>NQLW01000096.1:922407-978018 GCA_002312845.1 Kalanchoe fedtschenkoi
GCTTAATCGAAGTGAAGGGCAAGTGGCGCTTAGTGGGCTGGGAAATCTGCGGCTGGGGAGGCGCGGGCGCCGACCTGTTGGGAGCTCGAGGCCCAGACATGAGAGTCGGCGGAATCGAGGTGAGTGTAGTTAGTGGTTGGGTTAGGTGATTAAAAAGGAGGTTTAGGGTTTGGCTGAGGGGAGTGAAGGGAGAAATGGGAGGCGGATCGGCGGTGCGCGGCGATTGGCGGCGGGTGAGAGGAAGTGGGAGCGATGAGGGTGCAGAGTAGAATTTTGTGAGGGCGAGACGGGAGGATGAGATCTAGACGACCACGACTACGACCACGACGGCGAGCAGAAAACGAGGGAAAGAAGAAATTTTAGTTCAGATATTCGTGTGGAGGGAACAAAGCGCTTACATAAATAAAACGTAAACCCCATTTTCTTCGGTCCAACCGGTTAATCAAAATCAACCGAGCCTGGAATTATATTATTATTGTACTTGTAAGGACTACCAACTGATTCGTCTACACATTATGTTATTATTGTAATTGTAAGGATTACCAACTGATCCCGCTACCTAAGCCCATAATAATGATTGGCCGTCGCGGAGGCTGGAGGCTCAAATCGTCGGAGAGCTCGTAAGCCGGCCCACAGTGGCGCAAGGTTCTTTAATCCGTCGAAGACTCTCCTCCCCCATGGCAGACGACCTCAATTTATCACCGTAGCCTCTCCCTAACTCAACCTGGGCCACGCGGATCCTCGGAATCTGCTGAGTCCCGCAACTCTCCGCGTTCAGACCCATATCTTGCCGCCTCTGGCATCGCTAAACACAAATCTAGTCGTGAGGTTCAGAGATATCTTGGTATTCAGTTGCATCCACCCTGGCCGCTTACGGTGTCAAGAATGTGATGCTCGCCTTAAGGACCTCAGTCACTCGCAACCCATCCTCCGACCTGTTGGCCGCGTCGAGCGTGTCTGGCTTCGTGCGCGAGTGAGCGTCGAGCGCCTCGAGAGTCACACCTGTCGCCACATGGTGCCTCGCTCCACCCTTGCTTCAGAGCAGTCACCATCATCTGTAACAAGCCTCGTGTGTCACGCCCTCGAGCGGTGAGAGCGGCATGCACATGTCTGTCACGTGGTCCCATGGTCCATCTTCCAGTATTGAGTCAGCTCTGTCTCATGGTCCAGTGAACTATCTCCCAGCAACAAGCCAGCTCAGCCCGAATGCCTCAGCTCAACCCTGTGTTTGCTGCAGCCCGGCCCAGATAAGGTAGGTGTATGAGCACAGCCTAGCCCATCAGCAAAACACTGTTGTGTCTGCAGCTCTATCTTCTTTAGACTCTCCGAGTCACTCATTATGTAGGCTCTCTGAGCCACCTCTTACCTCTTTAGGCGTTTTTTGCCAATAAATTCTTTTTGGTTCATCTATCAATAAAATAATTTTTTTAAAAAAAAAAGTCTCAACCATTTTCTCATCCCACCAAGTGGCTGTTAAGATTAAATAATTTTTATCTTATTTTTAATTGAGAAAAGTGTAAAATTAAGCATTTTTATAAAATATATATTTAGTTTTAGTTAACTTTTTTCTCTTTTATGATTTTGTTCTTGCCAAGTACAGCCAACAATAACCCATAAACACAAATTGAACAAATCTAATAAACAACCAACTATCATTGGATTTCACTATGGTTCAAATATCTTCATAAATTGTAGACTAGGTAAAATGAAAATGGCTGGTTCAACAATTAGAACGGTACAAGCATGAAAATTGTACACACAATTATCAAAATCAAATCAGATCGATCAATTCAATCAGTTCAGCTAAAAACTACAAAAGTATCTGACCTGATTTAAATTATTTTATCGGATTACATATTGAACCATTAAATATTAGATTAACTATTTAAAATCGCATTAATCCGGACGAACTAAAATTTATTATGAACTGCATTAATTATGTCAAAAATACAACATGCAACCCAACCTCAACTAAAAATCAAAATAGAGATAGTATAGAATCTGAAAAGTGGAAATTGAGAAATTCAGAGGGTCGCTGACGCTGACGCTTGCCATATCATGGTAGAGATATGAGTTTTTCTAAGAAAGTTTGATTTTGAATGAAGATTGTTTAACGGAGGTGAAGGCGAGAGATAATTATAGTTGTTTATGCCACTTAGTTTTCTTTCGGTGTTGTAAATGTTTTGAAGTACTATAGTTGCTTTTAGTGACACTCTCCTCTTAATTTAATTAGTTGAAGGTTCTTCATTTTATCATTTCTTTTACCCTAGAAAGAATCAAGTAAATTATGAAATACATCGATTTATTTTTATTTTAGGGAAAAACGCTAAAAGGAGCCCCGATTTATCATCATTTTATCACTCAGGGTAAATAATATCTAAATATAAAAAAGGGTGCAAAAAATTTGGAATATTTTTTAAAAAATTTATAATAATATTTTTAATTATATTACTATATCCGTTCACTAAAATTACACTATTTTGTCATCAAATTAAATAATATTTTTTTTATAAAAAGAAATTCATGTATTGTATACTAAACCGACTCAATTACAATACAAATTTAATAATATCAATTGTATTTAATGCATCAAACCCAATGTGAAATTTAAATTAACCAAAAAAAATTTACACCTCATTTGTAAATTTTGGTAATTCAGACCGTAAGTGGTGAAATGGTGATAGTTCAGATCCCCATTAAAGACTTTTTCCTTTATGTTTGATGTGTAGTGAGATTTTAAGTTCCTTTTATACTGAGAATGACATTTCATGATTTTTGCTCATTTCACTATGTTTTGCTTATGCCAGATACTCTTTTTTTTTTTTTGAATAAGGTTATGTTATATTTCTAAAAAAGGTGTGATTACAAAACTCTTCACAGACACCTATACAACCATGGAATCTTTGTTCTGATTATTTTCCAAGTTACCCTCTTTCCACTATTTTATTTCAATTGTACCCTATCTTTATATCATATTTTAAAATTATCCTAGTTGATTTAAATTGGGAATGTGATTAGTATTTTTCTTAAGGAAAATCAGTTTTGATAAACTCGATTTGACATGTTGGCTTACATGTGGCATGACCTGTGTCAACGTATGAAATTGGGGATCCAATAAGCATCTTTCTCAGTAAAACTGGAGATCCAATACCTGGTATGTTCAAGCCTGACCTCCGAATATTTTACTAAAAGATTCTGTAAATCACATTACTAGTTTAAGTGAAGCTGGAGATCTGATCCACATTTTATGTTAGCTTTCTACCATTGAGAATTTAATAAAACGCAGCGTTTGGACAATTGAGATAAAACTGAGGATTTGATCCCTAGTTTTTCTGGGAATCAAAACTACAATGCATCTTCTTCTTCCCCTATTTATTTGAACTTACATTTCTCTTCATTCTCTAAGCCAGTTCTTCTATTCTCAAATGCTATTCTCCTCTGATCGGCATCCATTCTTCATGCCATCCTTTCAAAAATCGGTAAATTTTCAATTTAGTTTATAATTATCATTAGTTGTCACTATAAGGTTGAGTTAGGATTTGTCCATAGGTTAAGGTTCCTTCGTAGTGGGTTTGAACTTGGTGTATTGTTGAGAAGAGTATAATTATTCATGTTCTCATTGTTGATTTTGTACCATGTGTGAGTATTTTGTGAGGATAGTTTCATAGGGTTCAATTTATTTATGGAAATGCTTATAAATTGTTGGATCGTTGATTTGTGAAATGAAAATTGTTTCATTATTTTTCACTGCGCAATTCCTTCACTTTGGATATGTTTGACAGTTTCAAATTTGTTTTTTCAAATTATTTATGGATATGTTTACGCATTTTAATGTATATATTGTTAATGTGAGTTTAATTATATCTAATAGGTTGTTCATCCGCTCGACCATTTTATGAAAATGGTTAATTTCCTCATTCTAGGCATGAACTTGAATTTCGTCTGATAGAGTTTGATTAATTATCATTTTAATGATTTTTATGAAAACTTTAGAGACGTTTAACAATAAAATTGTGTACGAATATAATAGTGAGAATGAGGAATTATTAGAAGGAGATGGTAAGGAAGTCGAACATTTAACTAATCGGTTGTTTGAGGATGACATTGATGAAAATGAGGATGATGACTTTTCATACTCAAATATTAATAATTCTCAACAAATTTAATAAGATCAATTATATTTTAAAAATCAAACAAATTGATCTTAAGCATAATTCAAAATCAGTCCAATTTTTTTTAATGCATCATTTTTGAAAAACATGATAGTTCGAACCGCAATTGGGTAATCAGTGGTCAGGGGCGGCCCTCCCTTGGTGCAAGTGGTGCACTTGCACCGGGCCTCCAGCTCGGATAGGCCTCTAGCCCACCAGGCCTCCTGCTACTCCAGCCCGTTTCAGCCTCAGTTTCCTTACACGGAAGAAACAAAAAAAAGACAAATTGAGAAATTAGAAATATCAGAAAGCCCTAACCAAATTGAGAAGTGAAAGACGACCGACGACTGAAGCAATCAACGTGACAACAACCGATGATTGAAGCAAAATCAAAAAAATGACGAAAGAAGAAAAGCAAAGTCGACATACACAGATCACAACTCTTGACTGCGAGCAGTTTCTTTTTATTCTAGATTTATCTCCTTTTTAGATTTATAGCTTCGAGACTTCGTTCTTCAATTAGTCAGTTAAATGAAGTTTTTTACTACTTTTTCAATTTATGTTTTTACTCGATCTCAATCTGTCTCTATTTAAAATTCGTAATAGATTATTGTTAATGTTGTTAGTTATTGTTCAGCTGTTGTTTCCTGCTTGATTATCTAATTTGAATGGTTAATGTTGTTGTTGTTCAGTTGTTATTTCCGGCTTGAGTATCTAATTCAAATTGTTAATGTTGTAGTTCAGTTGTTGTTTCCAGCTAGAGTATCTAATTTTTAAATTTACTTTTTTATCAAATTTACATTTTTGAGATTAGAGCCCGAAGACAGGTCGATTGAGATTTATTTGTTTAGTTTTTTATTTGTTGCGTTTAGTTTATTTTTATTTGTGTCTGGTAATGAAAAGTTAAAGAAAAAATAGAAAAATGAATTAGATCTCAACAAGGAGCTCTTGATAAGTTTGTTGTAAAAGAATTACAAGCTTCTTTATAAAGTGAAAACATTAATAGAATAGTGGATGCTAATGAGACTACTAATAAGAAAAATATAAATTTTAGTTATGATGAACATTTTGTGGATAATCATAGTGATAGTGATGATAATAATAGCAAGGATGCTAATGAAGATAGTGATTTCATAAATCCACTGGGTAGTAGGACTAGTATTGAGAATTTGAATGATGATAATAATGATAATGATAATGATAATGAGTCTATAAGTTTTCATATTGATATTTTTGATCCGAGATGTTGAGATGCTCTTGATTCTAAAATGATTGATGTTTTAGCGGTAAAGGGTCTTAAAAGAGACAAGTCTATTCAAAAAGGGCCTAAAAATAAGTTTGGAAGACGAATTGTATCAGATTTATATATTAGAATTTTAGATAATGGTGAAGTTCAAGATAGAGATTGGCTTGTTCATTCAAAAGAGCTTGATAAAGTGTTTTGTTTTTGTTATAAATATTTAAAAGGGGGTATGTTAAAGGTGGATTAGTTAATGAAGGTTATGCGGATTGGACTCATGTAGCGGTTCGATTTCAAGAACATGAAGTTGGCTTAAAACATAAAAAGAATTGGGCTACTTGGTATGAATTGCATTCTAGATTACATGTAAATAAAACTATTGATCATATTTAAAAAAGATAAAGATCATTGGAAAAATGTTTTGTTGAGAATAATCTGTATAGTGAAATTTCTTGCAAAACATAGTTTAGCATTTCGTGGCACTAAAGAAAGATTGTATTAAAATAATAATGGAAATTTTTTAGGTTTAATTGAAATGTTAGCTGAGTTTGATCCAATTATACAAGAGCATGTTCGACGCATTACAAATGATGACATTCTTATTCACTATCTTGGTCATAAAATTCAAAATAAGTTGATATTTTTGCTTGCTTCCTCTATTAGATCTGAAATTGTCAAAAAGGTAAGACAAGCAAAGTACTTTTTTGTTATATTAGATTGTACTCCTGATGTTAGTCGTCAGGAACATATGTCTTTGATTTTGAGGTATGTTGATCTGACTTCCAGTTCTATTGTGATTGAGAATCATTTTTGGAATTCATAAATGTTAATCATTCTACAGGGCAAGGACTTTTTGATGTTTTATTACAGGAATTGAAGTCTCTTGGTGTTGATCTAGGCAATGTGTGAGGGCACAGATATGATAATAGATCCAATATGAAAGGAAGACATCATGGAGTTTAAAAAAAAATTAGATATTAGTCGTAGAGCATTTTATACTCATTGTGGTGCTCATAATTTGAATCTTATGTTGTGTGATATGGAAAATACTTGTAGTAAAGGTAGAGATTTCTTTGGAGTTATACAACGCATTTATACTATATTTGCACATTCGACTAAAAGATGGCAAATCTTAAAAGATAATGTGAAAAGTTTGACACTTAAGTCAATGTCATCTACTCGTTGGGAGATTCGCGTCAATAGTGTTAGAGCAATTAGGTTTCAAATTATGGATATAAGAGAGGCTTTACTTAAAGTGTCTAAAAATGATAATGACTCTAAAATAAAAAGTAAAGCAATATCATTAGCTGAAAATGAACTTGGAGATTTTGAAATTTTAATGGCTATAGTAACATTGTATGACATGTTAAATTATGTGAAATAGTAAAAACCTACAGTCTATAGATATGCTTATTGATGTAGCCATTGATATAATTAAAGGATTGATTTATTTTTTTGAGAGATATCGAGATGTTGGTTTTTCTAGTGCAATTAAAGAAGCTAAAAAAATTGTCATTGAATTAGATATTGATCCATTATATCCTTATAGGCGGCAAATACGAAGAAAAAAACATTTTGATGAAAACTCGCATGATGAACCATTGGTTGAATCACAATCTCCCAAAGATTTAGAATTACTTACTTCTTGTATATGGCTGATCAAGCTATTAGTTCGCTTAATAGGAGATTTGAGCAATACGAAGACTATGAAAAAACATTTGGATTGTTATTTACTTCTACAAAGTTAAATGCATTGGATGACATGTGTTTGAAGTTTTTTGTGATGCTTTAGAAGTTGCACTTAAAAACGGTGATTGTAAGAATGTTGATGCTAATGAGTTGTATGTGGAATTGAAATAGTTTATGGATCTTTTTCCAAAGAAAGATATGAGTGTCATTCATATTTTACAATTTCTGAAACATATGAATTTTTTTCCTGAGGCAATTATTGCTTATAGAATACTACTCACTATTCCTATGACTGTTGCATATGCGGAAAGATGTTTTTCCAAATTAAAACTTTTGAAGTGTTATTTGCAATCTTCAATGTCACACGAGAGACTTATGGATTGGCGCTACTAGCAATTGAAAATTACCACTTTGAGAAAGTTGCATATGAAGATTTGATTGAGGACTTTGTTTCAAAAAAACTCAAGAAGATTTTTATTATTCAAATAGGTTTTTGGTATGCCTACTATGTTTTTGTATTGTAAAAATTAAACTTTTTTGTTTGTATGGGTTCAGTTTTTAACATGTATTTGGAAGTGTTCACCGGTCTAAAATCGGACCGGACCGGAACTAGTTTGGACCGGTACCAGAATCGATAAATGGTAAGGACCAAAGACCGGACCGGACTGGAAAATTCCGGGTTTGGACCGTACGAGACTGGAAAATTTCGGGTTTGGACCGGACCGGACCGGTTTGGACCGAAATCATAAAAAATTAATTAAATTTAATAGAAATGTGAATTAAAAATAATTTTATTTATATATTGAATAAGATATATATAAGTATTTTAATAAAAATAAATTTTTTTTATTAAAAAATTACCAAAATTCCGGTCCGGACCGGAAACAGGAATCCCAAAAACTGATGGACTGATGACCTTCGGTCCGGTCCAGTTCGGTCCATTCCAATTCGGTTCTGGGTCATTTTTCGGTCCGGATCAGATTTTGTACACCCCTAGGTACATGTTCCCTTTCATTTGTGTAATTGTCACGAAGCAGCCTTTTTACTTCCTATTTTATAAAATACAGGCTACCGTCTCTCTTTTTATAAAATTTATTATTAATTAACAATTTAGATCTCAATTTTCATTTCACACGGTATCTCACTTGTCACAAAAGGGGACCGGCCCTCGGAGTAGTAGGTGAGGGCATATTTTGAGTTTTTTTTTTTCTAATATCAGTATCTAATGGTCTATCATGTGGGCCAATATTTAATGACTTTTATTTATTTATATGTTGGGTGTTGAAAATCATTAATGACATCGTGAGTCACAACCTAAAAAAATCTCTCATTTTCACTTTTTTGTAAGATTTAAAAATCAAATATAGATATTTTTGACAGCTAAGCCAATAGAGATCCTTTTCACTCGTTGACTTACTGTATAAAAATTGGAAACGTCAATTACAAAGTTGTTTTAGTTTATTGCTGATTGATCGAAACCTTGTATGTTTTCAATGGATTATTGATAAGTATGGTTACAACCATTTAAAATATAACAATTTTGTACAAAGTTAGGATGGTTTTGAGGTTAAAAAAAAATGATTTTCATGTAAAAAAAAAAAGGGTAAAACTCATAAGGGGTCTTGAACTATCACCATTTACCTAATTGCGGTCACAACTATCATAATTTCCAAAAAGAATGCGATGAAAAAAAAATTGGATTGATTTTTTAAAATAAAAATTACCATTATATTCATAAACTAATATTATTATAAGACTTAAATTTTTGTGTAAAAATTATGTCATTTGGTTATCAAAATAAACTATATCGTTTTGCGCACATAAAGAAAACGACATCTTTTGATAACCAAATTATGTAATTTTCACACACAAATTTAAGTCTTATAATAATATTAGTTTTGGAATTTAATGGTGAATTTTATTTTAAAAAATTAGTCCAATTTTTTTATCGCACCCTTTTTGGAAATCACAATAGTTCTGACCGCAATTGGATAAACGGTAATAGTTTAGGTCCTTCTGAATTTTTTCCAAAAAAATAAGTGTGATTTTAGTATAATGTATTTAATTTTGCAGTCCCGATCAAAAGCCAGTTGTTAAGTACGGCGAACACTCTGATTTTTTGTATAAGATCCAGAGCATACATTGTATATGAAAACAAGATACATCTTCAAAAACAGTTCTCTGATCTGCAGTTCCAAATCGTTCTGCCTCACCTATTTCTAACTAAAATACTCCGAGCCAGCTCGGTGAAACACGCTTGATCCTCAGGTATATATATATGGCAAACCTAGTAGAGATCATGTGAGGTAAGAGTTTGCATTTTTGTTTCCCAGTAAGGAAGACAGGATGGGTGTGGGTGATGATTCGGGTGAAGGTGTTAGGAAGCGAGGCTGTTCCTGTGCGAAGAAGGATTTTCTCCCTGAGGAGTCATTCAAGAGCTTCAGCAACTATGCCCAGGCGCTCAAGGAGATTCCAGCTCGGTTCATGGACAGGGTCGTGACTCGATCCCTTGACTCCACTGAGCTGACCGAAATGAAAGCTCGGAGCCGGCATGAGATGACCAAGAGCCTCACGTGGTGGGACTTGATGTGGTTTGGGATCGGTGCTGTCATTGGAGCTGGTATATTCGTGCTCACAGGACTCGAGGCTAGAGACCACGCCGGCCCTGCTGTTGTTTTGTCCTACGTTGTTTCAGGAATCTCCGCCATGCTTTCCGTCTTCTGTTACACTGAATTTGCGGTGGAGATTCCAGTTGCTGGTACGCTGAACGAACACATACGTGTTTTGTGTTGTCTCCTGTATCTCTAATTTCGTCAGTCTGTAACGTTCTTGGATTCATTTCCGTAGGTGGGTCATTTGCTTACCTGAGGGTAGAGTTGGGGGACTTTATGGCCTTCATAGCTGCAGGGAACATCTTGCTTGAGTATGTGATCGGCGGGGCTGCCGTGGCGCGTTCCTGGACATCCTATTTCGCAACACTCTGCAACAAAGAGCCAGAAGATTTCCGGATCCATGCTCATAGCATCGGCATCTCTGAGAGCTACAGCCACCTTGACCCTATAGCTGTCGTCGTAATCGCAATCGTCTGTGTCATCGCCGTGCTAAGCACCAAGGGCTCCTCTCGGATAAACTACGTAGCCTCAATTATCCATGTGCTTGTCATCCTCTTCATCATCATTGCCGGACTCACCAAAGCAGACGCAAAAAACTTATCAGATTTCAGTCCCCACGGTGCCCGCGGAGTATTCAAGGCATCTGCCGTCCTCTTCTTCGCCTATGTTGGATTTGACGCGGTTTCAACCATGGCTGAGGAAACTAAAAATCCAGCCAAAGACATACCCATCGGCCTGGTCGGCTCCATGGTTATAACCACCGCTGCGTATTGCTTGCTAGCGCTGACGCTTTGCCTGATGCAGCCATACAAGGATATCGATGTGGATGCTCCCTTCTCGGTAGCGTTTGCAGCTGCTGGAATGGGGTGGGCCAAGTATGTGGTGGCAGCTGGCGCCCTGAAAGGGATGACCACCGTTTTGTTGGTCGGCGCAGTGGGGCAGGCCAGGTATCTCACCCACATCGCCAGAACTCACATGATGCCTCCATGGCTAGCTCAGGTTCATGCCACAACCGGAACCCCAGTCAACGCCACAATCGTCATGCTATGTGCAACTGCAGTGGTTGCTTTCTTCACCAAACTTGACATTCTTGCCAACCTACTCTCCATCTCCACTCTCTTCATATTCACGCTGGTGGCACTGGCCCTCTTGGTTCGAAGATATTACGCTACGGGTGAGACCACCGCAAGCAACAGGAACAAGCTTATTGCTTGCCTGGTCGCCATAGTTGCTTCTTCAACTGCAACAGCGTCATACTGGGCAGTCAGCACGGACGGGTGGATCGGTTACTGCATCGCAGTCCCTATTTGGCTTCTAGCAACAGTGGCGCTCAACTTCTCTGTGCCCCAGGCGAGAAGTCCAAAGCTATGGGGTGTGCCCTTGGTGCCATGGTTGCCATCATTATCCATTGCAATCAATATTTTCTTGCTGGGTTCCATTGACGCCGCTTCCTTCGGAAGGTTCGGTGTCTGGACTGCTTTTCTGCTCATTTACTACATTTTCTTCGGCTTGCATGCTTCATACGACACAGCGAAAGAAAGTCAAACTCAAAAGTTAAAAGCCCAGGAGGCTGGAAAGGTGAAGAAACTGGAGGAAGGTGGCGATGAGGAGGTAGCATCTTCAATGGCAGCAGCCTAATGAATCACTGAATAAACAAAGGTTGAAATGCACAAATAGTGGCACAATCTGATGCAAGGTCATGTAGCTTCTGCATAGCCTCAATTTGTGCATTTGGGGGCACTACATTTACTCATTGTTTTCTTCTGCTGGATGGATTGTGCAGTTTCTTAAACTATGTTAATAAACAGTAATTTCGAAGTTATAGAAACTTACTCTTTTAAAATAAGCAAGACTATCTACGGCAAGAGAGTCCTGAGGGATAGAAACTTACTTTTAAAATAAGCAGGCCGTCCGTCCATCCGACTACATTCAAAAGTCCTGAGGGATAGAAATTTACATGTAGACTCTCGTGAGGAGCCGTCATGATCAAAGTGTCACGTGACAGTTCTTCATTTTTTTTTAAATTTTGATTTTTTAATGCGTCACGTACTTGGTCAAAGTGCAAATTCATATTGGTGAGTTCATAGTATACGTGGTAAACTGTGCCTAATCAATAATTTCTACCTTCTGGACAACAAAATTTAGACTTGTTTATTATTAATTCAGAAACAAATCACACTGTATATATACAATTACTTGTAAATGATATAAAAGTTTCAACAGTAATCATGTTTATGGTTTAAATTTATAGTATATTTTGTTTTATTTTTACATTAAAGCTTGGTTCACATGTTCTGAAAATTAGTAACCGGACTGGATATCATTTTCTAGTGATCAATCAATAAATTAGTGGTGTGTTGTTAGAAACAAAGGCTATCTATTTTTGAAAGTTTAAAAAATGACTAATGACAATGTATGTTTTTCATTTCATTTGGTTTTTTTTCTTGATAGATTTTTCTTGTAAGGTGAATTTGTAAAATAAAAAATACTCATAAATGTGACTGAGCTTCTAGCGAATAAAATACTAACATATATATTATGTAGAGACTTAAAGTTTTATTTTTTATCAAGAAAATTTGTTATATTTATTTCTGGTCTTGTAGCTACTAAAGAAGAACCATGGTTCCAAATTAATTATCTAGTTCTCTAGCTACAAAAACTTGCTTGTGGGATTATTTTCTTAAGAGACAGAGTGTTTTACTGCTAATGTTATAAATCTCTCATAAACAGTAATAATCATATTCACTAAAAATCATAATGTCTAATTAAATATAAAAGTATACTATCTCCATCTCTAGCTAATTCTTTTGTTTATAACATATGGGACTCGAAGTTAACCATGAAGATAATAGATGAACATATTAAAAGTATTTTTTTTTTGTTTTATTGGGTCTCCAAAAAAACCTACTAACGTCCAAGAAAATTTTTTGAAGAATTTCTGGCCGATCAGTTATCCTTCATTTCGTCAAAATAAAATTTTCTTTCCAATCATTTTGTTTTGGGATTATAGCGGCTGTTTCGTCAAAGTAAAATTATCATCTCAATCATTTCGTTCAGGAATTACAGCAGCATTCACCAGTGTGCATCATATTTTCAATGATTTTCCGAGAAAGAAAATGAAGAAGGAGAAACGTATGGGGCAGCTTCACCGTTGATTGGACATTTAGTGAAAGGTACAGAGATTTTGGGGTAGTGGGGGTCGTGCGTATAATCCACATCCACACTCCTTTACGCTACTAAAATAATATTATTTTTCTATCACAATTTTGGTCAAAAAAAGATCGAAAATGCACTGAAAATTTGTCTGAATTTCCAACCATAATTTGCCGATCAAAACAATTCCCCCGATAAATATTTTTCGCAAGCTTTCGACCAATTTACAATCTATTTTTGGTAACCTTTATGCCAGTTTCCGGCGGCAAATGAAGGGTTTGGCAATTTTCTATTAGGATCTGGTCTTCTTTTTAATAAAGAAGTGTTTGCAGCCAGGTTTCGTCTAAATCACGGCCACTCATCGAGAGGCTATTTTATAGGTGTTTTCCGTTCGGTTTTTCGACCAGTTTTCAGTCACTAGTTAATTTATTTTTATTTTTTAAAATATTTTATGATTTACATGATAATATATCTCATAAACTTAGTTCCTTGTTATACCATTTACTTATTATTAAACACACCGACTCAATAAAAAAAATATAAATATAATACACAAAATTTTGTATATTACAATATTCATTAAATATTGTTTAAATATAAAAAAATCTAGCTAGTAATCTACGAGTTCGTTGGTGGGTTTGGATGCGACTAGACTCCTGGGAGGTGTGATCTCTCGGACATGATCCGCATGAGTAGGGGTGTAACGATTCATTTCAGTTTATTTTCTAATCAAAATTTAAATCAAACCTTTCATAATCGGTTTGAAAGTTTTGAAATCGGATCAAACCATTAACTTCAAAAATCCAAACTAAATCAAAGCATATGATTTGATTTACTTTTTCCCTGAATATTTTTACTAATATATTTGCTAAAAATGATTCTTGCTATATGTGGCCCTATCCTTGCCATGAGTTAATAGATGCACACTATTCTTACTTGCTCTTAATTCTTCTCCTCCCGGAGAATCATACTTACGGCATTCCTCTTCGGGCATTCCCTCACCTAATGTGGCCCTCCAAATAAGAAGCAGTTATCCTTTATCTTTCTTCTCGACCCCCTTCTCGCGGTGCTTCTCTTTGGACATATTTTCCTCTCCTCGTATCTAGATTTGGGATTATCCTTTGGCTCTTGAGCCTCTTCATCCATGGTCGGGTAATCATCCTTTGTCTTTGACTTAAAATCACCTCCACTCTCGGAGTATTCCAGTAAAAAATATGTTATGTTCACAACTGTGATGATATCCTTCACGACTCTCCTTTTGAGCTCCATTCTTGTCCACAACTTTGATCTATCCATGAAATATAAGAAAAGCTCAGCCTCACTCACGTCCGGAAGTTGGAGCATTAATCCTGATTTTTTTAACATACTCTCAAATTGATGATCCATGCTTCAAATGCTTGAGTTTCTTCCGGACCTCAGGAGTAGCATTCACGAGATAAAATTATCTCCTTAGTTTCACCATGAATTCATCCCAAGTATTCATCTTGCATACCCCTTGTTAGATTTCTCTATAGTTCCTTCACCACCACGTAGCCACAAGATAAATTAAGTACAGAGATGTGGTACTCACCTTACAGGCGTCATCTAACTGGATGGCCTCAAAGTAGTGTTTAACGTGCCAAATAAAGTTGTTAATATCTCCCACAACACGTCTTCCCTCCTTAGGTTTGGGTACATGCTGGAATCTTAAAATCTCTCGCACAAAGGGAACTCACTTCACTACCGCATGAGGTGCATCTCATCCTATCCGCTTTAGCTTTAGCCTTATCCAAATAAGCGCTCAACTCCTCCAATTGAGTAACCAATCTATTCACCACAGCTTGTCACTCTTCCACTTGATTCTGTCATGATTGAATTGGAAGCGTTTACCTTCTAGTTCATTCCCTAAGTAATCTAGTCAATTTTAGGATGGCACCCAACTCGTGATTGACGGTCTCCACTCGAGTATCAACTTTCTCATCCAAAGCTATCACATTATTTTCGCATATCCCAATATGATCCGACATGTTGACAATCTTCATCTCCAACTCTAACTTTAAAAACCAAACTTCATTGGTTTGAACGAACTTTTCCCGAGATGACTTGTTAGTCTCATTCTCTATGGTTCTTCCACGAGTCTCATCATCACTATCCATGATGCATCAACGATTGAATCTTGCTCTGATACTACTTGTCATAGAATTACCTTTTGGATCACTTATCCGTGGGGCGCCTTATTTGAATACCTCCGAACTCAAAGCTAGGCAAAAACCTTACCTCCGAAGATTTCTTGGATAAGTTGGGATAACTTTGAAAAAATACCGACTAGAGAGAGACTTGTGTAAAGAAAAAGATAACTCGTGGATGGTTTGGAATAAATGAGCTCCTCTCCTTATATACACATCTACCTCCTCAATGGACATTGGAGATCTAACCGATCATATGGGTATGATTATGCACACGCTTCACACTCTTCCTGTAAGCTGGCTTGTGCCAGGCATGCATCATCCTCTCTCGGGCATGTGTCCTCCCTCATACGTGTGTCACCCTCCTTCGAGCTTGTTCTATACGTGTGTTTTTCTCTCTCAGACCTCCATTGCGGACTCGAATTGGATTTTTCTGTTCAGTCAGACCTTCTACGAGGGTCTCGCTCGGACAAAATGTTTGATTCATACACTTAATCTGATTCGGCATGTCATGGTCTGATCCACAGATTATCACTTGAATATTGTTCGTTGCATGGATAGCACTATAAAAGTAAAGACTGAGAGAGTGAATTATTGTTGGGTAATTTTAATTAGTTGTTTGGAGAGCGGAAGAAGATTACGTGAACAATCGAGTATACATCTTGAACATAGAGCTTTCTTACTCTGCTTTTGTTATGTGTTTATTCTTTTCATCTAAAATATGATTATGATTATTGTTTCAATGAATAAGAGTAATTCTCTTGTTTAGGATCTCAGATTGTATGCATTTTCCATAATCATGTTATGATAATATGAGATTTGTTCATCCCTCTTTGTCTTACTATTTTACATTCCTTTATGTGAAAAAATATTTTTCATTTACAAATTGATCCATGTAAAAGCTTTTCGGCCATTTCCTAAATCAGTAAACAAAGCACAATAGAAGCATCCATTATGAACATAGATTTTTTTCATATACTAATTTATCAAAAAACATTTCATGAAAAGTTTTCTGCCAATTTTTTGTTGCTAAGTTTGGCAACACGACTTGCATCAATCTCTAAATAGGCCAAGAAGTATCTAAAAAATTGTAACCTTCAAAGACTTAACTGTAAGAAACACATTTGTAGGGATTGCATCCAATGTAGTTACAACTTTAATGTTTAAATATTCAAGTTAAGAGACATATAAAAAAATATATTGCAACTAGTGAAGGATAAAAAAAATTAGGGAAAATATAAAATGAAGGTATGGACCATAGTTATTAAGATCGGTCCAAATTGGTCGGTACGATTGATTGAATCGGGAATTGGAATAGGGTTCGATCCGATTCACACATGCATATCAGACTGCAAATTGAATCGAGTCGAATTGGATCAAACCGATCAATTTCATAGAAATCGCTCGAACATGAATGGTTGGTTATATGGTGATCTAATAATTTACTAATATGGACTTAATTAGTCAATAAATATTAATTTAAATAAATTACTGCAGGACTCAAAAGTAAACCACCTTTTTACTTGTTGGAAGTCTCATCCAAGGAACCATATTCCCTGCAGGCAAGCGATGTGTGTAAAATTGGTTATTAATTCAATAACCAATCATACTATGAGTAGAAAAATTTATTTTTCTAATATTATTTATTTTTTTAAAACAATTATCAATCATTGATTGAATATCAACACTCTAACGTCCCTCAAAACATATTGTTTAGTTATATAGATCATAAAGTACAAGTACAATTTTTTATTAAACCGACAATTGAATCGTTTGAATCGAGAACTCAGGAGCCTGAGCTATTAGTGGTTTGACCTCCGGTCCGATTTAGATAACTATATCTCTTTAAAATTACTGTTTCAATTTTTAAATTATGAAATTTCAAATTTTCTTATTTTTGAGTTTTACTTTTAATTTTTCAATACTCAATTTCAAACAACAAAATTTATGTCAAATTTGAAAAGAACCCCTCCTAACCCGTTACATTTCCAGTTAAATCACAACACACAAGAAACCTCATCGGACAAACAAGATTCTATGGTCGCCCTCAGACTAAAATAAAACTGTAGCCACCGCCGACGTGATTTTTATCGTCGGATTCTCTGCTAAAGGCACACAAAAGAAGATCCGTCGAGTAGGAGAAGCCTTAAATCCAAGGGTAGCAGTAAGATTTCATTCGTCCGTGAGGATGAGAGATTAAAAAATTATTTTGTATGTTGAGATTTAACTGGTAATTTAACCTCATCGAGGTGGTGGGCTAATGATTTCGGTATTGTTAGTCTTCCAATTTCAAGATCAGGATTCGAATCTTGGTAGTTGGGGGTATTTTTTTCTTATGTTTCTCTCCTTTGTGTGGGAGCTCTTCGTCATGATGGGTTATTTTTTAATAGAAGTATTTAATGTTTAGAACTAAGTATTGATAAAGTAGAAGTAAACTCTATATACGAGTGGCCGAAGTACTGGACGCATAGAATTCAGCCATCCGAATACAATACAAATTCACTTCTAATTAGTTAAAATATGATACATTTTACATATTCATATTCTCATTTCAAATAAAGTTACATATTGCATCCTAAAATAGTCAATAGTTTAACCAAAATTAAAAAAATATAATTAAAAATTAAAAAAATACATGGAACTCAAAAAAATAATGTTGTTTATAATCATTTTGAGATGTTATGATATATTTTGAACTCAATTGCAACATATATATGATTTTATTTAAATTTTTTTAAAATTTTTTTTATACCTCCAACTTAAAATTTCTGATTCCGCTACTAACATATTGCATTTTTACCTTTTCGAAGATAAAATAAATGGTAAACAACGAAAGAGGAGGGGATGTGGAATTAGAGGTGCGATTTTTATAAAAAAATTCAAATTGAATAATTCATAATCGGTTTTTGAAAATTTTAAAATCAAACCGAACCGCTAGCTTCAAAAACCCAAATCAAATCAAATCAAATCATATGGCTCGATTCAGTTCGATTTATTTTTTCTTGAACATTATTTACTAATTTATTTTTGAAATAGAAAACTTTTATATAAAGAATAATATAGAAGTACTAATTTATATTATATATTTAATTAAATTTATGTATGATGAAAAATATAATGAAATAGTTCGGTTTAGTTTGTTAACAATAAAAAATCGACCACTAGTCTTCGCTTTTTCAAAAAATTAAAATCACAACCGAAATACTCATACCCCTAACAGAACCAATTTAATTCAATAATTATAAATTTTTATGTACACGCACAAACATTTTTATATAAAGAAACGTAGACTGCTATGCAACATGCATGGTGTCGTAAAGAAAGAGATGACTTATATATAAATCCACAATACACATAAACTCAAATCTCAAGATGTGACTGAAGGTGCGCGTCACAAACAAAAACAACACTATGAGTCTGAGATGTAGGGTGGAGATCGTAGCAAAAGCAATCATGTGTTTGTTTCTGCACGTGCGCTCTCTTTCAGCTGATGCCAAGTGTCGAAATGTCTTCTGAGTTCCATTTGTTAATGCTGATATACAGCACGTATTGTTGTAAATATCTAATAACTTGATCAATAATCAGTTATAAATGTTAGTAATCTCACTGTCGGTACTCTTCGTACAAATATCAAACTCCACCTTTCATTTTATCTTTACCTTTTGCAGGGTTGAATATGATTTTTCGTTTGTGTTGTAATTTATATTTATTTATTTTGTTTTTTTTAAAAATGACATCTAGATTTTATTTAATTATTTTTAAATGAGAAAATTGTTTCTGGAAAATGTGCGATTAAACCTATTGATGGCTCGATATGTAAGACCTAATGCTTCCTGTGTTATATCTCTATGGAACTAAGATTAACGATTCGGTTCGGTTGGATTTTGAATAAAAAATCAAATCAAACCGTGGTAATCGGTTTGAAAAATTTGAACCAAACCGCTAATTTTAGAAAACCGTAGCTAATAAAATCACATGGTTCGATTCGGTTCCGTTAATTTTTTTTTGATGAACTTTATTGACTAATTTAACTACTAACTAGAAGAATTTTCATATAAAATTTAATTTTATTCGGTTCGGTTTGCAAAATATTAAAAACCAAATCAAATCATTAGTCATCGGTTTTTCAAAATTTGAAACCGTAACCGAACCACTAACATTCCAAACTAAACCGAACCTATCAGTTCGGTTTGATTTGATTCATCGGTTTATCGATTTTTATTTAGATATTGTTCCTTCTAAGAATTAAAAGGGAGACGAAGAAAGTGGAATGAATAAGCTGTTGCAAGATTATTATTTTTAAGAGAAGTTTGAGTGGATTTTGAGGGATTTGGTGTCAAAAGATTATAATTTTCTTTTTTTATATATATTTAGACCAGTCTGATTTTTTATGTAGGATCATATAAGTAATTTTATTATATTTTTAATATTATCTTTCTAAATTCCTCCTAAACTCAATAACACCTATACTTTCTTTATACCCTCAAATCTTTTCTTTTCTATCCAAATACTTTATATTCTCTTTTTCTCTCCAAACTCGAGAGCAAAGCCTAAGGGAGCAACCCTCTTGAAATTTCTTCCGCCAGAAGGAGTTTTGGTATATCAGTTCATTTTCTTGCTGTGCGTGGATGATTGAATTGACACAGAGAGAAATAATTGTATACGTGGGTCGAGTTGCCAAAATTTGACGTTCCCATCATTTTGAAGGAGTTGGACATAATGAAGAACTCATTAGATGTTGAAGTACTGTATGAAGCAGCTACCTCAAAATAACCGTTAAAATATGCTCAGTCCTATGAAGGAAGGGGGCAGAAACAACTGTTGAAAGTGGGTGTGGGAAGAAGATGCAACCAGAGAAAGTTCCGGAAAGTAAAAAGTATGTAAATCATGCTTTTGGTGGAAGCCAAAATCCCGGCAGCTTAAGAACTTCAACTAGGACATACTCTTGCAAACATGCTGTCTGCTAACTAATTCGACACCCAAAAATTTTATGCAAAGATGAGGCAAGGCATGCCTCATACAAATTGAAACTAGACTTAGAAAGAATATTTGATACTTAGTTCCAAGCCTTGAAAAAGACCGCCCAAAAAATCTGCAATAATAAAAACAAAGGCTGAAGGGAGAAATGTTTGAGTGGATACAATGCACTACGTGTATTGTGGATACAATAATGATGAACTGTAGAGTGACACTTTGACCATATATGTGGCGAGTTGAAAAATTAAAAAAATTCAAAACCAATGATGAAGCATCACGCGTCATTTTAACTATTCAAAATGTCACGTGACGATAATATCCACATTTTACACAAATAGTGTCCACTTAATGTGAAGGTATCCACGATTAACTTAGCCTAACAAAATATAAACCAACAAAAAGTGCGCAAGGTCACCAATAATGAAAAACCCATACCATAACGCTACAATTTCTTCCGCCCAACTGTTCGGCTGCCCGCATGATGTTTTGTTAACATCCTCCATTATTTTTTCAAACTTTATGGTTTTTACAGGTTGGACTGGACCTAACCTAACCCTCCTAATTAAGTAACGGCATGGTATATGCAAATCCTCAATAGTTTCATGTCATTTCCACACCACGTCAACAAAGCTGTGCATTTTCTTCTCCAGTGGCTACCGTTATACCCCAATTTCATACAACAACATAAACAAACAAAATTTAACAACAACAGCATGAAGAAGATAAAGCTGCACCTGATAAGCTCACTCACAGACTAGACTCCCCAACTATGGCTTCTCTCTTCACCACTATCTCCATCCTCACCTTTCTCCATCTCCTCCACACTTCTCCGGCCACATCCATTATCACAATCCCACTCTCCAAATCCTCTACCACCACTCTTACAACTCACTACGCCGCTGACTCCTCAAATCCATGGCGGCTACTCAACAATCTAGCATCGGCCTCAATCGCCAGAGCCCACCATCTAAAACGCCAAAACAACACCTCCCATTTAATCAAAATCCAATCTTTCCCGCGCAGCTATGGCGGCTACTCCATCCCACTCACCTTCGGCACTCCACCCCAGCAGCTCAATTTCGTAATGGACACCGGCAGCAGCCTCGTCTGGTCCCCCTGCACCCACCGCTACGTCTGCTCCAACTGCACCTTCTCCAACATTGATCCCAACAACATCCACACATTCATCCCCAGATTATCCTCCTCCGCCAAGATTCTCGGTTGCAGAAACCCCAAATGCGGCTTGCTTTTCGATCCGGATGTTAACAACCGCTGCGCCGATTGCGACCCGAAATCCACCTCCTGCTCCCAAGCCTGCCCCGCGTACATAATCCAATACGGGTCGGGCGCGACGTCTGGTCTTTTACTTCTCGAAAATCTCGATTTTCCAGAAAGAGTTGTTCCAGATTTTTTGATCGGATGCTCCATATTCTCGAATCGGCAACCCGAAGGAATTGCCGGATTCGGGCGCGGGCCGACGTCATTGCCCGTCCAAATGGGTTTGAAGAAATTCTCCTACTGCTTACTTTCGCACAAGTTCGACGACGCGCCCAAGAGCAGCGATCTCGTTCTGGATTCCGGCAATGGAAAAGTCGCCGGAGTCAGATACACACCATTCCGAAAAAACCCTGTCGGTTCCAACACAGCCTTTCAAGAGTACTACTACGTCACCCTCCGCCGTATAATCGTCGGCCAGAAGATTTTGAAGATTCCGTACAAATTCCTGGTACCGGGATCTGACGGGAACGGCGGAACGATCGTTGACTCCGGGTCAACTTTCACATTCATGGATAAGCGCGTGCACAACTTGGTGGCCCGTGAGTTCGAGTCGCAGATGGGCAACTACACGAGAGCGTTGGACGTTGAGAAGGAGACGAATTTACGGCCGTGCTTTGACGTTTCGAAAGGCGAAACGGTGTCGTTCCCGGAGTTGTATTTTGCATTCAAGGGAGGAGCGAAGATGGGATTGGCGTTGGCGAATTACTTCTCTGTGGTGGACCGGGCCGGGGTGGTTTGTATGACGATTGTGACTAGTGATTTTATTGAACCAGGGAGCTCGGTCGGACCGTCAATTATCGTGGGTAATTATCAACAGCAGAATTACTATGTAGAGTATGATTTGGAGAAGGAGAGATTCGGATTTAAAAAGCAAATTTGCACATGAAGGTTGGTGGGAATAAAGTATACAGGAACAATAATGTTGAAAAGGGTGTCTTACTAAATGTTTCAAGTGTAGAATAAAATTGCTTTATTTTTTAATTTTAATTTTTATTACTAAATGTTTCAAGTGATTACTAAATGTTGAAAAGGGAATAAAATTGTTTCAAGTGATTACTAAATGTTTGAATTGGATTTTGAGTGAAAATTCCATTTACTTTTCCTAGGAGTACAAATTGGGTGATCCATAGAATATCGTGGTAGCAGCTCAAATATGATTGTTCTAAACTACGAAATGAAGGTTATGTTTATCATGATTTGAAAAATGAAGGTCGCGAGCGGTGTTTGATTTTTTGTTGTTTTAGTCAAACCAGCTTTGACAAAAAATAAGTATTTATAATTGAATAAAATTCTAATCTTCTAAATGATAATTACATATAAATAAATTCAAAATTTAAACTATATCATATAACTCAGAGTCTTGCCCAAATACATTTGAGCGACAAATAACGAGACGAAAAAGTAAATAAAAATAAATAGATGTTGTCTACGTTAGCTAAAAATAATTGAACATTGGATGACTTTGTGTTGTAGAGGTCGCAATCTACTCAAACACCACAATTGTTGACTGATTACTTGTCTACAAAAGAGTAAACAAAAATGAAGGGGTGAGTCAAAATGACACAGTGAGCAGTAACCCTAACATACAATGGTGAGCTAAGGGTTCATTTTACAATACTTATGATACATATTTGTCATTAAATAATATTTTCACATATGGTACGATTCACCATTCGTATAATGCACATGTATGTATGAGAACACTAGCCATTTCCTAGTTCACATGTATACATATATTTGTACATTATCTCAAAATTATGCAATTCAGATGTAAGTGTGAATGCATGATGCACAGACATGAACTGCAATGTAAATTTTTTTTGGCAAGGTAATCGACACTGCTGATCCGGATCATAAAATCATTTATATAAAAGAACGCTCTACCTTTTCGCATAATAGAACGTGGTAGACATGAGCAGAGTGTACGCACATGCATGAATGCTTAACTGATCAAATCAATTTTTTTATCAGATACACATGCTCATCATATGTCTAACATAATATATTATTGTACTATAGCATAATACGAGATATGTGAGAATTATCTAAACTATTCCAAGCGAATTCAAAAGTTATCAAAGAACTCAAGAAATAATAATTCTCCAGAATAACCTATAATTTTACATTCTATTAAGATCACAAACATAACTAAAATCCTCTCAACATTAACTCATCTCCCTAAAGAACTTTAGAACCGCACATCCTTAAACATCTATTTGAAGGTCTAACATCGGAAGCTAATAACTTCAAAATCAGACACAATTAGCTTATGATTTTGATACCAACAGTAAGCTTATTTTGAGCTAAATAATTTAAACTAAAGAGTTAATTAATTTGGATATCAAAAGCTTAAATTTCAAACCCTGAAAGTAGCTTGTATAAGCTATTAAATTTTACAGACGAATTAAAACCTCTAACTTCGAAACACTGTTTCTCCCTAAATATGTAGAACAAGAAAGCATGACATATATTCTTGGAAACTACATTTCATTTAGAACTTGTTAAAAGTAAGAATTATTCAATTCCAATATCAAAATAGAAAGATATCTCCATCCGAAATCGGTAGGCAAAACTGCTCAAAACTACAAGACTACTTCCTACCCTGATGAGACCGTTGTTAGGATATCCTATGCAGATAAATTTATAATACTTGTGCTTATTAACTAAGAGTAAGTTCAAGGTCGAACCACAGATACTAAATCCCTGACACGTTAGTAACTTGACAATTGACAACTAGAAGACTCAAATTCAGGAGTTTAAAATTGTAATGGTAATTGTGGTTACTTCAACCCACACTAACTAGAAAGATCAGTAGGATAAATATGTAGTTCGGGTTACTTGGCTTGTGAAATTGTCGATCATTGATGTCAAAGATGAAATCCTATTTATGCATTGAATTCATCAAAATATACATCATTTATCATCCATTCCAATGATACTTAGCGGATATACGACTAGGTGTGAACAGTAGCTCCTACTCTATATTCAGCATACCTTTTAGTCAAAAATGTGAATTCTATATGTTTAATATGCTATAAGTAGGTTGTCAGCTTAGCAACAGGCATGCACAGTTATGCTACTGTGGTAGATAATTCAATACAAATTAATTAGCTCACGCACAACTTATGATATGTTACTACGTATGTTCTTATTTAATGGTGTTGGCTCACACCCTCACAATTAAATCACCGCCCATGCCTCATGCAACAAAACACTACATTCCTTTGTAAGTAGTAATGAAATCATTCAGTTTAACGTAGTAAATATATCATTATAAGTAGAATTTGTAAGCACAAATTATCTTACAACAATCATCACAAGTTCATAACACCTGAACTACACAATAGATTTAGCCACGAAGGAATATAGACATAAATATGAGCAAAAAGGTAAGGCAACTCTTGCTATCTAACTCATATCTATGCCAGAATGAATTCCTTTGCTGCTTTCCATTACTCATCTAAAGGCTCTTGACCGCACGTCAAATATTACACCTTAGGCACGAGGTTGAAACTCCACATAGACTGAAATTATGAAGTACAAAACTCCTTTATGGGTAGCTTAGAACTTAAGCAATATATTAATGTAGATCTTCTGATGAATATCTTCAAGGATTCATATTTGATTCGGACTGCAAGTCTGAAGAGGAAATCTGTTCGAGTTATGAGTCAAATTTGGAAACAATTGGTCCATCGACTTTGATCATTCTTCTGACTGAAATTCATTATAAATTAAGTGTTGAATCCTCTTAAAAAATTATAGATCTTTATTTTCTCTTTCTTTGAAAATTTGGATCTATCAAATCTAATATCAGATGCAAAAGTTATGACCCTCGAAAGGTAGTCCAGTTCTACAATCTAAGATTACGAAACTACGGCTTGCTAAGCGTAGATCCGCACTTGGCCTCGCACTCGGCTGATTAAGCCACATGCTCGGCTTATTGAGCACGTGATTGGCTGATTGAGCCATGAGCTCGGCTAGCTACAGAGTCAAATTTTGTGCTTCGTCCTCTTTTGTCAGTCTTTTGTTCTAAAACTACCTTTTTAGTACATTTTCACATTAAAGCCTAAAATAAGCTTGAAATATAAAGACGAGCTAAAAGCATTAAATGACATCCAAGAACATTTAAGAATTAGGTGAGTTAAGTATAAATAAGATAAAATAATTTAGTCTCATCAAATACCCCACACTAACCCTTGATCGCTCTCAAGCAAGTAATAAAAACTTAAGACATCGTAACAAATAAATTTATCTCATTATATAGTCTAGTTTTTATGAACTGCAACTTAACTCACATACAACAACTAACAAACAATCATGATGAACGCAAAATCATTGGCATCAATCATATGTAGCTGTCTGTACACACCTGCCTTCACATGCATTAACCTTTCTCAGGAATAACAAATAACAATAATGTCAAGTACTATATGAACAAAGAAAAATCATGCCTTAGTAGTTATACACAAAACACTGCATACTCTTTACCAAACCAGGAATAGGTGTATACCCAAAGCGTGGTTTCACTCCACGTCAATGGGATATTAGCTGATGGCTTAGGACACAAACTCATATTCAAAAGAGTTTAAATGTTTAAACTTTGTATTTATTATGAAAATATAATTTTTTTTCTACAACTCTATCAAACATGGCTTATTTCTTTACATATGTTGTCTTTTACAGTACAATTAGCTGAGACTAAATATGTAGCGACTTGTTGATCTTCACATATCATGGTATCGAGCATAATTAGTTATGATAGCTAATCATCTTACTCTTTACTCTCTTCTTGTATAAGATGTCATAATCGAAAGTCTTCACGTACCGGAAAATCCCCCATGCTGCTTCCAATTTCGGCCTCTTATGATTACACATGAAATGACTCACCACACCGACTATGAATGAGTCTTCGAGTCTTGTCAATGTTAGGTAAATAGACTCACCACCTACTACTTGTCAAGACTCTTCGTTGAGTAATACTTCACATTTAAATTCTAAGGGATTAGTTATTGGATTGCAGTCCAACACCATGTACTTTTTCAGTACATCTCTTGTATACTTCTTATAGCATAAGAATATTCCTTAATTTGTCTTCTTAATTTCAAGTCTAAAAAAGTGGTATATTTGCCCAAGCTCTCTCATTTAAATTCTTATTGGGAGATTCTTTCGAGTTTATTGAATCTCATTTTCATCATTCCCTGTGAGTATGAGATCATCAAAAATACTAGTACCATCGCTACCTTCTTTTCTTGCACCCACATGAAAAATTTTGAGTGTGAAGATGTCAAATTATAGCCACTACTTATTAGAAAACTCGATCATATTCCTATTCCATGCCCTTGCACTAGTACAATAACATACTTATTACCACATTTCAATAAAAGCATTTAACAAGTCTGTGAAGCGTGGTAAATTGACATTACGGTAGTTTTATCTTATGAAGTAGGGTATCAACTACTTGTAAAAATAATTTATACCTAATAAGTACGAGGTCGAACACAAAGAGCTAAGACCTGCTTGTATGATTTGGCTACGCCTACATGTTTACTTCTCTATGAAAGATGGATAGTTAAGGGTTTTGATTAAGTGGTAAAGGATTCCGAGGATACTACTTCACTCAAAGTACGTAATCCCACATATGAACTCTGCAAAGTATTTAGCTTACTACACCATTATTTTTACTGGCATAAACTATCTAACTTGAACTTCTCGCGTCAATATCCAACTCCTAAGCCTTTCCTTGATAGGGCTACCAATTAAAATCTTTTTTGGTGTTGCTTCATCTTGCAACATAGGTAGGAAGGGTGCGCTACTTAACTTCTTAAATATGTATAATAATGTTGTCAAGGTCCCGTTTATTTCTTCCTAGTAACCTCCAATTCTCACCTTCGGTTACCAATATTGAATGACTAAAATTATGCCAGACACTAAGGCAACTCCGATTCTTACCTTCATTGGCTTGATGCCCATAACATAAAGGACATGATACCCCAACTTGACTATATCACTCTTGGCAACCTTTATTTCTCATGTTCGGTTGCCATTTTCATCAACTACAACCTGTTCATGCTCTTAACCACTTCTAAGTCTGTCACGATCCGAAAAATAAGGATCGCGATGGCGTTTGACTTGTCGTTTTGACTTTCAGTCAAACAAGCCTCGGTAAAGAAAAGTCAAAGTCAAAGGTTCAACATACTCTCTAAATAAAATAAAATTCAATAGATTTAAAGTATTCAAAATAAACCTAAAATCTTGATAAAATAACAAAAAATTTAATAATTTCTGACTGAAAGAAATTGACTGAAGTTTCCCTTCTACTCAATTCCACGCGAATCCATCAACGGACACAAATAGAAGTCCAGCGGCCAGCAATCAATCATCATCTCGTCCCGATCGCGACCATAACGAGCAATCAACAACGCATCAACCGACAATGCACCTAGTCTTCAGTCCGCCTCTATCTCCATCAACGGAGTCTCGATTTCATGCGGACAGTGAATTGGGAACCAACTTAGTAGACAAACGACACATCAATGTTAACTGCTGAGTCGAGGATGCGTAGGAGGGTAAGGGGGAAACTGTCAGTGAGATTTAGGGTTTATTTTGTGGAGAAGGGAGATTAATATGTCACTGTGCTGTGTGTGTGTTTTTTTTTGTTTTTTTTTATTCAGGTAAATATGTTTAGCTCGCCCATTGGAGGAAGCCCAACATAAGATCTTTCTTATTACTATTATTATTTTTTTGACCGGATATTACAAAGTCTCACTTTTGTTGACTAAGAGCGTGACCACAGAGAATGATAGAGCCTAACTTCTTTTATTATACATATTCTATGCACAATAATAATATTTTAATTCTAAAATAAAGAGTTCTAATGTGTAAAATAAAGAGAATACATGACACAAGTAATTAAAAATTTATAAAATAAACATGAGAAGAGTAAGAGTACAATACTATGAGATCTGTAGATCCAGTGGAATAGGAGGAGACTACTCGCTCAGTGCAGTTGGAAACCATGATTTCTTTTATAAAAAAAATAGCTTGAAAGTTGTAGGAAATGTAGAGAGAGATGCTCTAGCTCTTTCTTGTGCCTATAAATCACTTGGTACCTTTCTTATGGTGGGCAAAACTCTATTTATTCTAGTGGATTTTAGTGGAAAAAGAATGGAATTAATAGCAATTGATGAGGGGAGAATTTCCTCTTTGAATCCTGAATTCAATGCTTCCTGTAACTCCTTACTTGGTACAATGAATTTGTAAAAGAAAAGCTCACTCGGTCTAGTTAGTTGTCCTTAGTCGAGTATGACCTAGTGTTATTTCTCTAATCAACCAAATAAGTGCAATAAATACTCTACTCGGATGAGTGAAACCAAGAGCAAATATTAAATTCTTTACTCAGCCGTGTGAAGAGCATTAAATGCTTTACTCACCTAAGTGAAATTCTTTGTGTTTGGTCACTCGGTGTAGTTGGTGCATTATGTTTACCTTACACGACCAAGTGGATGCTAACTTCTCTTCAAATATTCATTTTTGGCTCATTTCCACCCTGGATTACTTCCTTTTTCACTTCATGGGCTATTTTTTGACTTTTTCCCTAAATGAAAATAAAATACACAAAACAGTTGAAAAGTGGTTCGGGGATGACTCAGTTCACTAAGAAATGGATCCTTAAAATAAATACATTTTCTTTGGTCTCTAAAGAGCATATCAAGCATCATTCTTCTATTGGTATACACACAAATGATGGAAACTGCACATAGGGAGTATTAGCTCTGAAAAAGAAAAAACTCATATTCTCAGTTGTGGTTTTTATCGTATAAAAACACATGAAACCGGCGTCAAGTTATTTGAAAGCCATAAATTCTAATTTAATAATGGGCTTAATGTTCATAATAAAGTTATTGGGCAGCTAAATCCAATAACTAAGTGGATGTTATCAATGAATCATACTCATTGATTCAACTCATCAGATTTATTTATCCAATCTGATTTAAGCAAGGGTTGGACTGAATATCTGGACGGAATTTTATTCATTTTTTATCCAACAAAATATGCACTATCAGATCATGTGCGACTATATAGATTTATTCATTGAAGTCATTAATTAATCATAAGTGGTCTCTCAAATAAGACATTATGATTCTTAAGAATATGAACAAATTTGGCTTTCGAGATAAACAAACTCAGCTAATGTGAGCCTATAACTGATTTAATGGAAAGATACTAATGGGTGTTGCATCCTCCAGATTTGTATCTAAAGAGCTTCTCTTCTTCTTTTTCTTTAAGTCTATGTTTGATTTATAGAAAAATTAAAATAAAGGGAAATTGGAAAGAAAATAAAATCTATATGAATTTAGTTTAATCTTCCCCTTGTTTAGTTTGGAATAAAAATGGAAGGAACTAACTCTCTTATATTTAAGAAAAAAATTCTTTTAATTTTCCTGCTCTTAACTTTTCGTAAACCAAATATAAAATTTCATTCCATTTTTCCTCACATTTTACTTTCTCATTCATTTTCTGTTTGGTTTAGGAAAAAAATTTATGAGAAAAAAAATTATGAAAAATGAGAAGAAAGTCAAATACATGCGTGCTACGTCAAACAAAGAAACCAAAGCACAGAGAGCGACCAAATCAAATATATAGCGAGCAGAAACTCGTCTCCATCTGCTCCGCAGCGCGTCTGTTAGTTAATAGACCACCTTTCAAGATTGCACTTGGTCGTCCGGAAACCAGTGCCGCCATTCAAGGGGACCTTCAAGTCACAAGCGACCTTGGGAGTCATAGTCCTCGTCTTAATCTTCCCAAACCTCAGCCTCAATTTCAGATGAACTCTCAGGTCAATACTGTATACCCCGGCCTCCTTCTCCTCATTGAACTCGCTCAGCTCAGACCCGCCTAGAACCACAAGGTTCTGCCCCTGAAACACCGGGCTCCACATGCTAGTGTTCTTACGCCCCTGATGGAACGCGTCGAGAGTGACGCTGCTGAACCTGCGGTCCTCGTAATATGCTCTGGCCTCTATCTTCTCGTAGTACACTTCCACTCGCGTGTTGGGGTTGCGAGCAGTGAGGTTGACAGCGAGGTTGTACCTGAGGGTGTTGTTGGAGAGGCTGAACTGGGACAGAGTGGCGTCGGTGACGCGGAACTTGAGTTGGGTGGGGCGGAAGATGAGCCAGAAGATCAAAATGGATAGGCCAATGATGATGACCACCGCCAGGATGATCTTGAAGAGGAGGCAGAAGAGGGTGCAGAGGCAGGACCTGCCATGGCGGCGGCGGTATGTGTTGGTGTTGGTGGGCGGGGGGATGGATGGGCCGTAGAAGGCTGCGTTTAGATGAGCTTGCTTGTTGTCCCTCATGTGTGTACCTGGTGGTGCTGAGAAGGTAATGGCAATTTGTGTGTGGGCTTATAAATCCGGATGAAGACAGCCGCCAACAACACTTTGACATGGCAGCTGCGCGTCATTTTCGAGACCCAGTCAACCTCGGGGCAGTTGGGGATTCTTTGTTAGTCAGTTTCGTTTGGGGATTTTATATTTGGTCGTTCAAGTTTGAAAATATCCGACGACTCACATCCTCTGAACCTTCGATTGCTTCCACTTAAATCTCTCACATATACTACCTCGGTCCTCTTTTACATGTCACTTAACCGAATTTTTTTATCCACTTTTACTTGTCACTTACCAATTTTCAATACGTATTTAATATCAACAACTACCTTAAAATGTCAAACATTAATCACTTCATTATCATAATCAATAAAGAATACATTCCTCACCAATAATTATCTACCAGTTTTACTTTTTGCACGAACTTTTTCAAAAAATTGTTAACCACCTGCCTATTAAATTTGTTCAACCGCTAGCATTAACTTCACCTTAATCTAATCAAATTAACTGTAAACGACATGTATTAGAGGACGGAGGGAGTAAATGTGGACAGGTTGTGCTCTCTATTTATTACCCTATACTCTTCTTTCCTATGTTGGAGTATATACGATGAACACTTGCAAACATAGGGTAGAGTATCCGTCAATCTTCGTCTGATTAATTGCCCGTTGTTCCATGATACCTTTTCCATGTAACATGTAGTCACATAAATATAATTTGGTCTAACACACATCTTATTAGAATAGATCAGGGATCAGAAATCCAACTTCACTGATTATTACTCCCTTTGTCCTCTTTTACATGTCACTTAATCAAATTTTTTTGTCCATTTTTACTTGACACGTTTCAATGGGTATTTAATATCAACAACTACCTTAAAATGTCAAACATTAATCACTTCATTATCATAATGAATATAAAATACATTTCTCACCATTAATCATCTATCAATTTTACTTTCTGCACGAACTTTTTAAAAAAAATATCAACCACCTACTCATTAAATTTGTTCAACCGCTAGCATTAACTTTACCTTAATTTACTCAAATTAACCTTAAACGACATGTATTAGAGGACGGAGGGAGTATAAAACTGTCTCGACCGTTGCAGCAGTCATCATGGACTCCAACAAGGAACCTTGAATCTTGTTCTGGCCGATCCCAGCCACCTCACCTGATGAGTCACAAATGATTTCCAAGCTCTTGATGAGTCATTAGCTATAATTAACTTATTCAATACTTAACTCACTTGATTCTTGACTGTGTCAGAGGTTAAATTAATGGTTTATTGAGTTTTCATATTTTCAAATTATTTTAAGTCTTATTGAAAAAACTAGTTAAAACAGAAGTTTTAATGTTAATGAAATGGACAAAAATGAATCGAAAGGATGAATGAAAAAAAAGAGTGCATTTTTTCATGTGACCAACTGTTGTTTTTAAAAATCGATACAAAATTCACTTAGCAACTTTTGAGAACCATTAGTTCCACATCTGAAGATCTATTTTGATGATTCTACATGCATTGGAAAGTGAAAAATAAAGATCTACAATTTTTTAAGAGAAATTAAAGTCAGAATCTTGATGAATTTGTTCCAGTAGAGCCATCAGTCCAAGTGCAACAAACATTTCCTAATTTGACTCGACTTTAGTTTTTGAGTTTTCAATCGATACTAATCCAATCTTTGTCAAATTTTCTCAGAAGATTCGGCCAAGCCCATTGAAAACAACAACTCAAGATAACTCTCTTTCAAGTCATCTCTTTTCTAATTAAGGTCTAAATTTCTCAAAGGAGATTCTCTCTCGAAGCCAGTGGATGTGAGTAACGGAAACTACCACAGTGAAGATACAGTTTATGTTTAAAAGGGTCGTTCCTACTTACTTATTTTGTATTCTTCCATGGCCATGTGTGACTGGTTTCTCTTGTACGGTTTGGATTAGTTAACTTGGGAATTAATGTTGTGAGGTTGATTTATTAATGAAATTCAAGCAGCTTTGCATATGTATTTGTTGAGTTTATGATTGCATTATTACATAATTAATTTCTACCGCTATTATAGATCGAAAGGCTTAGGCCAAATAACTAGTAAGTTCAGATGCTTTGCATGTTTATGGGCAAGTACATTATATGTATCCATGGGTTATATTGCCTATATTGAACTCTCTTCCACTAATCATATGTGTATTTGTTCATCCTCTTTGCTTCGTCTTGTATGTTGAAATATATAACTCCCGTCATTAGCTAAAGGGTGTGATGGTGAGGGTGGGAGGGATTGTTTTACGTCTTGTTATGATATGTGCATGAAGTCGTATATTTTACTGAAGTTGGTTCATCATACGAATTTATCCGTAGAATCGATGATCAACAACATTCATAAGTCAATAATTTGAACTACGTTGCGTATCACTAATTATCTCTCTTCTTTCAAACTTCTTTCTTAGCAGGTTCCAAACTATTCAAAAATCTTCCAATTATTTTTTCTTTTATTTTTAAGGTTGCTAAGTTTGCAGGTTGTGACATATCTTTGTGGATTTGATCATGACTTATTACTTATTAGTGTGGTTAGGATTTTATTTGCATAAGACTCACAAAGACGGTGTTATAACCGAGAGAAATCTGATGTAGCAAGAATCATAACCAGAGGTGCAACCATGGAGAGGATCAAAGAGAAGGAAGTCTAGTAACTACAATATGTTTCTGACACTGATTCAAGCATTTCACAGCTCAAGGAGTCCTGAAATTTTCCACAGCTTCCTGCCAGCTCTCCCATCTAACTCCCATGCTATTTTTTGATCCAAAACATGGCTGGATTCCCACCATGCGAGCCCATAGGAAGTTGATTCTGGTCTTCTTCATTCTCTAAATTCTGGTCAGGATAAACTTTAGGTGTTGGACAGCTTCACTGGTGACTTTTGTAGCTTCTCGTTCCTCTTGAGTGAACAATCTTCTGTTTCTTTCCCTCCAAATGTGGTAGATTGCCAGGTTCACCACTGCCCTATAGGCATTTTTAATGCAGGATCCATCTGCAATACCCCCAATGGCAACATCAGTGATGTTTTTCCACGATGAATCATCATAATTGAAACCAATATTAAGCAGCAGGGTTTTAATATTCTGACTTGAAAAGCTGCAGTCAAAAAAGAGATGCATAAATGTTTCCATTTCAGTTTTGCATAACACACATTTATCATCCACCAAAATACCAAATTTCATGAGTCTATCTTTAGTGGTAAGTCTCTCTAAACAAGCCAGCCAAGATCAATGCTTTAGACTAGAGATATTATTCTAATATAAAGGAAAAAACTGGAACAAACACACCTGGTTGGAACTTTCCAGCGCCTTATAGGTTGCTCCTGTGGAAAAAGCTTTTCCTCCACCTTTCCATCTGATTTGATTACGATATATCTCAATAAGGAAAAGGCATTTTTACATGGCTGAGAAAATTTTCTTTGTGATCCATGGCCAGAAAACTTTGATTTTCATTACTGAGGCATTTCTGCCTCTTGTGAAGTATGTGTTAATCCATTTAATCCATAAATTTTCTTTGTTTAGCAAAATGTACCAGCCATGGGATGCAATTAAGGCAAGGTTTAGGGATGAGAAGTTTTTAACCTCCAACCCACCTGCTTTCTTAGGTAAACAAACTCTTTACCATGCTACATTGAACTTTTTTGATGACTGTTTTCCCTCCCAAAGGAAGGATCTACAAATCCCTTCAATCTTTTTGACCACTGAATCGGGGAATATGAAAATCCTTGCCCAATAAATGGACATAACTGACAGGAAAGATTTGATTAACACTACTCTACCAGTATATGACAAGAATTTTGCAGTCCGGCACTGAATTCTGCTTAAGATGGAATTTATCACTATTTCAAAGTCCTTAACACTCAGTTTTTTGGAGTGTAGAGGAACTCCTAGGTATCTGATTGGAAGGTGTCGTTCACTGAGCGCCAGAATCTCTAGAAGATGAGCTCTGACCGAATCAGAGACACCTACCAGGAAAATTTGGGACTTGTTCAAGTTTGCTTCAAACCCTGTATTTTTCCAAAAAGGTCTAACATCTCTTTAATGTGCTTTAGGGACTGAGTGTTGGCCTTAGCAAAAATTAAAAGGTCATCGACATAGCATGAATGTGTTATCTTTAACTTGTTACACTTAGGATGGAAGTTAAAGTCAGTTTTCCTGGCCATTTTCTTAAGCAACCTGTTCAGAAATTCCATGACCAGGACAAAAATAAAAGGAGATATTGGATCTCCCTGTCTTAGCCCCCTCCCATTTTTAAAATAGTCATGGAGCTCACCATTAATTTTGATGGAAAACCAAGCTGAGCAGATGAAAGCCATGACCCAATTAATGAATCTGGCTGGAAATCTCAGATTAGAGAGCCATTGTCTAATAAAATCCCATCATCATAAGCTTTTTGAAGGTCAATTTTAAGGGTACAAGATGGTTTTATGTTTTTCCTACCATACCCATTCATCAGATTTTGAGCAAACAAAATATTGTGGGCAATGCTTCTCCCTTCAATGAAAGCCCCCTAGCTCTCATCAACCACTGATCCTAAGACTTTCTTAAGTCTAAAAGCCAGGACCATGGAGATGATTTTATATAAGACATTGCAGCAGGAGATAGGCCTAAATTCATATGCTTTTAAGGTCCCTTCTTCCTTTGGAATTAGGGCAATCATGGTAGAATTCACACAAGGTGGCATTTGACCGGTATTAGCAAAGTGTTTAATGGCTCTACAGAGATCATCATGAATATAAACCCAGTTTTTTTGGAAGAACTCTGTAGTAAATCCATCAGGGCCAGGGGCAGTATTTTTTTCATTGACATCAAGGCATTAAAAATTTCCCCAGTCTAGAAATCTGCAACCAGGCCTTTGATCTGATTATCACTGAGTTTGGTTCCCTCCAACTCGGGAATATTCACCTAAATATCTAATTCCTTCAGAAACTTCTGAAAGAAACTAGATATCTTATATTGCACGTATCTTATTTAACCCGTTCATTCACGTACCTTATATTGCACAATGTCAGTAGATATCCAATTCTTCAATATTTAATTATGTATGCAGAAGCAGAAATTATATCATTTTAGATGTATGATAATTAAAATAATTAATAATCTGGAAATTTTATGTTTGCGAAATAGGTAGCCAATTGAGGACTCTTTTGATGTGGAAGATGATCAAATCTTGAGGTTGAAAATCATGGGGATCATGTGAGAATAAAAATACATATTTAACCTATTTATTCATAAATTATTTATTCTACAGTTATGTTCACAAATTTTCTCCTTCATCATGTCTGCTCCTTCCGTCACTAATTATTTTTTACTAGAATACAATGATAAAGTTCATTTGACATACCAATCATAGGATTTAAATTGCACATCTGGTATTTTTATTTATTTTTGGAATTAGAACGATCCATTAATTTTCTCTATCAATAGAAAACAATACTTTTGTCACATGTCTAGAAAAGAGAATATTCGAAATTCCATTTTGGAATTAAACTGAAATTTTTACACCATGTTTTATGACAGAAAAATAAACGACGAAGCTCCTGAATAAAACTCCACACTAGTACTATGAATTTTATTCTGGATGAAAACAGTGCATTGATTAAGTATTAAAAGTGAGATTTAGTTCAACAATTTATGTTAATTATCATTTTCTAAAAAAAGATTGAAATTGGCGGCCGTGCTTTGTGTGGAATAATAATAATAATAATAATAATAATAATAATAATAATAATAATAATAATAAGTTGATTTTTAATAGGAAAAACTTCAAAAGTAGCTCTGAACTACCATCACTTACCAAATTGCAGTCAGAACTATCACGATTTTCAAAACAAGGTGCAATGAAAAAAAATTGAACTGATTTTCTAAAATAAAATTTACGGTTACATTCCTAAACTAATATTATCACAAAACTTATATTCATGTGAGAAAATTACGTCGTTTGGTTATCAAATAAATAATATCGTTTTGCACACATAAACAAACGACACCTTTTCACACTCAATCATTCATAATCCTCAACAAATTTAATAAAACCTATTTTATTTGAGAAATCAAACAAATTGATCTTAAGCATCATTTGAAATCAGTCTATTTTTTTCATTGCATTCTTTTTGAAGTTCGGACCGTAATTAAGTAAATGCTGATAATTCAAAACCTTTTTAGGGTTTTTCCCTTTTTAATATACCATGAGTCTTCAAACCAAACAAGCTAGAGAAGTAGAGATATCATTAAACAAAGAGGTTAAGGGGGATTAAAAACCAGAATCATAAATATCCCATCATGAAGTTTTGCACATAATAATGTAAATATATAAATGTAAAATAAATGAACGCGACAATAATCAATGAACAAAAAACCCCACAAAAACAAGAGCATATATATGAGATGGAGGAGGCTAAACACAGAGATAAACACGGAGGCTGACTCGCGATCACATGTCTAAATCGCACTTGGTCGTCTGGAAAGAGACCAAACCGCTGCCGCTGAGTGGAACCTTCAAATCACACTTGATTTTAGGAGTCATGGTGGGGGTCTTGAGCCTCCCGAACTTGAGCCTCAACCTCAGGTGAACCCGCACGTCAATACTGTAAACCCCAGTGGATTTCTCTGCATTGAAGTTGTTCAAGTCGGCCCCGCTCAGCAACACGAGGTTCTGCCCCTGAAACACCGGCCTCCAGACGCTAGTGTTCTTGCGTCCCTGATAGAACGCGTCGAGCGGCACACTGCCGAACCTCTGGCCGGCGTAGTATGCCCGGGCGTCAATCTTGTTGTAGTACACTCCGACGCGTCTGTTGGGGTTGCGGGCGGTGAGGTTGAGAGCCAGGTTGTATCTGAGGGTGTTGTTGGATAGGTCGAATTGGGTTAAGGTGGCGTCTGTGACGTGGAACTTGAGGTTGGTGGGACGGAAGATGAGCCAGAAGATCAAGATGGCTAGACCAATGATGATGACCAGCGCCACGATGATCTTGAAGAGGAGGCAGAAGAGGCTGCAGAGGCAGTTGCGGCCCGAGGATCTGTGCCCGCCGGGGCGATGGTAAGTGTTGTTGGGTGGCGGGATGGATGGGCCGTAGAAGGCGCCGTTGAGATGAGTTTGCTGCTTGTTGTCTGCCATCCTTACCTCACCCTAGCTTATGTATGAATGAAGATTATAGAAGAAGAAGATGGTGATGCTATGAAGGTTTGAGCAATGCGTGGTGTGTTTATACAACCTGAAGAAGAATATAATAAATGGAGCCGCCAGGGGTATTCTATTTGGCGATTATTCAACGCGGTTATATTTTGTTTTCAATCGACGCGGTTGATTTTGCAGATCATATATATGACTAATTCCACACATTCATTATCATGGTTTATTTTATATTCCTTTGTTCATGTTTGAAAAGCCTTGGGTATTTTTTTTAAAAAAATTTAATTTTGATCTCAGTGGGAATGCAAGAAAATATTGTAAAAATTAGAAATTTTGTTACGATCTCACGTTTGCAACTTTTTGTTGATTGTCCATGAAGTTGAACAAGTTGACAAATGCATGAGATAAGCTTAGTTAGATAGACGTCAATGTTTAATACTTCCAAATTAAATTTCGCATACTTCTACCAGAAGTTTTCAGGGGAAATGCATTACTTTCTAAAAGTGGCGTTGTTCTATGCAAACAAAATTGTATGAATATAGCAGCTCATCAGATGAACATAACTGCTTATTTGATGAACATAACAACTCATCTGATGAACATAACAACTCATCTGATGAACATATCATCTAATGAACATATTATCAAACTTGATGAATATAATAGCTCATCTAATGAACATATTATCAAATCTAATGAACATAGTAACTCATCTGATGAACATAACAGTTCAGTTGATGAATAATTGTTCATCTGATGAATATATAATTAAAACATGATGAACATTTCGTGTGATGAACATAGTATCTCATCTGTTGAACATAACAGCTCATTTGATGAATATAACAACTCAACTAATGAATATGTAATCTCATCTGATGAACATATCATCTAATGAATATATTATCAAACCTGATGAATGTAATAACTCATCTGATGAACATATTATGAAATATGATGAACATAGTATCTCATCTGATGAACATAACAGCTCATCTAATGAACATAACAACTCATCTGATGAACATAACTGATCATCTGATGAACATATCCTCTAATGAATATAAAAACTCATCTGATGAGCATAATGACTCATCTAATGAACATAATGACTCATCTGATGAACATATCGGGTCATATGATGAATATATCATCTAATGAATATAGTTAAAATTAAATGAACATTAATATAAATATTAAATTTATTTAATAATTTTTATTTGAATTTGTATAAATCAAGAAAATATTTTTTTTATTAATTTTTCTATTTTTTCTATTTTTTACTATTTATTTGAGAGAGGAAGAGGGGTTTTAATGAAAATGACCCAAGAAAGAATTTGAGCACTTGTCCCCAAGAATATCCCTTTGCCTCAATAACTCCATTCGTATTGTATCAGTGTAGAACCTCCGTAGGTTGACACAAATCACAATTCATTTAAGAAAATAATAAAAAACACATAAAATCATTATAAAAACTAATCTTTATAAATGAAAGCATCATACGTATGGTTCGTTCAAGATTACCAACACAATACATAGTATGAAGAAGACGCCACTTTTCCTTCTTAGGCCATTCCAGCCACTTAGCACTCAGGATCGATTGTGCCACTTCACCCAATCACCCATATCCGATAAAAAAACCCTAATCCGCTTAGAAAATCAATACTCAACTCAAAGATCAAATTTTTATCACTTTCAGATATCAACAGTCATATGCAAACTATAATATTCAATCCAAATTAACCAATATATCAGGCGAAATCGGTTCCAATTTAACACAAATAACCACAGATCAATTGACAATTGAGTTGAATTAGCTTATCATAAAGAAACAAATTCTATTGAAAATTTTTATCAAATGCCTTCATGACAAAAATGAAAAGGTGAAAAAAATTTCCAGTCACCATATCATACTCCTATAATCTTAAGGCTAGCATATTAGAAAATAACTTGAGGCAATCTGTTATAGTTTAACTTCAGTTTTCAAAGTGCAAAATGCTCCTATTGATTTTGTCCTCGATCTGCCTTTTTTTCTTCATTTTTCTTCAAAATCAAGTTGTGCAGCAACATAGACAACATCATGAGGACCAATTTGCTCAGATTATAAGATGGATCTGACCGAAGCCCATCACAACACTAATACTATACCCCCACAAAACTCAAAAAAGACTCATTCACACTCAAACCACATCCTCCCTTAATATCACCCCAAATAACGCACCAGCCATGTTAGCATTATTGGATCAGATTCATTTGATGAAATGTCCCACATCAGATATTGGAGAGAAGAGAGACGGTTTATATTGGATTGTTGAACCATGACTTACAAGCCTAGGTTTTTGAGTCACAGTGAGGATACAATCCAATATGAACCGGCTTCAAAATTTAACATGGTATCAGAGCCTAAGGTTTAATCTAGGACCAGTTTGTGAGATGTGGGATCATTTTGAAGTCTAAGGACACAAAGGGCATGGAGTTGAGCCACCTCAAGTATGAAGAAAGCCACAGAACGCGGTGAGCTGATCGCTGGTTAATGTTAGAGAGACTAGACCAACAACAGAGGGCGTAGGTTAAATCCCGGGTAGGGGGAGACGCAGTGGACACACCTATGAAGTACTGATCGAGGGGGAGCACATGCAATTTTCCTCAGAGATTGTTAGGGTTTAGGGTTTTAAATGAGGGGGACACACCTTGAAAATTCTATTCAAACTTACCATTACATTCCTAACTTAATATTATTATAAGACTTAGATTTGTGTGCGAAAATTACATCGTTTGGCTATTAAAATAAATTATATCATTTTGCGCACATAAAGAAAATGACGTCTTTTGATAACCAAATGACGTAATTTTCGCACACAAATATAAGTCTTATAATAATATTAGGTTTGGAATGTAATGGTAAATTTTAATTCAGAAAATCAGTCCAATTTTTTTTCATTGCACCCTTTTTGAAAATCATGGTAGTTCTGACCGTAATTGGGTAAGCGGTGGTAGTTCAGGGCTCCTTTTAGGTTTTTTCCCTTAAAATTATACACAACAATTGTTTTAATTGATTATCACATTTTATTCAAAACCATAGTTTGAAATAACGGTTCATCTTTCTGTATTTAAACATAAATAAATACATCTATGAAAAGGCACTACCACATTATTGTTTAAATACAGCATTTTAACAATTGACTTTATACATCGTTTAAGTGTATAAAACGTCGTATATAGTTGAAACAACAGAACTGCACCATTTTTGTTAGGACTATATACAGCGTTTTATAATCTTAAACGCCGTATAAAGTTACATGATGTTTATTAGAAATAAATGCCGTATAAAAGATAAAATGTATATGGCGTTTATGAGAAATAAACGCCATATTATATCGATTACTCTTACATGGTGTTTATTTATACTAAACGTCGTTTACGTGTCACACTATATATAGCGTTTTACACTGGAAGCGCCGTGTAAAATTTGTCCACTTAATACGACCGTTTCTACCACAAAACACCGTATATAGGTAACCATATATACGGCGTTTTGTTATAAGAAATGTCGTATTTATGTAATCCTAATCCTATTTTGTTTCACCTTCTCCCTTAGCTGAATCTCTATATATATTATATATATTTAACGGTTCCATGATTTCGCAATTCAGTTTCTGATTACTGGTCATTAAACGAGTATGTATGATTACATAAATTATTCATATTAATTTATTATTTGTATTACATATATATTCATACAATTTTTTTAATGTTTTTTCAGGTATAAAGAATGACAAATCGAAATTGGATGAAATCAAGTCGTCTTAGCCGGGAATACATCATCGGATTATGAGAGTTCTATGAGTTTGCGAAAGCATATTGTGAGAAGCAATGCACGAATGAGGTTCGTTGCCCTTGTATTAAATGTGGCAATGGAAGTATGGTCGTTATCGCAGAACTAGAACGTCATCTTTGCCTTTACGGTATTGACACATCATACATTGTCAGGTACTTACATGGTGAATCATTCGGCGGATCTCAACTTGTAGAAGCTAATAATATTGAGGAAAATGCCGATCACATATATCAGGATGATGATTTCAGTACAATGCTGAATGATCACTTAGCTCCCGATAATGAAGAAAGTACTAAATTATTCGAAGCAGTCAAGAACGATGCAGACACCCCTCTGTATCAGGGATGCACACGTTTCAGTAAATTATCCGGAGTGTTGAAGTTGTACAATCCGAAAGCCAAATACGGTTGGAGTGACAAATCTTTCACGGGTCTCTTGTACTCCTCAGCGAGATGCTTCCGGAACCAAATGAGCTCCCGAAACGAACTTATGATGCAAAAAAAATACTTTGTCCAATGGGTATTGAGTACAAGCAGATACATGCATGCCCAAACAATTGCGTGCTTTATAGAGGTGCGTATGAGAATATGACAGAGTGTCCGAAGTGCGGTGCATTACGACATAAGAAGAAAACTGTGAACGGAGAGAAGGTGAAATGAGGACCTGTGAAGGTCTTATGGTACCTCCCAGTGATTCCTAGATTCAAACGGATGTTTGCAAATTCAGAAAAATTAGAATTGCTAGTTTGGCACTCAGAGAAGAGAGTTGAATATGGAAACATGCGTCACCCGGCAGATTCCAATCAGTGGAAGCAGTTTGACGTTCGATATCCAGAATTCACTAACGATCCAAGAAGTTTGAGGTTAGCATTAAGTACCGACACTATGAATCCATTTGTAAATATGAGTTGTAGACACAACACTTGGCCTGTCCTTATAGTGGTTTACAATCTATCTTCGTCATTATGCATGAAAAGGAAATACATGATACTGACTTTCATGATATCTGGCCTGAAACAACCCTATAATGACATCGATGTGACCTCACTCCTTTAATAGCTGATTTGAAGATGTTGTGGGAGAGAGGAGTTCAGCCGTTCGATGCATACAAGAATGAAACATTTATGATGCGAGTCATGCTATTCTGCACGATCAATGACTTTACTGCTTACGGAAATCTATCTGGTTACAGTGTCAAAGGGTGCAAAGCATGCCCGATATGTGAGGAAGACACTGACTGTTTAAGAATGTCACACTACCGTAAAATTATTTACACCGGTCATAGATTCCATGTTCACACCCATATCGAGGAAAAAAGGCTCAATTTAATGGATCGACAGAACACAGACATGCGCTGGTTCCTCTGACAGGTGATGACATATTATTGAAAGTTTAAGACATCGAGATATCTTCGAAAAGATGATGAAATCGACAAGCAACGGTTCGATTCCCAATTACCATCTTGGTCACCTTATGTTGCCAGATGCTTTGAAAAATACTGTTGCCTGACCAAAAGATCTTATCAGCTTCAATAGTGAGGAAAGTATGTAAATAAGTTTGATGAATATTTATTTCATTTGATTTTAAAATATTCATTTGAATGATTTTGTGATCAATTGTGTTAGACAATAGATTGAAACTTGTCAGAATGGAAGGACTCTCAGAGAGATCCTAAAGACAAGTCGAGGGGGACAATCCATGCATTGGAGGAGTTGAGGGCCATTGGGGAGGGGATGACTGCCACTGCTTCCATTATTATTTACGTTGGTGCTAATATATTAGAAGCAGACTTCATGGCAGAATTTCAGAGAGACTCCATTGCTGATCTACTGAAGACACAGCCCGCCGGCGCATTCATTGTGCTTGATACATCAGGTACTCCTTCTTACACAATTTTAAAATTTAAGTTTAATTTATTATATAAAATATTATTAATATAATTACTATTTTTTGTAGTTGGTTATGGTCATGGATAAGAAACAAGCGCATGCCTGGTTTAAAGTTAGGTTTTTTTAATCCGAACTTCACCACGGGTGGCGGAGTTGGAAATAATATAGAGGATAGACGCGAGATGCTGTCCATGAGGATGAGAGTGTCAGGCTGCAATGAAGTATATATTATTTCCTCCCATATGTCAATATTAAGAAGTAAAGATATTTATTCATACATTGTATGTATATTTATTTTAAGTTGAAGTCAATTATATATTTCTCACACAATGTCTATTGTTCGCATGTAAGTTTCATTGGACCTTGGAAGCATATTTCCGAGAACAAATACCGTGTACCATTTGGACAGCATGTCTTTTGAAGTTAAAAATGACATGACAGATGTGGTTTGTATGATGAATGGGTAAGTGTCATTTTTTAATTTTTCAAATGAAATGTGTAATTTATTACTAAATTTTATACTCATTTAAGTTATTTGAGTTTGTAGAGGGTTGCGTCGATACTATGAAGCTGATGACATTAGAAATCGCGGGTGCCCGAATGTCACAGAATGGAGATTGCTATCTGTATATGTTTCTCGTTTTAGGTGTTCTTTTTCTTTAATGTTTTAATGTTGTATTTAAAAAATTTAAAATATATTTTCATATTTTTCGTAGGTTCCACAACAACAAGACGAGAGGGCATGCATGTGTTATGCATGCGATTTATGTACGACATAATATCACATATATCGGCGGCATATAATTATTTTCGTATGGAAGACCTTCAAGTTGTAAGTAGAGAGTCTTAACTATATTACTTTGAAGTTTAATTATTTTATATATAATGATTGTTTTAATTTTAATTAATACGTGTAGGTATTCTCATCCGGCCAGCAACCATATACGCCAGAACAATTGCTGAAAGTTCAAGATGTGGTGGCTCGGACCGCTTTAAAGCATCATCGAGCTATTGGCAGTTTTTGATATTAGGCAGATAATTTAAGAACAATATCTTGTTTGTCTAATTTTAAATATTACCGTATTTTATTATAATTTCAAATTTTGTCAAAAATATTTATTTACATGAATTCAATATTTTACTATTCATGTTATTCATTATAAAAAACTTATTAACAAAATTTCCATTTTTTGTTTTAATTAATCCAAAAAATTGATTATATTTAATAAATTAAATGCGATTAAAATTTAAATTTATTTAAAATATGGTGTTTATTGATCAAAAACGCCGTGCAAGTTCAAATATTAATACGGCGTTTTTGATAAGTAAACACCGCATAAGTATAAAGAATATACGACGTTTATTTACAACAAACGCTGTATATATTGTGTCACTTAATACGGCGTTTTTTTATCAATAAACGCCGTATTAAGTTTTGAACTTATGCGGCATTTATTGAATAAAAAACGCCGCGTAAAATGGTATAAATATACGGCGTTTATGGGTGATAAACGCCGTATTAAGTCTAAATATTGTCGACGTTTTAAACCTTAGACTTTATACGGTGGTTATAAAACGCCGTATAAGCCTTAAAAAACACTGTTTTAGAGCCAGATTGACGCGGTGATCACAATTGTAACCTTTAAAGAAAAATTACAGTAATAAATTGTAATTTTTAAAAAATAATATAAATTGGAAATAAAATTGGAAATACTTTGATGTCATTCTTTAAAATTAAAAGCTGAATGTTTAACGTTGTATGTGAATCTAAATGGTCAGACCACTATTTAAACCACATTTGATTGCTGATTGTTGAATGAATTACTTTCATTTGGTAAATTACTTTTTAAACATATGAATACATTGTAATTTTTAAAAATATGTGTGTGAAATAAAAATTATATCAAGATTGAATTATTTATGTGCTCTAAATTGATCATAAATTGAGAGCCATAACAGGTCTCATTCTTCTTCAGATCTAAATGTCGCACATCATTTCTCTCATGCTCACTGTGAAATTTTCGGACCGCCTCATATTGAATTGTATTCCCACTCTGACTCAAAAGCTTAGACTTGTGAGTCATGGTTCTACAATCTAATATAAGTTATCAAGTGCTCTTCCTCAACGCTTTGACATCCCACTGCCAGTGCCAACCTTCTGGAACTTTTCCCTCCAACCGATTGCCACCTAAATCAATTCTTTCAAGGTCGGATATATTTGAAAGAGTTGGCAGAACACCTCCTATGAAGTTATTCAGCCCAAAGTATCCTAGTCTAAGGTGAGAAAAACCAACTCCTAGCATAGGCGGAAAGTTTCCACTCAAGCCATTTCCTGTAAATGAAATCTCCTTTATATCATACAAATTATATAAAGTTGCAGGGACTGTATCAGAAAGCCTATTCTTAGTGAATTCTAATCTTTTTATGCGCTTCAGTTTCCCCATCTCAATCGGAATCCTTCCTTGCAAATAAGTGTAGTAAAGTGATAAGTCTGCTAACAGGGCTGAGAGGTTTCCAATAGTCTTATGATTTCTCCTCCCAAGTTCCCCATATTTGTTTTAGGGCTTGGATAGGTTACTGTTGTTTTCTGCACAAAGCGAGGAATAGAGAAACAAGCAGCGGTGTGGTGACCACCAGGCCGATGACGGTGGCGGTCAGGATCTGGCCGGAGAGGAGGAGGATTGAGTCACCTATCATGGCTGCTTTTAGAAATTTGACCGTCTAGCACGAGCCAGGAATTGAGTCGTAGAGCTTCTGGGTGAATTGTGTGTCGTGTTCTGTCGACATGTTATGAGAGGCGACAGGTCTAGGGTTCGTTTGAACTTCAAAGAGCTCTGATCGATTCAGATGAGCAAGAATGCTTCACATTTACCTGAATATTCGCTAAGCATAAAAAAATAAATATTCGGTTCACTGAATGCTTAATATAATAAGAAACATCTCTTAATAGAGTCCAATAAAGAACTACAAAATAAGTCCTTCGTATGTCATCTTTTACTTATCACTTTATAAAATCTATTGTCCACACGTAGGTGCGGGATGATTCCTGACAATCCCTACCTCTAGAGTTCAAATGGGCGTGTGCGTTATAATTTATATTAATAAAAAAATTTATTACCCATATTTATTTATCACTTGAAATCACAATGTCTATTTAATATCTACAACTTTGTTTAAAAATCAAATATTGATTATTTTATGAACATAATCCATAAAAATCATTCTACACTAATTATAATCCAATTCATTTTGCACTTAATTTAAAAGAAATATATTAAACATTGAAAATGATTACCACCTTATATTAATATTTTCTTGATTCACTCGATTTATCCTTAAATAACTGCTACTACATTCGGACGAAGAAAAAAATGTAGAATAGAAAACAAACATAAACAAGGACACTTTAGAAAAATATTTTAATTTACCCAAAGGCCATGGATACTGTGACTGACTGGTAAAGAGATCAGAGGTAACTTTCTTACACTTTGCATATGAGTTCGAACTTGGTGGCAAAAAAAAAAAAAATACTCAAAGCACTAATGATGGCGTTTTTAGGACCTAAAACTCTCATGAGCAACTAAAAAATCTGAGTCTTTATATAAATGACGCCCTAGCTATTCAAATGCCAAGTTTCAATTGCCCTCAAAAAGAAAGACAACTTTCCATCACATTATCAGCCACCCATTGAAGAATATGAAAGAATATAGAAGTTGATAATTGGACTACGCAACAAAGTGCTCATAATTACTTAAACAAATTAAAGCAATAAAAAAGAAAAGTATAGAGAATTAAGAAAGATCAAAGAAGATGAAGATGTCACCTTAGGGTGTAAGAGTTTCGGGTTGACCCGAAACTCAATCCAAATAAACTCAATTAAATTGAATTCGGTTACATTATTTTATTTGGGTTGAGTTTTGGGTTGTACTTTTTGGGTTGAATTGGTCATTGGATTGGACAAATTAAATTCGGGTTGACCCAAATTGTAAAACACAATCCGAAACAAATATATAAAAAAAATAAAAATTAACAATATGAAAAAAAATTAAAAATATTTTAAAAGTAAAAATATTTTTATTTTTTAAATAGTTTTTTTTATCTTTATTTTTTTATTAATTAAAATAAATGGATTGACCCAAATTCAGCCCAAATTAACAATTTTGAATTTGGGTTGAATTATTTTATTACAAATGAATTTGATCATAAAAAATTCATCCCAAATTCAATTCTCAACCCACAGTTTCAATTCCTGATTAACTCAACCACCACCATCATCATGTGTTGTATGATTAATTATAGAGCTTCAACTATATTCATTCAGTTTTTTTTTTTTAAATATTTGGAATCCCATGTTCCATTTTCTGGCCGGCGGGAGGAAACCCTAATGATCCAAGGCTCGTCATTTTCTTCCTGCACCACAAACTGGTCGTCCACTGGCTTGATTAAGCAATCAACAAAGTAGTCATTTTTTTAATTTACTATTCTCAAAACCAGCAGCGTATCAACCGAAGTCATATATAATACTAATATGAATAAAAAAATCGACCCGACCCTGGCCTAACACAAAATTTCCAATTTGTAACTGTTTTTGTATAAAAAGGATGTCACAGCCTACTGACAATCCACCATAATAGACAACTTTTCTATCTACAACTTGTCAATCCCAATTCGATAATTATACATTTAACTCTTCTTGCTCTCAGAATGCTTCCACCAAGTCTCCACAACGACCAAGACCTAGATGATAAAACTCTTATTCTTCTGTACTAAATGGTTTCACTTTCAAAAAATTCACTCAATTTCAAACAGGTCATCACCAGCCATATGATAGATTTGAGTGACATTTGTAAAATATATGCATTTTTATATTCATTAATACATCACTATTATCACTTGCTGACACATTTCTAACTTCATTCATAGGAAAGAAGGAAAATTACGAAAAAATGGTCGCTCTATATTTTTTCAAATTGAAAATTTAAGGACATTATTATCCCAAATTTATAATTTAAAGGTATTTCTCATTTTGATCCATGTGTAATTACACTATTTTTGATAAATCAATATCTACTCTCTTCTTATTCTCAGAATGCTTCCACCAAATTAAATTTCCACAATGGTACGAAGACCTAGATGACAAAACTCTTATTTTGTACTACATAGTTTCACTTTTAAAAAAATCACTCAATTTCAAACATGTCATCACCAACCAGATGATAGATTATTGGGACATTTATAAAATATATGCATTTTTATATTCATTAATAAATCATTATTATCACTTAGTGGCACATTTCTAATTTTATTGATAAGAATAAAGTCAAATGATTTCTGAAAAAAATAAGATAAATGAAAAGGTCTGCGGATGTGCACAAGCTTTTCAAGCAAGCCCACGCTTATTTTAGAAGTGAATGAATCTAAATTTTTGTAATATTAAAGTATAATTTCCGGAAAATGAAAAATATAGGCAATGGTAGTGTGCTGATTTAATTTGAATATGCTTTTGAAGCGACTCTACGCTTGTTTTAAGAGTAAATGATTATAAATTTTAAAAGGATTGGTCATCATCTTCAAAACAAAAAGGAAAATATGTTTGCAATTTGAAAATAGGTGGTTGTAGTAATATTTCAAATATCATAATCGAAACAAGCTTATTTTACAATTATTGAATTGAGTTCAATTTGAACTAATCCATTTATTTATATTATTATCAAGTTCATAAATTTAACAAAAAAACAAGTTTGAATTAGACTTATATCCGGTAATGTCATGCTAGATTACAACAAGTTAAAATCGTGGTAGTTTTCACCAAATCAGGATGATTTCGAATTAATGATAGGTTATCAAGTCACTAACCACCCTTGCAGCAATTCGCTTGGCTGCTTGGAATTACAATCCGTTTGAGTTTGGGTTGAGATCCATCTAGGTCTACCTAGAATCAATTTAATTGGAAACAAATACTAACTCAGCCAAAATATTAAACCCAAATATACTAATCCAGTAAATTTTAATACATTTTGATTTATTTGGGTTGGATTTTGAGTTTACTCAAATCACTTACTTCATAGTTGGGTCAATGGGTTACTTGTAGGGAGTAAAAAGAAAATATTTGGATTAGTTATATGGGAACCTACAACTAATATAAACTAGAGAAAGGTGCTCCTCCTTTGCTTGAGTATGAGTGTTTCTTCTTATTGTGTTATATGTTATTGTGTGGAGAAGAGATCTTTTTATAATGTAGAATTGGGATGGAAAATCAAAGGTCAAAGGGCTCTTCAAGAGGGGTAGACTTTCCTCCATGAATCCTCCTATAAAAGCACTTGGATTGCCTTACTCAGACGAAGTAAGCTTAGGTTATGTATTCGGATCGAGTGAACCAAAGCTAATTTTTTACTCCGACCAAGTGAACGTAAAGCTTTTTCTGTACTCGAATCGAGTAAGGGACAATAAATTCCTCTACTCAAATCAAGTAATATTTCTTCTTAGTTTTCTCTCAGGTTATGTAAGGGTCAGAGCTGCCTGACCAAGGGTCTACTCAGTCCAGTGGAATTTTACTCGACCGAGTACAAGCTGACTTGTACAATTTCTTCAATTTTTTACTCTGTGTTTGCTCTGAATCTCTTTCTTTTCGACTTCTTCACTATTTTTGAGAGACAGCGCCACACTTGTAAGGCTACTGTTTAGACCCTTATGCAGGAGCAGCGCCACACTAAGGTGCTGCTGAAGAAGGTGTTGAGAGACAGAGGCAAGGACCTAGAGGTTGATGACGCACTGTCCCAAGTCCAGGAAAACATTATGATGACAACTTTTGTCTCCTAACGATATACTTGACTTGTTTAAATATTGGTAAAACTATCTCTATTGAGTTTTATATCATGATTATCTAACATTATTTTTTTCTAAATCCTTGACAATATAACAGAAGTCATAGTGAGAGATTTTTACAGGAAAATCATCAAAATTTGAGGTTTCAACGGAGATGTCGATCGAGCGTAGATAGGAATCTGTCGCCCACACAACTTAATTAAACCATCTCAAGAGGACTTTTAGCTAAAGTCGCGGGCAAGGAAAACAAGCCACGTGTATGAGCGACTAAGGAGCTCAGTTAGACCTAACTGTGTTTCCAGGTTCTTTATTTCCCTACTTATTTCACTTCATTATGACGTATGCTTATGAACTGTGAGGACACCGTTGAATTTTAGTGTGGGGTGGGAATATCATTACTTAGTGTTTAATAGAGTCAATTTTAGTATTAATAGAGTCTTGAGTCTATTCATTATTTTACGTTTTTTTTAGTCAAAATCTCACTACATCACATATCTGATAAATCTAAAAAATATTTGAAAAATATGTGTTTTGCTAGATGTTTATTATTTCATTCAAATGATTTGATTCAACACATATTTCTGACGAGTTTTTGTGATTTAGTCAAATAATTTGGTTTGAGACCTTAGAGAGCTTCCAAAACCCTTGAACAGATCATGTTAATGCTTAAATTGAGGTAATCCCTAATGATTTTATTTTTGTATGACTTGGTTGAGTTTTACTTTACCTATGAGATAATGCCTTTTAAAATTATTTTTTAAAATTATGTAATATATGTAAAATATCTTCTCTTGAAGGAATGAGTTTACAAAAAAAAAACTCTCGACCCAATGGTTAATAAAAAATTAGAAAGTGAAAAAGTTTCAAAAAAAACTTTAAAAAAAATTCAAAAAAATAAAGTCATGTTTGATAGAGCTGTGGGTGAAGCTTGTATTTTCATAATTATAAAGTTTAAACTATCAATCTCCTCTAAATATTATCTCATATTTTTAGTTACCGACCGATATCCCATTGACGTAGAATGAATCACAATTTGGGTATCCATGAATTCCAGATTTGGTGAAGGATATGCATTATTTTGTGCATAACTAGTAGGACGTGCTCATTCTTGTTCATAACTTAGGGATTATTATTGTTGATTAGTCTTGAAAAGGGCTATTACATGTAAATGCATGTGTGTATAGAAAGCTAAGTAAGTTTAATATCAATGATTCTGCCTTTATCTTGATTATTTATTAGATGTTTGTATGTGAATTAAATTGCAGTTACGGAATGGTGAATGGAAAGAAAGGTAAGGATACATTAAAACTGAACTACACGGGATATAATCTGAATAATTTGCTACTCTTTGAATTTTTATTGCTTTCTCGATGACAGTCAACAGTTAATGTGGGGTATATGATGAGACCAAATTATCTAGTCTATTATATACTTAACTCACCTAATCCTTGATCTTTCGAGAGTAGTATTTAATGGTTTTAGCAAGTATTTATATTTTAGGTTTACTTTAGGTATAATTTCAAAAAATGCTAAAAAGTTCAGAGGAAAGACCAGACAACATCGGATTGAAGGACCGAAAAATGCATATGCCTGAGTGCTGCAGCCGCACGTTGTGGATCTCAACCATGAGCACAAGTGACGTGGCAAGGAGAGACATTTGTCATTAAGAGAAAGAAGTCAAGAAACTGATAGAGCACATGTCGCGCATAAGAGATGGGTGCGCGGGAAGGCGTACACGTATGTGGGATGCACCTTGTTTTTAAATTTGAGTCAGTTCTGACAAAGAAACTTTTTGAGGGCCATAACTTTCGCATTTGAAATCTGATTTTAGATATTTAAATTGTTATAGAAAGAGTAGACTATCTACAATTTTCTAAAAGGAGTTGTGACAAAATCTCATCAGATTTCTGCCAACTACACAGATAAAGTTGGTGGCCAGAATTATTTCTTAATCCAACTCAGATTCAAAGTCTACCTTTAATAAACTTACAATTTCAGATCTAAATCAGATTCTGAGGAGAGTTACATTAGAGAGAATTTAGAAATCTGTGATTACCATTTATTGCTAATTATTTTTGGCACATTATATATATATATATAAAGAGGTCCTTACCTTCTTTTTTAGTGTATGCGATCATAGGATCTCAGCGCTACATCACTTAGGTGGCCGGAGTGTCTCAGCAACGAGGAGAACGACTACACACAATGTTCTAGTCAGAGTATTAATGAGGTTCAAAAAGTTACATCTTTATATTTGATTACTTTCTTAAAAATGGCTTTTAGTAGCTAAATTTCTTGTGTAGTTCATGTGCAAAAATTGTGATGTATGTTGTGAGATTATAATGCTTAATTAATAAGTTTTGTTTTTATGACGTGTACTAAGCTTATTACTATGAATGTTGTTTAATAGCATAGTCTGATAGTCTATGTTACCTTGCAATTATTTTACCGTTTATCTAATTGTGAAGGATATGGCCATTATTAATTAGTCGAGTGACAAATAAACAAAAGTTTGATGGATCGATATTTATATCGTAAACATACTCTAGATTGGTTAGGGCCTGCATATCTGGATTGAACTCTTTACCACAATAACTTAATTAGATATATCTTTCATCAAGACTGACAACCTAAATTGCAAGATAAGATATATAGGATTAATATCATATGCATATTGGATGATGAATAAAGAGTAGAAAAAATTGTTTATGAATTGTCACCGTTATTGAGTGTATGAGTGCATATATTTATTAAGTTTGATTCACTAAAGAATTTCATATTTAGTATCGATGATCAACAAAATCATAAGTTAGTCACCTGAACCACATGTTTGTTCACTGATAGGTCTCTCTCTTACAGCATACAACATACAGATCTGATCCACACGATCCAATCTCTAAATCCCCTCTTAAACTTGTGTCTTTTTATTTTTCTTTTGTACTTGCTACTAACGTTGCAGATTCTGTTGTCCTCATAGATAAAACATGTACTTGCAACTTGCTAGTGAGCATGAATCATAAATTTTATTTATATAAGACAACGCAATGACAGTCTTGTCAAATCCTCCCTCTATATTTGAGTCTTTTATTTATCAATTGTCTTGTTACTAATATGCGGATTCCGTTATTCCAATGGATCGACCTTATACTTACTACTATCTAGTAAGCAATACTTACAAATTTATTTACATGAACGTTGTCAGTGACCAACGTTGCATCAGTTTGTGAGCCAAAGAACTAAGTTCACAACTTGCTCATGGCCACAAAGTGAGGCATGATGAGTAAAGAAACTCACTTACAAAATAAATAAGCTAAACTACAAAAACTAAGGTAGATATGTATGTAGGGAGAGATGCTCTATATATGGTGAAGAGTGTATCGTGGATGAATTCTCACCAATTTTGTGTATTGAATCTTGATCTGTGGGTGCAGAGAGGTCCGTTTTATAGTCTAGGAGAGTAGATTCTCATAACCTTTAAGAGTGAGGAGTAATTTTCTCTATAAAGGCAATGATTGCTTGTACTAGGTCGAGTTAACTCAAGGCTAATTTTCTTACTCGATCGAGTAGATAGCAATAAATACTCAACTCGATTGAGTGAAATCCTTTGTTATTTGTTTAATAGGCCAAGTGAGTTACTTTTTATCTTTTCCATTTGGCCGAGTGAAGTGAAATAAATGCACACACTAGCCGAGTGACATTTTAGCCTTTGTTTTCACTCGACCCAATAAGATAATAATTTTTCTTGCTCGGTCGAGCAGTTTTGCCTTGATGGCTTTACAAGGTTGAGTATAATAGGATTTGGACTGAATTTTGCTTCTTTTATTTTTGTCTCCTTTTTCTTCTCAAGCTCACTTTTCATCTTTTTGTGAAGAATAAGACTACAAAACTTAGAAATGATTTCAAATAGACCAAGAATCAACTTAAATTACTTCTCTACAATGTTGGATGTCTAGTTGAGCTGCAGTCTAAAAGCAACTTTGTGGAACTGTTTTTGAAAAAACAGTTCACTAAACAGAAAAGGGGAGGTAGTTAAAATTACAACAGCTTCTGTAGTATGGTAAATATTATGCTGGAGAAATAGTTGCAAGTTTGAACAAACAGAAACCCTGAATTTCTAATTTTCCATAACCAAAGTGACATTCAAAAAATACTGGTGGCAAGACCTTATGATCCATTTGATTCTCTACTGACTTGAATATCCCGAAAGTCAATATGAAAAGGGGAGTATGGATGAAATGGGGAAGTGACGCTGATGGCCTTATTTTAAATGTTGCATCAAATATTAGTAAAACTACTGGAATTGAGAGGAAAATAAATGATATTATTCTATTGTGATTTTCGCTGATCATTGCGGACATTTACTCAGAAAGGAACAACTTAATTTTGCAGGCCATTCTGAAAGGTCTTCAGTTGTCTAATTCTAGAGATATGGGGATTAAAGAGATTCAATGTTGAATCATAAGAAATACATGATATTTACACAGGTGGAGGCAAATGGTCATGGCATATGGTCTATAATCTCAGTCAACTGAATTTGCATTTTAAAGAAGAGATAAGAAAATACATATCGTGTGCAATGTAATAGCAAGAGCCTTAGCGGGATTGAAGCAGAAGGGGATTGGCTAGAATGCTAGAGGGTTGCCTCATTCGATGAGATTGAAAGCAGTGGTAGATCAAATGGGGCTTCCTGGCTTTAGTCGGAGGTAGAAACTATTTGTAATGTGTCAAATAAGCCACTTACCGGAGGCTTTTTCTGGTTATAACAATAGGTTTGTGTGTGGTTGTAATTTCCAGTGATCGGAAGGTAACCTCCGGCTGTCGCGGTAGTGTAATGCTATGATTAGGGTTGTTCTAATCATAAAAATAAATAAATATGGGTATTTTGAAAAAAAAAGCCTAAAAGAATATATGAAGCTAAATTTAGGAGAAATTATAAAATATGGGATATTAATAATTAAGTGAGCATATATACTCCTTCCGTCCTCATATGCTTGCCGTTTAAGGTAATTTTGTGTAGATTAAGGTGAAGTTAATGCCAACGATTGGATAAATTTAATAATATAATATTTAATATGCTTTTTTAAAAAGTTAGCATAAAATTGTAGTATAAAATGGTTTATATTGGTCCAAAATGAGTTTTACTATTAATTAGTAAAATTTAATTATTAGTATTTGACTTTTTAAGGTAGTTATGATTATTAATCTATAAAAAGAAAGCGACAAGTAAAAGAGGACGGGGGATTATCTATTA
>NQLW01000096.1:978892-1002096 GCA_002312845.1 Kalanchoe fedtschenkoi
CCGGTGCTCTGGCTCCCGAACGTAATCTGCGCCGGACACCTCACTTCCAGATGATACTGCCCCGAGATGAATGAACCCACCTTAAACCTAACCCGACCATCCATTTTGATGACCAGATCCACCACCTGCGATTTCTGATCCTGAGCGAGCGCCAGGGCGTTGTAGGGGGCCACGGGGACGAGCTTGCCGAAGACAAATGGTGACCAGACGTTGGCCTCCTTATGACCCTGGTAGTCGGATGGTAGACGGGTGACGAGAGTGATCTGCTGGTTGCGGTAGGTTGCGTAGACGTCGAGGCGGTCGTAGTAGACGCCTATGTTGTCATTAGGGTTGGTGGAGGTGATGGTGAGCTGGATGGTGGAGGTGAGGAGGCTGGGGTTGGTGGAGACGTTGAAGGCGTAGACGGTGGCGTCTTGGATGGTGAACTGGGGTTTTGCTGGGCGGAGGATGGCCCAGACCAGGAAGACGATGAGGAGGACGGCGACGAGGAAGATGAGTACTCCGGCCAGGATGCGGAGGAGAAGCTTCTTGGGTTTGTAGCCGTGCTTGCCGCAGTCGTGGCCCATTAGGAGTTGAGAAGAGGGAAGTTTGAGAGATGTTTGGAGGAGGTGCTTTCGAATAATGTGGGGTTGGAGTTTGGGAGTTGGTTAATATATAAGGGAAGAATAAAGGCGGCTTCTATTCGAGTTTGTGTAGAGTCAGGGACTCAGTGAGTTGGTGGATATATGCGTCCTAAGTGATGGTGAGACTGGGAGTAGGAAGTCTTTAATAATTACTACACTATTTGTGGATAGAAGAATGAATAAAGGGTGATAATTGGCTTGGAAGAGTAAAGGGTGAATTTATCCGTGTTTGTTTAGAAATGGGGGTGAGAATTGCATTGGAAGTTTACGCGAATCATAAAGGGAATATGAAGGGAATTGCTTAGAAAGGCAAAAAGGAAAAGGAGGGACACGGATCCAGTGCTGCGCCGAGTACAAAATGATGTCGTTTTATGCTTTAAACAACGTCGTTTTTTGCATTGTCATTCAAAACGACGTCGTTTAAAGCACAAAACGACATCGTTTTGTGCTCGCAGCAAAATGCTGCGCAATACCGAATCTTGTTCCAGAAAAGGAGAGGAAAAAAAAAAGCATTCTAAGTGATAGCCATATGAAACAACTTTGTAGGAATCTGCTCGCTTACGTTTTCGTTACATTTTGAAGATTTTTATAATGAACATGTGCCGTGGAATAGAATTACGGACTATATATATAATTAAGGAAAATAATGAACTCAACGAAAATTGTTTGTACCCAGAATGATATAAATATTAAAATGCACTTTTCTTAAAAAAATTCACCAAACATTTTTGAGTTTTATTGATGTAAATAAAAAAAGTAATTTAACAATATAGTAAAATTAAAATGTATTCAGATCAATCCAATCATACACGAATCTCTATCAATTATTGAATGAATTAAACAAAATCAATACTCAGCAAATTTCAGGGCAAGCATGTGGAAATACTAATAAGGAAATACCAACAACTTCCATCTCTTCATGGTTGGCCTTGACTTGATGCCAAGGCCAATGGCTTTATTCTGGCCAGTCCCTGTAATTTTCAATCCAACATCCATGTAGTCACCGTTAACCAAAATGGGCATTCTCAGTGAACCAGCACACTCCGTCTCACCCTTCAGTCCAAATAAAAATCGAATCGAACCTATTCAATTCAATTAAAAATAATTTAGTTTTAATGGGTGATGGTTCGGTTGTCAAACCCAATTGAAATATCAAAATTATTACAGTTTAGTTATCAATTTTAATAATATAAGTTTCCATCGAATCGAAAACTAAATTATTAAATAATAATAAAATTAATATGTATTTAGTTTTTCTTTTCTATTACTTAATTGATATTTAAAGGTTAAAATTAGTTATTACACTATTTCATAAATAATTGTATGGAAAATAACATTAATATTTACCTTTTCTAATTTTGTATAGGTTTATTACGAGTTCAAATCGTTATTAAATAAGAGTTATATGGAGAAAAAAATACTTTAATCGGTTTTTCGATTCAAGACCAAATCAAAATAAATTAATTCGGTCAAGAACCGAACCACTATATATCGGTTCAATTTTCCGTTCTCAAGATATAAAACCTAATAATGCAATTGTGTTTTAATTTGATTCAGTACGGTTCAAAACTGAACCGATGAACAACCCTATAACATGTACCTAGCTTGAACTCCATCACTGAAAGTTTGCATGTACTTTTTTGGATACCCAGTGAACTTTGTCATTCACAGCGATGTATAATTTTTGCACACCATTCAGTAACTTATTATTTTTTTTGAAAAAAAAGTTTTATTGATATAACCATGAAAATGACTAGAAATGCACTCACATGATGTTTAACACATCACCCAATAAAACTCTTATGAACCAAACAATGTTAAATGGAAACTTCATTTAAAACTACGGTTACGGGGTTTCAGATTAACTCTTGTCGTTGACTCCTCTCCGCCCAATCCCGGCGAAGGTTTATAGCATCTGTGTCTCGAGATCCTTCATCTGAAAAGTAGGGCGCGAGGAGGCACAGGGTGTATTTATAATTTTAATTTTAATATTTTCATTCTCTCAATAGATGGGATTAACAGTACGGTCATTAATGAATAAAATTCAATATCTGTAAAATTAATATTTTTACTAATTGTCCAATCAAACATCTTTTACTGTATTAATTATGCTATGTGGATGGGTATCTCGCCTACCAAACACGACCTAAGGGTATAAAACTCAGGATGGAACCATTGAGAAAGAGAACATTTATAACACTAAGGACTGCAAATCTTGCTTCTAGCACAGCTCAACTCCGAATCAACAATATTAGCAATTCAACTCCTGAAATTTTATCTCAACTTGACAAACATTGAAAGAAAATTCATCAATTGCGATTTCGTTGACCGTTAAAACGATCATAATGTACGGATGCCCAATATATATTAGTTGCTAAAAACTAAATCGATAAGTAGAGCTATGCAAAAATACCTTACTTGACTGTTGAAGGTAACATCAAACAAGATCTCTTATGCGAAACGGACTGAGCCATAATTGTTCCAGAGGTTGAGAGAACTGTGAGGCAGGATCTTGAAATTGGAACGAATGCATGAAAAGTTTTTACTCTACTTCACTTAGCAGCCTATCTGATGCAAGTAGTGGATTATAAAATTGAATTGAATTCATAAATAGACATGATGTTCTTATTTTGTATACAAAGATGTACATATAATTTAGAATCCAAGCAACACATACATGGATCCTTCAGCTAATAAATTTGCAGGGATCAATGCATATGATAGTGGTAAGTTCGGAAATAATGTAAAATGAGATGTCTGAAAATCATGATAAATAACATGAAACGTTAAGCCCGTGTTTGGTTTGGAGAAAAGTTTGAGAGAAAGAAAAATTTGAGGGAAAATGAATTCTCTCAGGTCAAACTTATTTTCCCCTTATTTGGTTACGGATGAAAAATTTTGGAGAAACTACTAAAATAATCTTTCATTTAAACAAATTTTACTTCCTATTTTCCAATTAACTTTCCATTGAGTTTCTTAGCTTCAATTTTCCCTAAACCAAACAACGGATTCCTTTCATTTTCTAATAAATTTTCCTTTCCCTCAAATTTTTTCTGAACCAAACACAGGCTAAAGGTGCCGTAAGTTTTCCATTGGATAAGGGTGTAACTCAGCTGCTCACTTTTGTCTTATAGATATATCCAAAATTGCTACATTATTGTGTGAGAAGCAGAATAACCCTGCATCTTTGATTAATTCAGTGTTTAGAAACGCAGGGTGGATGATAAGTATCCAAAAATTCATCTAAAATTTTCAGTGTTAGGAAATAAGTAAAAGAAATAATTTAGCTGAGTTTCACAATCACTATGCATAGATTCAAGTGTCCTTTAGATAGAGTTAATTGTAGCCTTTGACCGAGGGAGTTACTCCTATAGGTTGTAATGAACTTGATCACAATATATACTTGTAAGAAAAGTTCAGTTCCAGTGAGGGTCAGTTTAGATAGGCACTTGTGAAAGCTGATGAAATTCATAAACTGAACATGGATAGATAGTCGATGTCTGCGGCAGAAACACCACATTGTTTTTTGATTCGTTCAGATTTAATCTAAACATATACCCTGCAAGGTGAGGGTGAACCCATCATCGCACTATCCGGATATGAAGAATTAGCAAACACAAACTTCAAATTGGAGCATGATGCCCCACTACTACAGATTTGAGCTATTACCACGCTTCCAATTACCACGCTTTTTGTTTTTACCACGCTTATTACTATGAACGTGGTAATTAATCAAATAAAGCGTGGTAATTGGTGGCTATGGAATTGAGGCTACACCTATTACCACGCTTCTTATAATTAAGCGTGGTAATAGCTTCTGTTAAAAGACGGCATCGTTTCTTTGAGAGTCTATTACCACGCTTGTGGTTTGAAAAGCGTGGTTATAGGTGACGTTCAAAACGTAACCGTTTCGAGAAGATACACGCATGCCCTAATGACTGCATTCTATATCGAGGCTTGTATGAAGATCTATCTGAATGTCCTGTATGCAAAGCGCATCATTACAAACGAAAGGACGTTGATGAGAGCAAGGGTAATGGGGGACCAATGAAAACGATATGGTACATGTCCCCAATCCCACGCTTTCATCGTCTATTCGGGAACAAACGGGATGCTGAGTATTTAAGATGGCACGAAGAGGGTCGAGTGGTTGATGATTACATAAGGCACCCCGCCGATGCTAATCAATGGAAGATGATCGACCTCAATTTTCCAGATTTTGGGGGTGATTCAAGAAATATAAGATTGGGTCTTAGCACTGATGGCATGAATCCATATGGTAACCTCAGCAGCCAGCACAGTACGTGACCGGTGTTATTGGTCATTTACAACCTTCCGCCTTGGATTTGTATGAAAAGAAAGTATGTGATGCTAACGATGGTTATTTCGGGTCCGAAACAGCCAGGCAATGATATTAATGTCTACCTCCAGCCGTTGATAGATGACTTGAAGTTGTTGTGGTCAGAGGGGGTCAGAGTGTATGATGCTTTCGCAGAACAAGAATTCAATTTACGGGCTATGCTTTTTTGCACGATAAATGACTTCCCGGCGTATGCTAATCTGTCGGGGTATAGCGCTAAGGGCTACAAAGCATGTCCTGTCTGTGAAGAATGTACAAGTTCGATTCGTTTGCGAAAATGTCATAAGAATGTGTACATGGATCATAGAAGATGGCTCCCAGCAGATCATGTATTCAGGAGAAGAAAGAAACAGTTTAATGGTGAGGTTGAAAATCGTGCAGAACCGACACCGCTTAGTGGCTCCGAAGTATTCCAAAGAGTGAGAGAAATTGAAGTGATATTTGGGAAACGCTCGAGGCAGAGTGTTAAAGGAGTTTGGAAAAAACGATCTATCTTTTTTCAGCTTCCATATTGGGATACATTGACCATCAGACATTGCATCGATGTCATGCATGTGGAAAAGAATGTGTGTGACAGTTTGATCGGTACATTGTTGGACATTAAAGGCAAAACCAAGGACAGTGTCAGCGCACGATTAGACATGGTTGAATTTGGAGTTCGAAAAGAATTGGCCCCTGAAACCCGTGGTAATCGAACGTTCTTACCTCCCGCTAGCTACACTTTGTCGAAGAAAGAGCGAGAAGCGTTTTGTAAGGGTTTGCATGATATCAAAGTTCCTCATGGATATTCATCAAACATGAGAAAACTTGTATCTATGAAAGATTACAAGATGCAAAATATGAAATCCCATGATTGTCACGTCCTGATGCAACAGTTTCTACCCATAGCAATCAGAGGAATCTTGCCGAAGAATGTCCGGACCACAATCTCGAAATTATGTTTCTTTTTCAGTGTCACCTGTAAGAAACACTTATCTGTGACTGAGTTGGACAAACTCCAATCAGATGTTATTGTCACAATATGCGAAATGGAGATGTACTTCCCTTTCTCATTTTTCGACATAATGGTGCATCTGATTGTACATCTGGTGAGAGAAGTGAAGGAGTGTGGGCCTGTATACTTGCGTTGGATGTATCCATTCGAACGCTACATGAAGATTCTCAAGGGATATGTTCGGAACAGATTTCGACCTGAAGGATGTATTGTCGAGGGCTATCTATCAGAGGAAGCCGTCGAATATTGCACGGACTATATTGGAAACACTGTGCCGGTTGGGATGCCCTCACATCCTTTGGTAACTGATGAGCTCGGGCGTGGCCATATCGGACGAAGATCGCAAGTAGTTCCTACGGATGAATTACTCAAAGCACACCTATGCGTTCTTCACAATGTGCAGGATACGTCAAATTTCATTGCGAAGCATATCAGTTATCTTCGTAAGAAATGGCCGCGGAAAACACAAGAGGGCATAAAAAGGGAACATCATTCGACTTTCGGGAACTGGTTACGAGATCGGGTTGAGGATATGTTGAGTACTAATCCAGATCGAGTAACAGAGAAATTGCGTTGTTTGAGCCGATCTCCGTCATTATCTGTCGAATCCTAGGGTGGATATATCATCAACGGTTATTGTTTCTACACCGATGTGCAGGATGCTCGCAGTACTATGCAAAATAGTGGTGTTAGCATAAGTGATGCAGATGGCAATATGTTTTATGGGGTGATTAAAGAAATTTGGGAGCTAAACTTTCACGGTTTGTCAGCTCCTTTATTCAAATGTCATTGGTATGACAACAGATACGTGGATCATGATGAATTTGGGTTCACGCTTGTCCGTAGCCGACGTGAAGGCTACCGGGGTGATCCGTTTGTTATGGCAAAACAGTGCAGACAGATATTCTACATATCCGATCTTGTTGACGCATCCAGATTCGTGGTCTTAGAAGGAAAAAAACACTATACTGATATAGGAGTTGACGATGAACTGATTGATGATATAATTCCAGTCATGAACAACATTCCGCCTCAGGAGGATGATGAAGATGAAAATTCAGATGTGTATATTAGATCCGATCACGACGAAGGATTGTGGATCGAGAATCAAGAAAAGTAGTATGTTTGGTTTTTTTAACGAATGTAATTTTAATTTGTTCTTTTTCCCGTTATAAATTTTCTTACATGAAACTCATAAGTTTTTACCTAATTATTAGATATGGCTCCACGTAAGAGGTTTGATGGTGCTTCGGCCAGTGGCTCTGAGAGTAGGTAGAGCCACCGTGGCCCTACGCGTTGCAGATGACAGCAGCAGATGCGTGATCGAGGTGAGACTGCTACAGTGGAGTGGCATCCCACAACACGAGAGCCCGTGGGGCCTACTGGACGCCTCTACCGCAGCTATTTACATTTTTGCACGAGAACTGTACTAGGGCTGCGGTATGCCAGGTGGCATGAGGTTCCAGCTCATCTCGAGGATGCGATTTGGGAGCAAGTCAGCGTAAGTTTCGTCGAATTTAATCTTCATATCGTGTAATTTCCGAGTAAGCATATTCTTATATATATATATTTCTTGTTCAGACTGTATTTAGGAACATTGATCATCGCCGACATGATGAGATGCGACTAGCGGCGATTCAGTACAGAGGGTGGCGGCATGACCTCAAGGTGAGATACATCGAGCATCCAGAAGTGGATGGTGCCACCCCCGTAGGCTATTATAACGGTATCGACCAGCAGGTAATAATATTTATCTCGTGATATTGAATTAAGGTATTTATATATTTACATACACTAATTATATTTTACTGCAACGTAGATGTGGGATGATTTTGTCAGACGGGAGTCGGATCTGTCGAAGATTGCTATCTCCGAGGCAACTAAAGAGAGGCGCAAGATGAACAAGTTTCCGACCACCATGTCCCGACGTGGATATGGTGGGTTGGAAGAGAGGCTGTTGGAGGAGGAGAGAGCACGCCTTGCTGAGGAGCAAGGGGTGTCCCTTGAGGAGGAGGCGACGCAGGTGTCTGAGATTCCACGGGACATCCTGTGGAAGGAGGGACGACGGAGGAGAGGCACTGGGGAGTACACTACTCCAGATGTCGCCGCGGTAGCTGGACGCATTGTAAGTTTGTAGTTACTGTTATTATTTTTAATTTAATCCCTATCTGATACACGATCATATCGTATATCTACGCTAATTAAAACAAAACTTGCCTGACTTAAATAGGATGAGCTACGTAGTAGCCAGTCTAGTCAGGGCTCCGCGGTTGACCGTGTACGACATGATATTTTGGCGGAGGCACACCCTTTGCCAGAATATCCCGGTCGGATCCGCGGGAAGCCCAACTTGTGGACGTGGGGCAACTTTTGGTCGACCAAGTCGACCAAAAGGGAGCAAATACTACGCGAGCAAGGATGATTACGACCAGGATGTCGCGAGGCGGGCATCCCAGGCTGCTTCATCATCGGAGTCCCGTCGGCATCCTATTCCGACGGCCAGCACTTCACCACAGAGGTCAGATGACTACACGCCGTCGATGCAGCCGAGATCGCCATTGCCATTTCCCACTCAGGACTTGTCTGATATACCAGCAGACATTGGGTTTTGGTGGGATGGATCATTCCCTACTACCTCCCACCCTCCTACACACCTTTCACAGCCTTCGCAGCCCGCGGATCCATTTGCTGACATCCCCGACGTAAGTTTTGAATTACCATTAGTGATACAAAATATTTATTATAAAAAATTTATAAGTTAATATAATTATTATGTTAACAATAGATTGGGAGGAAATGCGCACTCTACGTATTAGAGGGTGACGCACCCCATGAGGAGAGGAGACTCGCCGCCGTTGGGAGAGTCCTGAGGGGCAGGGTCTATGATTACGAGACTCTGCCAGAGGATCTGTCGAAGGTCCTCATTGAGCATGTTATTATGGAGGGTGCTGTGCTACCGGTGCTCATCGGGTCGATGAGCTGGGTCTTGTTGGAGCGCCAGCACTTGGTTAATTAGATAGTTCCATGGCCCCGACATCTGATCGAGCTTGATGAGAGGGTACGTTTGAAATAAAATTGTTAGTGGTATAAAAAAGAAGTAGGAGAAAATCTATTAACTATTTGAGGTTGATTATATAGCTTTTCGACGACCATCACTGGCGTGAGAGGACTGCTCCTGATTCTTGGAGTGAGAAGTTTCCACGTCTGGGGTTCCATACGAGACAGCTTCTCGAACTAGCTCGGTCCTATCTCAGACTTTCTCCCTTGATCATCCCTATGACGCCAGATATCATAGGGTTCGACTATCCGGCGCCATTTGGCGTTGATGATGCGATCGATCTTCTGAAAGTCGATCAGCTGACCCAGCCGTGCGTCTCTGCTTATGTCAGGTATTAATTTGACGAATATAACTAATCAAATGAAAGTAAGTACTACATCGATATAGCTAACTTAGCACGAAATGTATGTATCTGCAGATACCTATTTTCTAGGTTCTGCCCCCCTGAGTCGCAGATACGGTATGCATTTTTTGATTGCAACCGTATGGGGGAGTTCGGAGCCGTTTTTGAGGTCAGAGCGGCCTACGTACACCGGCGGATAGAGTTCGGAGAGAGATCTGGATCTCCTGTGTGCTACTTCCTACCGTACCACTCCGGCTCATCGTAAGTGCGAATTTCATGTTTTCTAAGTTTATTAAGTGTTTTAATATGATGTTATGAAAGTAAATGACTTTCTTCGTGAAGGTGTCATTGGACACTAGCTGTCATCTTTCCGAGAGCATCCACTGTCTACTACTTCGACTCTGTTACATGCGCGGCGGCACCGGAGAATCTTGTGAAGTTTGTAGACGAGTAAGTTCACTTGTAATTTATATTCATACATTGTGAAAGAAGTGGCTGATTTATGATAACTAATAGATGTCTTAATTTTGTAATGTTTTAGAGGTCTGACACGATGGCGAGGATCTCGAGCCAGAGTCACGTGGGAGTTAGTGACGGTACATTTTCAATATTAGTAGTCCATTGAATTTTCATCATTTATTTTGTTCCAAAACTAATGAGTGGTGTTCATCATTTATTAGTGTCCGAGACAGCCTGAGGGGAGTATGCTGTGCGGCTATTATGTATGTAGAAACATGCGGCGCATCATTGAGGGTTTGTCCTCCCAGCTAGGCACTAGTCATTTCGGTCTACAGCAGGTATAATTATAGTTGTATTCATTTCATTTATAATAATTTAATGTGATGAGTTTCAATATTTTTTTAACCATATTACTAATTTACAATTGTTTACAGTTTTTTGACCAGGGAGATGAGGGACTCGCACCTTACGAGTTGAAGGAGATCGACTCAGTGAGGGAGGACATAGTGGCGCTTGTTATGGAGATGCACCGAAATTCCATAGTCGGTGGCTTTGTAGTATAGATTTCATCTGTACGTGATATATTGAGACATTCTTGATTTTTTCTAATAAATTTCGAATGTTTTTGGTTTTGCTTATACGAAATTGTATATATTCTACATTTCTTAAATAATTAAAATATATTAAATTACGGATTTATTTAATCCGTAATTTATTTTTTTATAATAAAAAAAATCCTTTTACCACGCTTTACATGAGAAGCGTGGTAATAGGTTAAGCACATATTACCACGCTTCTCATTTGAAGCGTGGTAATAAGTCTTCACCTATTACCACGCTTCAAATGAGAAGCGTGGTAAAAGGGTAGCACCTATTACCACGCTTTTCATTTGAAGCGTGGTAATAGGTGCTTAACTTATTACCACGCTTTATCTGAAGCGTGGTGATAGGTGCTTTACCTATTACCACGCTTCATGTGAAGCGTGGTAATAGGTGTAGACCTTTTACCACGCTTTATAAACGTGGTAATAGGTGTTATAGCTATTATGACGCTCTGTACTTCATCTATTACGACGGTCGTATTCACCACGCTTGTGAAACGTCGTGAAAGCCTTCGAATAAGCGTGGTAATAAGTCCCGATCTGTAGTAGTGCCCTAAGCAAACACCTTTTCTTTGTCTAGAGTTTAGAACTGAAAATGGCATCTCCATACAAGTCCATATTCAGACGTACCACCCCAGAAATCCTCTCACTCATAATACCACTGAAAATACCATTACTGTTCCCCATCTCCCATGCACTAACCCTAATCCACATCTTAGCCTTCACTTGAGTCGTACTCTTTGTGTCCTGAGCAAAACTGGGTAGCTTGGCTAGAGAGAGAACGTCATCCCCCCACCCTGAAAACACAGAAGCCTCCACCTTGTTGTACCGGATGGTAGCTCTGGCGTTAGGGTTGCGGACCGCAAAAGTGACATCCAGTTGGGCAGAGAGGTGATCGCTGGTGGCAGTGAAGTGGTTGAGGGCGACTGAGTAGACACGGACCTCGGGGATGTCAACATGGGTGAGAAGCCAATTCAGCGGATTGTATATAGAAATGAAGATGATAAAAACAACCAGAAGGAACATCAGCCGCTGGAAATTAGCTGTGTGCCAAAACTCGCGTGCAGTGGGTGGAGCAGGAGGAGGACTGGAGAGTGTGCGTAGCGGCGGGGCGGTAATGGGAGTCATTGAAGCATGGGTGAGGTTGAGAAAGGGGGATGATGGGTTCATGGCAAAGAGATTGATTTGAGGTTGTATGTGTTCGTCCGAGTTGCATATTGCATGTCTCATATTTGACGCGTTGTTTTTTTTTAATTTTTTAATTAAATTTAAATTATAAAGTACGGCATCCAATCATCATGGGATTCGATCACCTTCTTTATCACCAGATTATACCTCTGATGACTATTTGATGCGTAGTCCAAAAAGTACCGTAACTACATTTTATGTGTTCCATCACATATACCATTAACATCACAAATATGAAATTGACACATGTCATTTTTAAAAATTAAAATGACAAGTGTAAAACATTGATTGATTTTAAAAAAATTAATTTTTTAATTAATACATGACTGATCAAACTATCACATAACAATTTTCCAGTGCATAGTTGACATGCATGTGGCCACATTCATATGCCAACTTTTAATTTCATGAAAGATAATCTTGAAACTTAATTGAAATATTTTGTGAGAAAAAAAGAAGACGAGTCACATGAAATGTGCGAGTATTGAATTGAAACGTGACGTTTGTTAATTGGAGTATTTTAGCGCATCATTTCCCTAACAAACTCTCTGCAGCTGATTCAACTGAAAATGGAGGGAGCGTCGAGCAGAAAGTAGCCCGATCTATGAAGGAAGCCCTAAGCCCTAATCAGAAGCAGAGATCGGCCATTGGGACCCGAATCCGCGTTCCCACCATTCCTTTCTTGTATAACGATGACAAACTCGAGCGGGCGCAGGCCCGTGCTGCCATTCGCGGCAAATCCGTCGCGGCGTCCTTTCAGTCTCCTACGTCCCACCATCGCAGCGATTTCCTCGACAAGTCGCAGATCCTGGAGCTGTACCATAACTGTATTAAGCTGGCAAGTGAAAATGTCAGTCTCCTCTTCCTTCATCCTTTCTGCTACTGTGTTTACTTTTTTTAGTTTTATTTATTATCTGACGTATTTTGAGGAGACGATTGAAGCCTGTGTTCGTAACTGTGGGTGTTTTTTTTTTCTGATGACAATATATGGGATGTAGAAAATCAACCAGAGAAACACATGGGAGCTCAATCTGATAGACCATCTTTATGAGATCATTATGGTGGAAGAAGGAGAAGAAGATGTGGAGACCAACTTTCAGAAGGTATGATCTACTTTTGACTGGTTAGTTTAAAATTAATTATTATCTGCATTCTTCTGCTACAAACTATAATTTTCAAACTCTATAGACTTAGTTTCCAATCCTGAAACATAAAACAGTTTTTATGTGCCATTGCTTTGCTAGGCTAGTTGCACACTAGAAGCTGGAGTTAAGATTTATTCAATGAGAGTGGATTCTGTGCTCTCGGAAGCATACAAGGTCCTTGCTGGGATCAATAGGGTTGGCCAACAAGGTTTGGTTTCAAGAGCCTATGTGGACACTAATGCATTCTTATTCATTTTGGAGATGAAATACAAAAGTTCCTATACCTTTTCATGCCATAAGTATTATGAATTTCCTTTTTTTTTTCTTCTTTTTAGTGTCATGTTGGAAGTGCTAGTTAGTAATCATTCAGAGCGGTATCAAGTAACATCTTAGGCTATTAACGTACTGTAAAAATTGCCATTAGAACAAATTGCGGATGCCACTGATGACAACAACAGGCCAGAGCCAACTAATTCAAAGAAGGAAGAAAAAAAGGTATGCTATTTCGATCATCTATTGTTTTAGTACTTGCTGTTGGTCCCTGATGGAACTGACATGGTCTACCGACCACAGCTGTCTCCTCTGGCAACATTAGCACCAACTTTTGAGGCCCTCAATGTAAAGAAATTTGATGGTAATAAAATAGTCGATTTTTGAAGTTTTTAGAATTTTTGCAGTATAATACAAATAAAGTTTTTTTTCTTTTTCAGTTGCATTTGCAGTGGATCCATTATATCATCAAACGTCCGCACAATTTGATGAAGGGGGGGGCCAGCGGTCTTTTATTGAATAATCTAGGAGTTTATGGTGCTTGTCGCGTGCTTTTTGATTCATCAGAAGTACCTGGGAAGTGCATGGAATCTGTAGGCACAACTAGTGACTCGGATGTCATTGACCTTTCTTTTGCTCAAGGTTCGTTGTTTTTTTTTGTGGAGACTTTGTTCTTGTTGGCATTGCGTCACAATATATTCCCGGTCTTTCCATGGGATCTTAATTCATTTCCTCTTGATTTAGACTGCATTGGAAAAATGCTCTTGGACATTCAAACAACAAATGAAATTTCACCAACTCTTAGTAGTATAATCAGCCGTTTCGATGAGGACACTATAAGGCCGCCAGATACATTCAGTTCTAACAAAGTGACGGTGGAGGATGCTGACTATGGAACAACTGATGATGACGCATTTGATATAAATGACAATTGGAATGGTGGTCAAAATGACCAACCTTTTGTGATGGATGAGCCCTTAGGTGATGCAGATGTCAGCTTCCATGGCCATCATGAGGTCCACATCCATTTTTTATTTGATATCAACTAACTGTTATCTCCTTTATCACCATCCACTAACAATTTGATTGACATTTCATCCATGCAGGATGATGAGTCTGGTATTTATCAGGATTCTGATACTGAAATCAGATTTGACTATGCCAACGAGTATCCTCTTTTTGGTATCAGCATCAATTCAAAGAAACACAATGCTTGGGCAGGTCCAGATCACTGGAAATATCATAAAACTTCTGGTGAGTGAAATGCTTGTGACGCAATTCATTTTATCGGACAATATTGTATGTTGGAACCATTTACCAATCAAACAAGTGGACACGAAATAATTTTTGTTTTTAGTGATTACAAGTTTACGAAGTTTCATCTGCAGGTCCTCTTAAGAAAGATGTCTCTGAAAACGAGCCAAAAGTGACCACTAAGAAAGCAACGAAGAGAAAAACAGCAGTTGATATATGTTTCTCAAATTTAATGGACAAAGAAATGTCTGATATTTTTGCGCCTCCAAAGAATCCGAAATCATTGCTTCTATCTGCCAAAAAAGTTCATCCCAATACAAAACTGCCTGAAGACTGCCACTATAAACCGGAAAATCTTTTGAAGTTGTTTCTTATGCCTGATGTCATGGTAGGTTTTTAACTTTAGCCCTGTAGACTTTTCCTTGTTATGTTCTTTGCGTTTTACTGATGGAAAATTTCATATTGTTGTTGCAGTGTCATGGAAGAAGACAGAGAAAGCATTCTGGTAAAATCATATTATCACTTTTGTGTATTGTTCATTGGTTGCTGAATAAGGTAGCTAATTTGCATTTAATTTCTTTTATTTGCAGATAAATCAAGTCCATGGAATGATGACCGCAGAACGGCCCCTTCATGGGATGATAAAAACTCTTTTACTAGGAAGTTTGATGATGAAAGTGTTTGTACTGGTACGGAGGACTGTGTCCAACTAGTCTCTCAGCCTCGTCAGGTTTGTGATTCTGTTGCTAATCAACTCTTTCCGCGTGTGCACCTGTAATATTCAGTGTGGAGCACATGTGTGCATTACATGTACACACATTTTAACATAACATGAATCTTTTTTCCGAGTGTTAATCGCAATGCTTTGCTTGAATTATTCAGGTCAACAAAATTGACGTGGATTACGACAAGACTTCAAAAGTAGTTAATTTCCAGGCACTGAAAGGAATTATTTGGGACCAGATACAAGAATCCACTCAAACAAGTTCTATGGTATGCTAGCTACAACATATTATTGGGAAAATGCTAATATTTTTACATTTTGACTCTTATCGAGGCATCAATATAGGTTTTCTTGTTTTTCTTCCCTTCTGAACATAAACCCTTACAATCCTTTATTTCTTCTTTTTTGGTCGCAGTACCTTTATTTTAGTTTTGTGAAACCTGATGGGGATGAGAGGATGCTCGAAGCTGAATACATTTTGTATGAAGATTAGGATAACAGGCTTACATTTATTTATACTTACTAAAAGTGTCACGGTCTATGTGATTTCTAAGGGCTTTAGAGCTTTCATCATTGGCAACCTTTGTATGGTATACACTCTTGATTAACTTTGTAATCATGAAGGATCAAGAAGCATCAATATCTTTCCGGGGCCTCCTGGCTAAATTTCCTTCCAACTGCCAAGCTGCTGCAGCACCAGAAGACATCTCTCCGCATTTATGTTTCATTTCCTTGTTGCATCTAGCAAATGAGCATTCACTTAATATCCAAGGATGCCCTACCATGGATGATCTCACTATACATCTTCCTCCAAACCATTCTTCTACAAGTTAAGTCATCTACGGCTTCCATGTCTTAGGAGGACATTGCAAAGTACAGACCCGAGTTATAGATTGACAATCAGTAGCTCACTGAATATGTATCGTATGCTCAAATTGTTCGTGTCTATTTTCTGACCTTTGTTGCTGAAGGACATGTTATGGCTGCTCTAAGTGTTTGGTGAGAATGTTATGCACATAAAACATTCCTTCTGATTGAGTGCAGAAAACCTCTTGAATTTGTGTAGAAGAATTTGTTACAGCTGGCGTTGTAAGTACATAAAAAACAATTCTTATGGCCTTAACTAATCTCCCAATTAAAAACAAGAAAGTAAATGCAAGAAGCAGAATATCCTACCAGCATACTTCCATGTATAGTGGTCAACAAATTAACATTGCATAGACTACAAAGTCTATGTATAAAGGTGAGACTTACAGGAAAAATAGAATTAACAATCAAGCTTGACTGCTGATTCGAGTTGATCATCTAAGCAGAAAACAGATGCAAGCAGAAGCAGTATCAGCAAGTTCTGTAGTCTTAAAGCTACATATGATCAAGCCTGAAGATTGGACACATCATCTGTGGAAGATTATATCTCACTAAGTCCATTTTCAGAAGCTGATTTCCTAGATCAAGAAACTTGAATAGCTTTGACACTTACAAGCAATTTCTCCTCTCCTCTCTCTTTGTATCAGCAGGTCTCACGCTTGAACCAAACTACGCTTAGCACTAGCAGTACAACAAACACAGCCATTAGCAAGCTCGACCCACTCCTTAACCAGCGCACCACCTTCCCCTTCATTTATCATCGCCCTCTCCACTCCAATTTCCTTTCCAAACTCATTTTAATATTAATAATCCTACAATCTACTTATTCCGGCTACCAAACACGTAGTAACCGTTATCAGAAAAATTAACACCTTAACGGTCATGTAACCCGAAGTGGCATCCCGTAAATAATTGAAAGTTTTATGGTTTTATCCGTCATTTAATTAATTAGTGAGGTATGATTGACATCTGCAACACGAGATTGTTTGTGCATATTATGTAAAATAAGAGAAAAACAAGTTATGAACTATCACAAATTCTTCAATTACGAGTAGAATTATTAAATGTCGGTCAGGTGTAAAAAAAATTGTTTAATTTTTAAAAATAAAAATTTACAGTAAATTTTTTAAACTAATATTACTATAAAATATAAATATGCGTAGAAATTATGACATTTTGTTAAAAAATGATTTTTTTTATAAATGTTCATATCTAATCAAACATATTACTTAACATATTTAATAAGATTAATTATATTTAATGAATAAAATTAATTTTGAATGAAATTCTAAGTTAGTTTAAAATATGTTTTCTTCATCCATCTCGCCAAATTCTTATAGATGGAAGTACAAGTTGGATAAACGATAATAGTTGTGTTTAGTTTTTTTCTTATAAATAATTGGGCAGTAAAACGGAGTGTTTCTGCGAGCACTCAGAGAAGCAAATAGAACAGAGAGCTTTCTTTCTTTATTTCCCTTTTTCTCGGGATATCCACCCTTCGTCGGCGATCATTCTTTTTTAACTTTCTTCTTCATTTTGATAGCATTGACGCCAAGAGCCATCTTCGTCTTTCTCACTAGCAATCTGCCACCGCCAACTGGTACGGGGAGCCTAAAGGTAATGGAAGCACCGATATATATATATATATATATATATACCCATCTATTAATTAAGAATCATGCTGCTTGATGGCTACTCTGCTCATTTATTAAGTTTGTTGGAAACTGGTGCATGCAAGTGGAGCTTGCAGGTACAAGCTGTTGGTTGACGTGAAGCCACTGAAGGCTAGAGTGGGAGCCGTTTTGCTAATTTTGTTCAAGGGAGGAGAAGGATGTGGTGCCTGCTATATAGTGAAATGCTTGGACAGGAGCATATGCTCCTGGAAAGCGGCCAGCATGATTATCACTAACGAGTGTCCAGGCGGTTACTGTTTGGCGGGTCAGACCCACTTCAACCTTAGCGGCGCCGCTTTCACTCGCATGGTCGTACCCGGCCTCAAACCCAGTTTGAGACTAGCCTTTATTTGAGGTTGAGGGTAAGATTGTCTTCTTCTTTTTATGAAGATGTGGGGTCGAGAAGTCTTTCAATTCTTTTTGACTGACTGCTAAATTTTTTTCACGTTTCTCCATATCTATAAGTATTATATATTGTAGATATTATCAGTGTCGACTAGTTCATATGCTCAAACCATAATTTTATTGTGACTCAAAACTTGTCACATGTCATGTGTTCTAGATACTCCTAAACTGTGTTTTTTTTACAATCACATAAAAAAATATTCACACACCCATCCGTTCGTGGAGTTTGAACTCAAAACCTAGGGTGTACAGACTATCACCTGATCACTGGCCACCATTGTGATGACTTTCTTAAACTGTGTTTAGATGACCGAAAAACAATAAATGAAAATTTGAAAAGAATTTTGGATGTGCAAAGTTTAAATAAGAAAGCATAAATGATAAATCAGTAGGAAAAACTTACAAAATCAAATACCGTTCTATACTTTTTCCTATAGTTTTTCATTCCTAACCAAATAACATGAAACTCAAGTGGTATTCATTTTCCTCATTTTCTTTCTCTCTTCATTTTTCCTAAGCCCAATATATAGGTAGTAAAACTTATGAAAAAAAGTTTATGGGTGTAGTTCATTTTTTTGGCTTGAATTATGAATAATTTAGCTTTGGGAACTGCAGGACTGAATGCGAGTATCCAAGAAGAATGTAGCTTTTCATGTGAATGAAGGTTCCACAGATCACTAGTTAGCTATCCTTGTTGAGTTTGAGGATGCAGTTGGTGACATTGGTTCCATGCATCTCAAACAGGTGAGAATTCGTCTACTAACTAGTTTCCTTTTGAAAAGATGTTTTTCTTACATATCCCTTTATTCGTCATTGTACTGTTTAGTTATCTCATGAAAGCGAGATTAATTTCTCCAACAAATGAGAGTAGCATCTTTTAAGTTAATTTGAAGTCACTCTCTTCAAAAAGGAACTCACGTTGTTCTTTCTTCTTTACCTGAAAAGGATGTCTAATAGACGTGCATATGGATGTGTCATAAAAATGAGATATTAAGGTGGTTTGATATACCATATTAAATGTGACCAGAATATTGTCAGTCACAAGGTGGTTTATATTGGGTACAATTAGGGGTGTAAGACTTTTGGATTGATCCAAAGCTCAACTCAAATAAATCCTAATAAATTGAATTTGGGTTAATCTAATTTGTTTGGATTGGATTTTGGGTTACAAATTTTGTGTTGAATTGATTTACGCTGTCCCACTTGACTTACAATCATGTCTCTCAAACTTTGTTATAAAATAAAAGGGTGTGGGAGAGCTTGATTATTGGGTAAGAGCTTTGCCGTCTATCTAGTGATCTGGGAAGATCTCACATCCTGTAAAGGCTGCTAACAACATTTTTGAATCCAGTCATGATGCTTTTCATTTTGAGATACAAGAACTCTTGCATAATTAATTTGTGTATTTGGGCAAATTTCATATATGTGCATCTTTGAGCACAAGAAAAATTTTTCTTTATGATCTGTGACATATATGCAAGCCACATTTTCAAAAAAAATTGCCAAACTTGTGATACTTACCGGGCTATGTTAGATCAAAAGAAATTCATAAGGCTTAAGCCACTTTTTTCCTAAGCAATAACGCACTTAACCCTAGCAATATGGGCTTTCTTTGACTTTTTTTTATCTGCCCATAAAAATAATATGCATTTCCCTTCAGGAACCATTATAACTGGCTTTGGAAAAATGAAGATTTTAGACAAGTAATTAAATGAAAAGCAAGAAAAACCATCACTAACACAAGCCTTCTTGCATATGAAGGGAATCTGTTGGTCCAAGAGTTTAATCTTATTAACGCAGTCTCAATCAGAAGCTTAAAATTCTTCATATTTAATTTTATTAGAAGACTGAGGAACCTTAAATACCTTATTTTTTAAAAATAAATCAACTTATTGAAGAAAATGGCACCAAGAATTGCTATAAGGAAACGTGCTTGCAGTGCTACAAAAGGCAGCCACAAAGCCCTAAACAACGCCAATCACCATCCTAAGCTGACGCCCTAGGAGTTGTTGCTCCGAATAAAGAATGAGGAAATCATCATGCGTAAGAGATCTCACTAAGGTTTGAATCTGTTTCTCCGTGCCAGATAGAAGAGAGCGCGCCAGAGCATTGTGAGCCGAGCTAATGAGCGTGAAAATATGAGGGTACGCACAACTCGCGCACATCCATCTTCTATCTGCATAGAAGACAACCGAGCTATCCCATTGTACCTACCTGATGTTGTCGCTCAAGGCTTCTGCCCTGATATTGATGTCGTGAATGATCCCCGATTTGATGAAATATCATCAGATATGATGAACATATCAGCTTATTTGATGAACATATCATTCAATTAATATAGTAGCTCACCTGATGAACATATTATCAAATCTGATAAACGTATCATCTGATAAACATAGTAGCTTATTTGATTAACACGTGATGAACATTGCAGCTCATTTGATGAACATATTATTAAATTTGATGAACATATCAAATCATCTTATGAACATATAAAATCATATTATGAACATATCATCTAATAAACATAGCATATCATCTGATGAACATAACAACTTCTCTTATGAACATGGTGGAATAAACATCAACACAAACAAAGTAGACTCATCTGATGAATATATTATCTGAATATATTATAAATCAAAATAATATATTTAATTTTTTTATTTTTTGTATTTTTTGTATTTTTTGTTTACATTTTAATGTTCATTTAAGTGCAAGGTGTTTAATAAAAATAAAGTAAAATGTGATCATTTTTTAGGGACCTCCCAAAAATTTGTATTTTCTAAATGGCACATGACAACTTCTTATTCCTAGATCAAAATCAACTATTGACATGGTCCATTCTAAATATTTTCCGCCTCAAATTTTATTATGGGTGAATTTCAGAATTCAAGATGGTTCATTTCTAAAGATAAAAGCTACTCACAATGATGGATATGGGTGTAGGCCAAGAGAGGTTGGATGGGAAGAAGCAGAGTTAGAGAAGTGGAAGGTGGAGGCCGGGAGGGGTTGGAGGGGAAGAAGGAAGTGGAGGCTTGGCTAAGGATGGTAGAGGAGTTGGGTTTGATGATGTAGAAAGATGAAAAGGAGGAGAATGCGGAGGGAGGGGAAGACGATGAAATTGGCAGAGAGGGAGAGGAGGGCATGAGGGTTGTGAGGCGAAGAGGGAGGAGAGGAAGAAGCTGCGACAACATTGGTGGAGGGGTGGTGAGGATGAAGAAAAAAGGTGGTGTGAGGGATGGCGGATAAACTTTTTGAAGGAGTGGATGTTGGTGGTTCCAGTGTGTTTTGAGGTAGGGATTTGGGTTCTGGTTCCGCTAATGATGTTGATGTCACAGTTAACGTTGTAAGCTGATGAATGTCAGTGGGTTCTGTCTGATGGGTGTGAATGGACTTTGTATATCACAAACTAAGATGGTGAATTTTGGGAGAATATTTTGATTTGAGATAGGCCAAAACAGCCAAAATCACATTATTTCAAATTTTGATATTTACACATGATAAAATCATAATTCAGTTAAGAGAAAATTACAAAATAGGGGTACGTACTATCACCCATTTAAAAATCATGGTCATAACTATTTGATTTTAAAATTCACGGTCGTTTTGTGTTGCGGGGTTTAATTGTAATTTTGAAAATTTCAATTGCACCTCAAAATTGTTTATTTCATTTAAACAAACCCCCAATTAATTTAAAAATGAGAAAGTACAAAATGAAAGTATGTACTATCATCCATTTAAAAATTATGGTTATAATTATTTAATTTTCAAATTTATTTTATAATTTTCTATTTTATTTTTGGAGTAACTCGTAAAAAAAATAATAAAATTTAAAATTAAATAATTATGACCATAATTTTAAATAGATGATAGCACATACATTAATTTTGTACTTTTTAATTTCTAAATTGATATAGGAGGGGGTTTGTTTAAATAGAATAAATAATTTTTGGGTGTGATTGAGATTTTCAAAATTACAATTGAACCCCGCAACACAAAAAGACCGTGAATTTTAAAATCAAATAGTTATGACCGTGATTTTTAAATGGGTGATAGTACGTACCCCCATTTTGTAATTTTCCCTTCAGTTAATGCACACATGGCGGCATGTAATTAGATATTTGTAACTAGAATTATGTAGCTTTATACTCCGCTGTTTTTAACTTGGCTGCACATGATCGGAATCAATTTTAGAACGGATCTGGCGCTTAAGTTTTATGGCTGGTCCGCAGTGAGTTTGAGAATCAAACTCTCTCCAACCAAATGCCAGCTTGTCTTTCCTGATAGAACACGTAAAAACCGTTTTGTTAAGTTTTTATGGTACCGTGATGACATTTCTCCTAATGAAGAAAAGACATGAAGAAATTACTCTATGAATTAGTAGGATGGTCACTGAAAAATGTCTCCTGTCGAACATATTACACAATAATATACTAAGAAGTAGGGCTATCAATTGGGTAGGGTAGACCCACACCCAGACCCGTTCTTGTAAGATTTGGGTCTACCCATTTGGATCTATAGACTTGTTAGGGTCTACCCATTTGGACCCATTCGTGTCTTGGACCCATTTGGATCCATTATGTTTTATTCATTGATCCTTATAATGGATCTCTTTGGCTTCTTTTTGATAATTAGTTTATTCATATCTGAAATAAAATAAATTTTATAAAAAATAAATATTTTTTTTATAAAAAATAAATTCTTAAATAATAAAAAATAAATTTTAAAAAATAAAAAATTCAAAAAAAATAAATTATTATTAAAAAAATTAAAAAAATTATTTTTTAAAAAAATAGAAAAATTTGTTTAATTATTTTTTCAAAAATTAATTTCATTTTAAAATAAATTTGAATATAAATATATTTTTCATAAGCTGATATTTATTTATTTTATTTGATAGTTTAGTTTTAGAAAATTTATTTTGGGTCTAATGGGTCCAAATAATGGGTCTGAGTATGGATCCAAAGTTTACCAAATTATTGAGTTTGGATCTGGATTCAAATGAAACGGGTTTGGCTCCGGATCCTTCCAAATGGCTCTGGACCCATTGACACCCCTACTAAGAAGCAAGCTTCCTGTAGCTCAACCAACCAGCTAGCCACAAATTACAATTACTTGCATGGTTGCCTCTTCTTGCCCTGCTGAAGAATAGAACTGGAAACTATATATAATGGATCAAAGGAGATACCTTATTGTATCAGGTTATTCAAAGAATGTTATGCTGTGTTTGGTTTAGG
>NQLW01000096.1:1002693-1013199 GCA_002312845.1 Kalanchoe fedtschenkoi
GGAGTTCCGGAGGAAAAAAAAGAAGGTGAAAAGTTGTGGCAAGTAACAAAAATGGACCTTTGACCAGGAAATTCTCTTGTACTGATTTGCATGCTGCTGCACAATCCTTCTGTGAATTTGTACCCAGTCATCTCCTAAAACTTCCTTAGCTTCAGACCTAAACAGCATACAGAAAAAAAGTCTTAACACTTTGTCACAGGACTGTATTTTTTGCAAGTCATCATTGAATCTCATATGAAGCATACTATTACTTGCGAACAGATCTAACAATATAGTGCATATTGTTCATCATGAATAATTGAGTCAACGCCGGATCTTTATATTGTTTGGATTTCCCATCAAGGTTAGCCTGGAGCGCCTGCATTATCCTTGCTGTCACAGTTCCTAGCTGAGAATCTGGATCACCTCCATCAAACTCTTGAAAAAGTTGTTTCAGAGTAGACTGGTAGCTGCATATTCACAACCCTCGTTATGAGTCATTTACTACCAAGTCCTAGGAATCCAAGACACCAAAGACTCAAAGTGGATAATCTTTTCAAACATTTTAACCGATTGCAAATGTGCAGATGCATGAGACATTTGGCTGGGATAAAACTTGACGCCTCAAGAATTTGTGAATGCGTGACGCGATGATGAAAACTTACTCGAACAAAAACTTTACGTAGTTGATCACATAACTTGTTAAAGGATGGACAGTTCCATCTAGAACTGCTGTTTTTGTCGCATCTTTTTCAACTGCTTCTTCAAAATCAGCAAATGTCTCTTGTGCGGTCTGTGCAAGTCGTTTTGACAAACTCTTAGCAGCTTCTCGCATTTCAATGCAAGATTTAGCTTCAAAAACTGTTTGGATCTGCTCGGTCCACCCCAGGATACATATCCATGAAACATGTGAAAAAGAGCCATTAATGTGCTTGACAAAACTGGCATCCATTTAAAATAAAACGAACAAAAAGAGATTGCAAATCAACTAGAAACAAAACACACAAATAAACCTTTGTCACTGATCTGGCAATTGAAAAAAAGTGTATTATGGATGCTGATGCTTGAAAAATTCCCTACTGTAATCCCTATAAAGAAGAAAGAAAGGTCCTGTTCTCATACATGCAATCTATTGGAATATCTTGAAAGCCATAAGTTGTTGGCCAGATAGCTTATGCTGGTATTTGTTAAAGACATAGACTGCTGTATGCTGTTTTTATGCAGAAAATGGACATTCATTGTGTTGGACAGTACAATGAAGCTTCAGCAGTCAATTGAAGAATAGCAAGTTATATCTTTCAGATTATTGCAACTAAAACTAGAATCAATCGAATTATAACAGAATCATACCTCTGAGTCAAGTTCTCTCATGATCTCATACATGTCTAAAAGAACGAAAAGCTTTTCTGGTGATCTTTTGCTTTTGGCGATTGCCTCTCCAAAACTAAGGAGCACAGACATACTGTTTGCAGTCACTTCAGCAAAACATTGATCTTTTAGAGGTCCAGCACTGTCTAAAATCTGGTCACACACTTTCTTTTCTCCAGCGAATAGCAATTTCACCTGTGATAAACATGGAAAAGATTAGAAAGCACATAACGATAGATTAATATAATATGAACAGCCATATCGGAGTTATTGCAATATTCTTACAGCTATCCTCATAAAATGAATCCAGTTCCCAATTTTAGCCTCTAAAGCTTCCCACTGCATTTTCTGCACATCTTCTTTATTTAATCTTTCAACACCAAGTTTCCGTAGGCTCTGCTCTAAAATTGAAGATCGGACGTCCCTGATGTTAGGTAAAAGAGTAATAGATATCAATTACTTCCCCTCTATTAAGAATGAGAAAAGAAAAGTGCTACCATTATCAAATCACCACTTACTATTTTAGTTTTGGTTGTGTTTTAGCGAGAGTATGATGTTGAATCCATCACCAGTAAATACAAAATACCTCATGACTCATCAAAATATCAGATGGCAAATATGTACAGATTGGCATTTGTATGCAATGGCAGCATGAATGGTTGAAGGCTCAACATCACACAGTGTTTCAACCAGCAAATTAATGGCAGCAGCAAGTAGATGATAGGGAGTGCACATTCACTGGACTGAATAGTTAAATGTTAATAAACCAAGATTTATGAAGTCTGAGGCGAACTTTCGTGGTTTTTAAAAAAGTTAAGTAAACCAAATGCTAGTTATGTCCTAGGAATATCTTGCGAACAAAAATAGCAAGCACAATACGAAAGATATGTTTATAAGATTTTAAGTTAGGTATCTTATTCACAATCAATTTCTCATTAATTTTTTGAATCCTCACTAATTAAAATGTTGCTAGAAGAAAAAAAAAGTCATACTATACCCTAATTAATAGTGAAAATCAAATTTTCTTCCTTGTCACCTCAGCAATAGAAAATTGGACAACCCATTCGATTTGTCCTGCACGTTCCCATCAATAGCTTGTGGTTTGGGCAAAAGCGACAAAACCAAGGTATTAAAACATGGTGCCAGACATAATGAGTTGCTAACAGAGCAGGGTAGCTACAACTTTACCTATATGTTCGAAAGAGTTGTTGCTGATGGCCAGCTTGAACCATCTGTTGGGCTAAATCATGCAGCAAAGGTAGAACTCTTGGTGGAATAAGAGTTGGAGCTGTGTAAACAGCATGCTCTAAGCTTCTGTTTGGGCGTTCCGGACCCCTGTTAGGAGTATCACCTTGTTGCCCAGGTGATCCTTGAGTTGGACGTAAGGAATTCGGAAGACAATCAATAAGACGATCAGGTTCTACAGGTTTGCTGAAGCAGAAAAAAGAGGGACTCAAATGTCTATGGTTTCTTTAGGATTTATAGCATTATCGTAACATACTTCAAGGAAGAACATGGTACAATAAAGCAACTAGACCCTGTACTTATGAAACCTTAGATAATTAGAAGGTCAACTTTGATAAAGAAGTATGTATTATTTTCTTCATTTGCAATATTAAAGAATTTCAAAAATTAACTTCCAAATTGAAGACAAACCTGTACGATGTTAGGATATTTCGAAATTCATCTTCTAACTTCAAGATTGCCTTGGCAAGCAAATTGTTTGCATGATTAAGGATCCCGTCACTATTCTTAAAGCTTTTATTGCTGCTGAAAAATTTGACATTGCTTCTCAGTTGATCAATTGCCTCAAGATAACTTTCGAGATCCTCGTGTGGTCCTCTCAGGATTTTTGCCTCAGCCTGGGTGTTTCAGGCGATACGATAAAAGATATACATTTCAAAGATTATTTGACAAGGGAATTGGTGCGTTTCTACCAATAGAGACTTCACCATTCACAAATTTATTAACCATCTGTGATTTCTTGATGAACGTCAATCACCAGTGGATCATATTCAGAATGTTAAAGATACCAAGAACATGTCATAAAAATGGATGTGAAAATATACACATATTGGAAATAACTGTGACATAGAGTAGTAGCCGGACAGTAATTCATTCCAAAACTCACACACATAAAAAACAGTAATGAAATTATTTCCATTGAGGTGTTGCAGAACATGGATGAATCATATTCATAAACTCCCCCAGCCTTTACTAAAGTTATATGCACATCTTAACTTAAAAATGCCAGCAAAAATATACATATTGCAATAATGACTTTCATTCACCATTTCAAAGAAACTGAAGAAAAATAAGAACAAATAATGAATTCAACAGGTAAGTAAACATTGCAGCAATGAAAAAGAGAGAATGGTGTGCAAACCAACCTTGCGTGTGAGGTCGAATTGTGCTAAAATCACCTCGGCAGCCTTCAATGTCTTATCAATATTCTCGTGCGCTCTCCTAATGGAATGCGTCTTAATCTGCAACATGGAAATGAAATGAACATTTAAGCGCACTCGGAAATCAATAGAAGGGAGGGAGGGAGGGTACCTGAGTGGGACGCATGGCGGTTTCCAAAGCAGAGAGGCGGTGATCGAAGGAGCCGAGAATGGCTACCATACTATCCGTAATGGTTTGGCTCCTGAGCAGTGACTCTCGTATGAATGCGGCTTTCTCGCTGAGGTTTTCCATCGCCGCCGACGCTGGAGAAAGCTTCGATCTTATTCGTCTTTTTCCTCCTCCTGAAGCTTCTTGTTCATGCTTTTCTGAGCGTGATCACATTTTACTGAAATTATGGGACGGAAAATTTAAAATTAAAACAAAATTGAACTACGACGGGTGGTGAGGTCATTTTATTGGCATCAGGATTAGCGATCGCCGAGCCGATTTGATAGGGGGCTGTTCTTCATGGGATTCCCGTGATTCTACTAATTCAGAAAATCAATTAAAAACTTGTTGTAAATAAGAGGAAAATAAAAAGAGTAGAGAAGAATTTTTGTTTGAATACATCAATTATGGGGTTACAAACAAAAAGAATCAAAAACAAAGTTGGCAACGCTAACAAAACCGACCATGCACCTCCGAAAAAGCTAGCCTGAACCCAAACCAATACGCTGCACAAAAGCAAGTGGAGCTGGCTGATCTACCAGAAATTTTTCACTCTCATGCTGCAATTCCAGACAGATTCATCCTTACACATTGACAAAAGTCATCGTGAGACGAAAGTAATTAAATCTGTTATGCCTTTTATCTACTCAAATTTACAAAAATAAGAGAAAAACAAATTTTTTTTCAATCTACCATTTCTCTAAGTTTTATTATCAAATCTACCATCCTTTTTTATTTATTTTCGATTCTATCCTAATTGAATAAAACCGTAGTTGTGAACCACAGTTTTTTTCAAAAAAACCGCGGTTTCAAATCTATGTTTCTTTAACCGTGGTTTAAAACTGTAATTTTTCTTAAGAAAACGGCAGTTGTGAACTGCGGTAATAAAATCACCGGTTTGAAACTTCAGTTTTTTGAGAAAAATCACAGTTCACAACTTTGATTTTATTCAAATAGGATAGAATCAAAAATAAAAAAAGAAAGGGTAGATTTGATAACAGAATATGCAAAAAAGGGTATTTTATAAAATAAATTAGAAAAACAACAATATATATAGCGGAGAGACAGAGCAACAAGCTGCATTGCTGGAAAAAAAATTATAAAACAAAATGACACTAGTTGGAGAGGTGCCTTATGTACAAAACGATGACACTTCACACTTTTCTAAAAAGAAAAATACGACACTGAATCATCTAAGGCGTGAGAAATGAGAATCCAATCATCAACACAGACATCCAGAAAGCAAAATGCGGTCTTTATCTTCTTCTTTAAGTGAGTACATGCAAAGGAGCTTCGGTATGTTGAACCCCGCAAGTTTGATCCAGAATAAATTGTAGAGGTTGAACTTGGAAATAAAATGATGAAATTGAGGAGCCGACAATTATTTGAGTAAATTAGCGACCTGCTTGGATGATGGAATTAAGAATGGAGGATTTATCTGAGTTACTACTTGGTCGCGATTGATAGGTTAATCAATTATGAAATGCTTGGTCCGTTCATGGTGCATTGTATTCTGAGCAATGAGAATGACAATGCGATTGTCACAACCTCGAGAAGATACAACAATTTTAAGATGTTCGTAATCCACAAAATCTCATATGTCACATTTGCTAATGCATGACACTCAGCCTCAGCACTAGACCTGGAGACCGTCGGCTTCTTTTTTCTTTTTCAAAAAATTAAAGACTTATCCAGATAGACACAATACCCAGTTATGAATCAGCGAGTCAAGTGACAAGCTCCTCAATCGCATCACACATAACTGATAAGGGAAGTGAGAAGGAGCTTACATAGAAAAGACATTTGTCGGGATCCGATTTCAAGTATCAGATTACTTTAAGTGTTGCGGCCACATGATGCTCGCAAGGAGATTTTAAGAATTGAGTTAAAGAATGTATGACATAAGACATATCACGTACGGTAATCATCAAGTTCACAAGTATGCCAACCAACCTTCAATATCGATCTGGATTTGTGAGTGGAGGACAAGATAAGGAGGCCAGATTTGAGAAGCGAACATCGGCACAAAGGATGGTTTACATGTAAAAAGGCTCGTTTCTTCATGGATATTCAAGGCATATTTTTTATCTGACAAATAGAAATTTTAGAATTTGACTTGCCAATTTCAATGCCTAAGAAATACTTGGCATGGCCCAGATCTTTGACAAAAAATTTCTCTGCAAGTAAAGCCTTAAGCTTCACCATATCTACAAATGAATCGATAGTCAATAGGAAATCATCAACATATACCAAGATAATTAATAAACTAGATCATGCAGTATATGTAAAAAAATAATGATCTGCTTTAGGCACCGAATAGAACCAAATTGAAAGAGAGCATAGGACAGATTGGCAAAACATTTTCTAAGAGCTTGTTTCAGACTATACATAGATTTAAGAAGGAAATTGATAGGCTGCTGGAAAAATTTCTTATCATGATGTTTGTACCAGGTGGTAAAGCCATATAAGCTTCCTCATGTAGCTCTTCTCTAATTTGGGATGTAGAAATCGCATACTTTTCCTGAACTTAAAAATATCTTCTTCATCCATAATCTATCTGCATCTTCTGGTATATTATCAACGAAAATGGTAAAATACTTACTCCTTAACCGGATTGTGAATGTGGTTGGAAATCCTTTTCAATTGATTTTCAAAAACCATACCAGAATGTAAAAAAAAAGGTGGGAAGGAAAAGTTGGGGGAAAGTGTATTCTCCATGAAATCCAACTTATTTTTTCTTGTTTGGTTAAAGGTGAAAAATGATGGAAAATATTTTTTATTTTAAACAAATTTTCATTCTTATTTTTCAGCTAATTTTTCTACAAATTTTCCTTTCTCTCAAATTTTCCCAAACCAAACACAGCCTAAGAGTGAGATACATTGAATTTATTTAAAACTTGATTATTTGTTTGAGATACATTGAATTTGATTGGATTGATTTGTTAGAGATAAGAATTACATTTTCCATCAAATTTTTCACCTAATTTTCTTTCCCTCATATTTTCCATCTAAACCAAACAATGAATTTTAATAATTTTTCATCAAATTTTCCTTTCCTCCAAATTGTCCCTAAACCAAACACAGCCTAAGAGAATAAAAAGGGTAGCAATGATGAGAAGGCGGGGTGCTGGATTAAGGTTAAGTTTCTAGGAAACTTGTGCCATTCTCTCGACAAATTGAACACCCAAATAACCGTTGTTTCATCCTTCTTGTTCGGGATAAGTTGCAATTAAAACATACAAATTTGATTGAATTTTTCAAAGTTGTTCGCATAAGGCACTCATAGTAAAATCTCAATTCGCGATTTTTTTTTTTCGCAGAAGTAGCTAGCTAGGTGAGGGAGTACTTTCTCTGTAACTTCTACTTATAAGTGTTAATTGTAACTGGTTTTCCTACAAATGTAATGGGAGTGACACTAGTATGACAGAAATGGAGATAAGTAGCTTTCTCACCTGACACAGAAGTGATTGAGAGCTGCAAAACCTTATTGGATGCATATATACCATCAAGTCCTTCAGATTATCTAAGGGAACCCATTCTGCAACTATCCTCACTTATTGCAACTGTAATCATGTCATGTAGTGCAGTCAGAAAAGCCAGAGCCAGTCAAATTCTTCAACCCACGAGAAAACTATTTCACGCCAAAGATGACAGAAGCCAACAACTAAATGCCTAATCCATGAAAAGTGTCTTCGGTTCTGAGAACAAATTATCTGGTGGATAAGAAATAGAAACACTTTGATGGGTGTTGGTGGGAGCCATGTATGATTCTGCCGACTAACTATGAGACATCTTTACGTCCACAACTTATGATGATGATATTCCCTTTCCATTTCCCTGCTAGCCATGCAAATACCCATAGCCAGAAACACACTACAACCGAAAGTTACATGACACTGACGCCTCCAAGAAAATGCATGTGCATCAGCATCACCTGCCAAGGTCCACCAGCGTGCTTATACCGAAATATAATCACCATTTACAGTTTAATAACGCATGACATGTTCCCAGTTTCATCCATGAAGAGACTTTGAAACTATTGGAAAGTAGTTCTGAAGAGCTGCTCTTGCACTGAAGGAAAAATATACTTAATTTCATTTTGAAGTGCTTACAGATGAGATTTATATCTACGACTCGCTCCTGCATTATTCTACAAAACAGAAATACAAAACTCTACCAGCAGAGTCTCGAAAGTATCCACTGCTTACCATTCAACAACAGCAAATATTTAACGGCTTCCAGTCCAGGGAAGGAGAGTGAAAATTAGAAAGAAAAAGATAATCGCATGCTATCTACATTGACATAGGAGGAGAGTATATATATAAGAGATACCTATTTTATCTGCCATCCGCAGATGTGAAAGAATCTGCAAAGCCGGTTGGCCTCGCTGGGATGCTACTTTTGCTGTCATCAAGGTCAACATAGCTGAAGTCTGCACCTTCAGATTCTTGCCAGCCCTTCACCATTTGGTTGAGAGGTAGGCTGTAATCAATGCCTGAGTATTCCTCCGTCTCCCCTACAAATGGTTTCCATTTCTCGACCAGTGGAGCTAGTACATTCACAGCATGGCCCATATCAGGCCGTTGATTGGGATCTCGTGCAGTGCAATGTCCGGCCAAATCAGCTATGGCGTAAATGCTTGGGAACATATCTTCTACAGGGTGCAGGGATGGGTCAATAGCAGCCTTTAGCTTCTCTTTATCTGACTTGATTTGCCAGAACCATGCAGCTAGGTACTGGCTTTCTTCAGGTCGGTCCTCGTCAAGTGCCATCATTCCAGTTAATAGCTCCATTAACACAACTCCAAAGCTGAAGACATCCGCTTTGGTTGTGATTTTTCCTGTGACTGAATCCACATAAGGTACAATTAGTCGAAGACAAAATCAAAGATAGAGATTTGAGAAAATCCTGATTTTTTTCATCAGTATCCAATCCTAGAACTCACTACTTTTTCTTATCGCAGCATCAGATGTGCATGAAAAATCTGTAACCAAGCGTGATATTCGAAATGAAAATAATTACCTAAATCAAAACATCGAAAAACAAAAACATAAAAATATGCAAGTAGTTGGCATGCGTCAATTTATTAGGATACTTTAAATGAAGAAAAAGAACAAGGTTGTATGCTTACCAGCATATTCCGGTGCCAAATACCCAAAAGTCCCTGCAAGTCTTGTCACAACAGATTTCTCCTCACCTGGAGCAAGTTTCACAAGTCCAAAGTCGGAAACTTTTGCTCTGAAGTCATCACCAAGTAAAATGTTTGAAGACTTAAGGTCTCGGTGGATGAAGCTCTGGTGAGCCAGAGTATGCAAATACTCCATTCCTCTGGCGACATCTAAACCAATGTTTAACCGTCGTTTCCAAGACAATGGTTCCAGCTTCATGCTTTTCCAGTGGAAAAGGTGTCTGCTTAAAGCTCCTTGCGGCATATACTCATACACCAGAATCCTTTCGTTACCCTCGACAGAGTATCCCAGGAGAGAAACTAGATGACGGTGACGCACTTTTGAGAGGACTGCAATTTCAGAGTGAAACTCGTCCAAAGCTTTGTTACTAATTACACCTGACTCCATTCTTTTCACAGCTATTTGGGTACCATCATCTAGTTCGCCCTTATAAACAACCCCGAAACCACCTCGACCAAGTTCATTTTCTGGAGCGAAATTCTTGGTCACGTTCCGAAGCACTTGAACTGATATCACCAAATTTCCAGCTTCAATTACGTGCAACCCACCCCTACTGTTGTTGATGCTTCCAGAACCTCCAGCTGAAAAGTTCCCAGTGCTATCTGCTACAGCAATCTTAACTGAGTTATCCGGATCTAATGGATCCCTTGGATGAACAACAAGGGAGGTAACAGGCAGGGGTGCAGCTCTCCTCTTCTTATAACAGAAAACAAACATAGGGACAAGAAGACATATAAGAACAGCTGCGCTGGCAACAGGGATAACAATTGCAACTAATGTAGATGGGTGGAAAGTATTGCGGCCAGTTGATTCCCTAGAAGGATTGCTGATCGTAGAACCAGCGGTAGTGGGCACTTCACTGGATGGGGCTGCATTCACAGGTGAGGAGCTGTTCCCTTGTGGCGATGAAGTGTTAGGTTGGTTATTGTTCAACATTGGATTCCCAGTTAGGAGAAGCTTCACAGTTCGTTTGAAAGCGGGCAAGGGTGGAATAATATTGTTGCCGCTCAAATCCAATACAGTGAGGGACGGTAAGGTAGTCCAGTTTGTAGGAATAGAACCAGTAATGTTGTTTGACTCAAGTCTAACTTGCAGCAGTGAATTCAGCTTCCCCACTGATGGACTTAGCGTGCCATTGAGATGAAAATTAGGAAGACTAATACTAGAAACTTTATGGTCTGGATTGCAGTCCACTCCAACCCAGTCCGCTCCACAAGGATCGTTTCCTGACCATGAAGAAACAACTCTCCTTGGGTAATTCAAGTCACCAAGAAACTCCAACAGTGACATTACCTGCGGATCACAAAGAACTCCTGGATCCGACTGACAGAAGGAATTTGAAGCATAAGAAACCTTC
>NQLW01000096.1:1015788-1044796 GCA_002312845.1 Kalanchoe fedtschenkoi
AGAATAACTGAATGATAAAAACAAACAAAACTGTTGGCCTGAGAAGTTTGTGAGGATTATCCATTTTTAAGTACTTTTGTAGGATGTTTACTGGAACTGAATAAAATCTTGCTTGACATAGGAGTATAAATTATTCCGTGTTGATTTGCACTGCTTTGAAAAAGCAGCTAAAGTTATCTTATTATCATCTCATTTCTTAGGACCGGCCATATCCACATGGATAGCAATTGCCATATTAACTGGTTTCATTCTAACCTTCTTTGTTTTTTCATTGACAAATGGCGCACACCCTTTCCTCCTTGATAGTGATGTTCTTACTCACTGCGGACCAACTCACACACACCTCCTGCGTACCAAAACATAAATACGGTATCATCAAAGCTCGAATCTGATACTTTAAAATTGTTAGACAATACTCTTAGGCTGCGTTTGGTAGGCAGGACAAATGTAGGGATAGGATTAATAATACTTTGAGAGTGTGTTTGGTAAGTTTTGTAAATGAATATTAATAATACCTGGATAAGGATTACTCTTTGAAATGGGTATTATCTATCCCACTATTTGAGGTGGGTTAAGTTATCCCGACCTGACAATTACCAAAATATCCAAAGCCCTGTATAATTATCTACAGACGAACAAGTAAATCAAAAAACAAAGATCGAAATCGACGAAGGAACGTCATCAGCGCTTAGACTCTCAGACTCAAGCGTAGATCAAAATCGACATTGATGAAACATTGCGGGATCGGGCGAATCGCAACACTCGTCGACATTATAAACATGTTCTGAACATTATAAATAGTACTATTTATTCAATCCGGGTATTAATTATCCCTTCATTAATAGTACCCAATATTTATCCCGACTACCAAACGCAGCCTTAGTCATTAAACTCACACCTTATTGGTTTTCTTTCGAACTTAAATAACTGGCAACGTCATTTTGAAAGACCTAATAGAAAAAGTCTATGATGTACACGATACCTACTGAAAGTAAGAAATACCCAAAGCTGTTCTTCAGCATTCGCTCTGGTCCTGGCCATTAGTCGTTTCTGAACTGCACTGGTTCATAAACGTATCCGTACACCCAGCTAAGCACGTTCATATGACGAAGTTAGAAATACAGACCCGAACTTGACAAAGTTAAAGACTAGGAAACTTAATAAACTATCGGGTGGGGGCTGTTAGAGCTGCCATGGCTGGCTCAATCACCTGCAGGGAGCCAATGGCAAGGCGAGTAGTAAGATCCTCGACAGAGACTTTCACCACATCTCGCCTCATACCAATATCCGCAGCATATCGACTAGCACAATATGCAGTCACTGCAGTAGCTGCTATGCCATAAACATTAGATGTTACAAGCCTCAACGGTGTTGATAGAACAGCTGCAAGTGGCCCTCCAATGATGGATATGGCCTGACCACTTTGGCCAATTGTTCCATTCTCAGCGACGAGCAGTCCTGTTTTGCAATATATTGCAAAATTCTCACAATTGTTCTTGAACACATTGTAGCAACCAAAACCATTGTTGAGCAAATACTTTGCACGGTGGATGACAAGATCAGCAGGGTCAGATACAGCAAGAGTACAAGTACCACCACGAGCTTTGGCGAGGAAGAGCGCTGGGCTGACGGAGTACTCAAAACGGTACAGTATGCCACCAGCTAGGAAGCAGTCTAGGCATGATGAGAATACACCATGACCATCTTGCTGATGAGTACACACCTCACACGGCAGTTGAGATCGAGGAGGACCTGAACTCACCAGCAACAGATCCAGCACCGTGCCCGTTCCCACCTCCTGTCCACGCCTCGTGAAATGGATGACTCTGTCATCCCCAACATAGATGCCTGAGTTATTAAAATAACAAAAAAAAAAAAAACATCATCAGATTCAAACCACTACTAAATCTAAATGCATATCATATGATCATATCTCTTCACAACCAACCACAAGCTCCCATCAACGCGAAACAATTTACAGTAAGAAAAAACAATCGTCAGATTAGGTGATCCAGTCACAATCAATTAATAAATAAAAGGAAAATGGTGATTAGGGTTTAGGATTAGAAGGGGGAAATAAGGTTACCATGGTGAGCATAGATATAAGCAGCCCTCCAGGAGTAGATGTGATCGCCCGGCTTCAGGCTATCTCTACCCACCCTGTTGCATTTTGAAGTTCATCAATCAATGTGTAAGAATCTATTTCATAACAAAAATAAAATATATATAATTTGCGTAAAATGATTTGATTGCAGATACATATGAAGAAGAAACGATCCAATTAAATAACAGCCCTGATCGATCAAAAATCTGCAGAAATGGAAAGGAGCGTACCTGTTGGAGAGCAACCCCATCTCCTCCTACCTTCCTTTCCTTTTCTTTTTTTTGTTTGGGAGAAAATAATTTGGAATGGGAAGAACAGGGAAGATGACGACGAAGAGATAACATCACGGCGCCCTGACGACGTTACGAATGACCATTTTGCCCATTCCGAAATTATACTTCGTCGTTAAGGAACCGATTGCCTACGAGACTACATTACCGGTCCAAAAGTAAATAATAATAATAAAAAAAAGCCCAAATAAGAGATGAGAAATGCTAGAAGAATTCATAGTTGGTAAAAATTTATTTATTATATTCATAATCTTATTATCCAAAATACACAAATAAATGTATAAATATTAAAAAAATTTAGTGGATCACAAGATGCAGAATGAATTGCTACAATTTTTGTGAGTATTTTTTCGGCTTCAGTGTTAAATAGGGATGATAAAGGGGTGGGTTCGGGACGATCAGTGGTATTACCATACTCTATCCGTCTCGAGACATCAAAATCATACCCGTACCATAACCGCGTGGGTATAGGAAAATCAAAATCATCTTCATACCCGTCGGATTTCGGTTAAACCACGGTTAATCATTTAACCAATAGTTGATCTCACATATGAAAAAGCAAAAGCACTGCCAATGACCATGGATGAGGCGAAGAGCCTTAACTCGCTTAGTGTTTCTTTATAACAAGCTTTGGAAATATTTAAATTAAGTTTTATATATCTAAAAAGACAATGATACTAATTAATATCCTAGTACCGGCATTATGTTATTAATAATTTGCTCGTCCTGATCAGCCAACGTGTAATTAGTCCATAACAAGCTTCTTATCCCAAACCTGCTGAAGAAATCCTTATCGAGGACCGTCACATCTTACTTAAAATCAGAAGTAATGTGATAATAGTATGAAGTGACACGTACTGCATCTTAATATGTAACTAATTCATTGTTGCATCTTATTTAAGACCAAAGATAAAATGAGTAGTTCTTAAACCCAATATGGTCAACAATTAAAAGAGGATATTCATGAACTATGACCATTGAAACTAATTTCTCTCTAAACCTTTGCTAATCAAAAACTTGAGATGTTACTTTATCCTTATTGTTCACATCAAGAAAAGGACTATCTTACACCTTGATTTTTCTTTTTCAAACAAGATTTCACAAGAGCATTTAGATGTGACATCTCATTCATCAAATATGCTCGAAGAAGGCATTTACACTATATACAAACACATCTTGTTTGCTTTAATTAAGAACTGTAACCCTCTCAAAATAGTTCCAAACAATGGTTTTTACTGCACTTTCTGAAGGATTAGAGAGTGAATCCCCCATTAATGAAGTTATGTGATCCCCATCACTTGTCATGACCTTCACAAAAATAAACAGTATGTAAAATATATTATAAAATATAGAAGTCTTTGTAAAGACACAAATTATAGACAAAATAGAAAATAAATCTTATTTTTGTTATGAATGAGAGATAACACTTTGGCTTAGATATTGCTTTTTCCAAATCGTGTCGTCTATGGTTTGGATAAGAGAAATAAAGACTGATGACATAAAAGCCACATTTGACAATTCGCCGCTTCAGACAAGCCTTCACTCGATGATAAAAAAATAGTTACTCCGTCGCTTCAGCAGGTGACAGAATGAAATAAAACACGTTGCATAGCTTCAGACATGATTGTTTTGATACTGTTTATGGTTTCACATAGATAATTTGCTTCATTCGATGACAGAATCAAAAAAACACGCCGCACAGCTTGAGACGGGGATTTTTTGATTACTATCTAGAATTTTTTTGTCTTACACAATAAAGTTAGCAAGTATAGATGATGGAAAGTAATAGTCCTAGTAAAATATAATAAACACAATCTAATAAAGCCAACGCAATGAATCAAAATACTGTATTGTGATTACAAATTGTGCATTTTATTTAAATTTATAATAATTATTAGAGAAATATGAATTATAGAATTAAATGTATTACTTAATTTAAATAATTATATAATTATTATGAGGAGGTCATGTTGATTTATGGGTGGTTAATTAAAATTAGGTCGGGGCGGATATGGAAAATATCATACCCTTAACTTACCCGTCCAACTTTTTTTGGTTTGGTTACGATTTTAACCGTGGGCGTGGTCAACTTGATTATTATCCATATTGACTGTGGCGGGGGCGGTTCGGTTGAATTACGATCTCTAGTGTTAAGGGGTGTTTCATTTCAGGTTAAGGCAATCACTCATGGGTGGACCGATGTGCTCTCGCTCCAAATCGACGTCGTTTTATGTAATTTTCATTAATACATTCTTATTTCTTAAATAAAAAATTAAAAAATTAAAAATTAAAAAAATCAAGAAAAAAATTAAAAATTTATTTTAAAAGAAAAGTCCAAATAAAAAATAAAAATAAAAATAATTATCTCACAAATTTATATTTTTATATTCATTAAAAATATTTTATTCATCTCATGAACATATTATCAAACCTGATGAGCATAATAGCTCATCTGATGAACATATCGGCTCATATGATGGATTAATCATCCAATGAACATAGTTAAAATTAAATTAACATTAATATAAAATATTAAATTTATTAAAATTTTGTTTTTGAATTTTTACAAATCAGATAATATATTTTTTTTAAAAAAATTCAGATTTTTTCTAATTTTTCTGAACTTTTATTTATTTTTTACTGTTTATTTGAGAGAGAAATGAGTGTTTTAATGAAAACAAGTCAAAACTACGTCGTTTTGGAGCTAGATTGGTGCTCTCGGTGCACCCAAAAATATGCGAGGTTAAGGAGAGAGTACAGAATCAAACAAAAATTTCTTTAATAAAAAATCATATTAAATTATGTTACTAACCTACAAATCAATCAATTGGGTTCATTATTTTACTAATTGAATACAATTCATAATATTAATTAAATCTATCTTATATTTCAATTTAATTAAAAAATATTTAACTTTGAATGAGTGTGATAATTATAATATTTATTTAATATATTTAAATTTCATTCAACCTCATTAACAGAATTGCAAAGTTAACAAATTCTGCCGCTAACCTGATTGAATAAATTAAAATATTTGTCACATTTTAATTAAACTGAATTATTTTTATTAGGCGGTGAATCGATTCTCAATGATAAAGCTTCTCTCTTGCTATGATACAGTTGTGTTTTTGAAACAAATCTGTTATAAAATTTAAAATTTAACTATTTGTTTTTAAAAATTCAAATCTAACACATTTTTTTATCAGTTTAATATAATGGATAGTCTATAGCAACCATCAATGTCATTTTATGTAGCATTTTGAAACGTGATATATAAGTCAAATTATATATAGATAGAGATTGAATCAGTTAAAAATCACTTTAAATTGAGAATGTTGGGGATGATTTTGAATTAATCATTCATACACAAAAAGGATTGTATTTTGATTACAATATTTTTTTATTTAAAACTAGTACGCACCCGTCGATCCGACGGCGTGGAGGAATAGCGATGGTTGGATGGAGTGGACGGTTGAGAGGAGTGTGGTTGGAAGTGTGGCCGGGTGGACAAGAGAGATGAGTCACGTGTCCGGCACATGACCGAGAGCGCGACACACACCATTATATTATTATATTAGATTTATTTATTGTGCTTAATTAATTTAATTTTAATAATATGTATTTTATGAATCCACCTGATTAATGAGCTGCAATTCACTCCGATCAAATATTCGTTCTCTTTTCTTTCTCAATTTCAAATTTTTTGTCGCCGCTAATGGAGAGATTCCCTAAAATTAGGGCGAGGAGCATGTGCGGCAAAAGAGAAAATTACAGCTGAAGCTATGCACGATTTACTATTGTTTGAGCAACTTCTACAAGTCTATCTTGTCCTTCAGCGAGTTCATCTAATATTGTAAACAATTAAAATTACTATGTCGTTATGTTTGGTAGTTTATAGCATAGGCGGATTCACTAGGGCAGAGGAGGCAGCCGCCTCTCGAAATTCACCTAAAATTCTTATATCTAGGGTAAAAAAAAAATTTATATATATAAAAAATAAATTTACATGTATAATTTTAACAAAAATTTTAATTTTGTCCCCCCAAATTTAATTCAAATTTTTTATTATGTAATTTTGTATTCCCGAAAAAAAATTCCTGATTCCGTCACTGGTTTATAGTCATCATACAACACAGGGTGAAAGCAAGCCTTTAAATTGGGTTGAAATTGAAAGTAATCACCCATATGTCAGATGATTGCCCATTGTTACTTCTTCAGTTGGAAAGAAGCAGATTGTAAATACGAGCCTTCGGTTTGGATTTAAATTGAAAAGAAAAAGTAATATAAGGTATATAATTTAGGGAAAATGGGATATGAGGTGACGCTTCATATCCTTTAGGTAAGGGATCAGATCAAATTACATAATTTTGCTAGTTTTCTTTTTTCGTTTTAGAGGTTTTAGGGTTCTAACATGCTAGAATATTAGGATTATAGAGTTTTAAAGTTTCAGAATTTTCAAATTTTAGGGTTTTGTTGGTTTAGAGTTTTCTAGGGGTTTCATACCCTTAAGGGTTAGGATTTTTGGATTTTAGGGTTTATGGTTTAGATTTTTTTGTTTTTTAGATTTTCTTGTATTTAAAACTATGCTATAAACATCATAAAACCTTAAAATAAGAAAAAGAAGAAGCAAAACTATGTTATTTTACCCAATTTCTTACATAACTTATATAAGGTGTCACTTTATATCCGATAATCCCATATATTTATCATTCTATGTGGTACACATTAATGGCTCGAACTGTTATAACTTAATTGATTTTCTGTATTCTTTTGGTGAATGCAGGAATGAACTTTTCAAGAAAATTAAAATTAGTTAAGGGAACATTAAAGAAAGATAAAAAGTGATGCAGTTTGATATGAACTGAATTTATGGGATTGATGAATTTTCAGAGCAGTGAACGAATTTAGATTTATGTGTTTCTTATAATTATGCCCTAATTCAAAGTGACATTAAGTCCTAGTGATTTTTTTGCTCTAATTTAATAATTTCTTTCCCTTTATTTATCTGGTGAACATGGGTTTATATTTTTATTTTTGCAGTGAACACATGTTTACAGTATACAATACTGGGTGTTATTTTGAAGTGAACAAATATTTTTTTATAGTTTTTGGTAGTAAATATGTGTCTGCGATGACAAATTGTTTATAGTGAACATGTGTTTATAGTGTATAAAATTGGATTTTTATGGCAGTGAACATTGATTTGAGGTGGAATTGTATTGATTAAGAAGAAAAGGAAGGAAACATTACCAAAATCTATTGACTTGTCACTTAATATTTACTGACTGATAAATAACCGGTAAAACATTATGAGTTAAGTTAAAAGTTAGATTATTGGTTAATATGCCTATAATTAATTTTACGATTGAATTCTTAGTGAAATAAATTTTCAGAGGGTAGAATGGCTGGCCCAACTGGCATGTTAGCCAATTGGCCAATCGGTAAACCGGGTGGACCAAACCAACCGGTAAGCTAGCCGACTAACCCTTAATCCTAATCTATCATAACCCTAAACTCTCTCCATAACCTTAGAATCTTTAAAATTAAACTAAACCCTAAATCCTCTCCAAAACCTTAAAATTAAATTAAAACCTAAACCTAATTAACCACCCTAACCTCTAATTAATCCTAATCCTAATTAATTAATCCTAACTAATCCTAATTAACCATCAAATGTTTAGCCGGTAAACTCGGTGGTTTGGATCCGGTCCGGTCTTTGGTCCATAAAAAATTTGGATTCCGGTTCCGGTCCGATCTGGTCCGGTGTACACCCCTAATCGTCGGGCATGGCACGGTCGTGTTTATGGGTCGACACCATGTCCTCACCAACGTTTATTTCATTCCCAAGCTCCGTAGAAACATCATTATTTTGGGCCAACTCTACGAGCTTGAGTGTCAGGTCCTAATCGAAGGAGGCGTGCTTCAGGTGTGCGATTTGCAAAAGGGACTTCTGGTCAAGGTACAACAACCATCAAATTGATTGTACAAAATTACTCTCACACTTGCAAAATCACTTTTCCTCTTAGCGCAATTCGGCGATGATGCATGGCTTTGGCATGGGCGTTACGACCACTTGAACTTTGACGCGTTTAAAAAGCTAGGGCGTGGCAAAATGGTGCGTGGTCTCCTTTAGCTTGATAAGGTGGACAAGTTTTGTGACGCCTGTCTCACCGTGAAACAACGTCAATTGTCATTCCTGAAGAAAGCCAATGACTACACCAAAGATCGACTTGACCTTGTTTACGGAGATCTATGCGGTCCTGTTATGCCAGCGACACATGGTGGAAGATGTTATTTCCTCCTGCTCGTGGATGATGTCAGCTGTTATATGTGATTGATTTTTCTCTAAAAAAAAGATGAGGCGGCGGCGTAATCAAAAAATTTCAAACTAGCGTCAAAGTGGAGATTGAGAGGAACCTTCGCGCGTTGTGCACGGACTGTGGAGGCAAGTTCACCTTAGCGAATTTTGGCGAATACTGCGCGAGGATTGGTGTATACTGGCAGCTCACAGCACCATACTCGCCGCAACAGGCGCACTGTCTCCTTAAAGCGAAGAAGATGCCGAGAACATTTTGGAGGGAGGTGGTAAACACAGCAGTCTTCATCTTGAATCGTTCACCGACCAAGAGCGTCGCTGGCATTACAACATACCAGGTGTGGCCCGTTGAGAAGCCAGCGGTGCACTTCATGCGTACTTTCGGATGTGTGGCACATGTCAAGATCACTCGTCCATACGCCACAAAGCTGCATGACCAAAGCATGAAGATGGTGTTTGTGGGCTATGAGCCGGGTTTCAAAGATTACAGAGTGTATGAGGCTAGGAGGAATTGTGAGGAAACTGACATGGATGACACCTCTGAGACATTCACTGTCGAGTACACGGTTGACGCGGTCTTAGGCTGCGACAGACAAAAGAAACTTGAACCTACCACACCCACGGTAGGTGAGGCCACCTCCCAGGACAATTATATCAAGTTCGCAATGCTCTTATCCTGAATACTGTCTGTGATTGACCTATATGACAAGGGCGCACAATGACGGTTCTGCATCATAGCTGATCGCATCACCACCTTCGAACCACGAGAACTAGAACCGGAAGATCTTCTCCTTGCAGTATGAGAAAAGCCTGTCTCCTTCATCAAGACCAACACTGATCCGGCTTGGAAAACAGAAATGGAGGAAGAGATGACTGCTATCAAGGACAACCACACTTGGGAGCTGGTGGATCTTCCAGTTGGTCACTGTTCGATTGGTCTTAAATGAGTATATAAACGCAAGAAAGATTCACAAGAGGTGGTTATCAAGTACCAACCGCTTTTAGTATTAAAGGGGTATCGAAAGCGGCCAGATCTCCATCCAAAAAATTTCACCCCGTCGACTAGCTTCCAGACATTCTGACAAAATCACTTGGTCAAGTGAAATTTCAGCAGCTGCGCTCAAAGCTCGGTGTCATTGACATACTCAACAACTAGATTAGAGGGAGAATGTTGAGAATAATCTAGTCATTCAAGAGTTAATCAAAGACAATGAAAGACTATCAAGGAGGATCATGAAGAAGACAATGAATAAGGATCATGAAGAACACATTGAAGAAGGACACGAAGATGACAGTTAAATAGTAGAAATTACCAAAAGACTAGGATAGATTATGTGTAGTATGAATAAATGTAATTTTTTTATAATATACAGAAACACCAAAAGCTTTGAAGCTCACAAAACACTCTCTCTTGTTCTTTGATCTTGGCCAACAGTTTGAAGAGAAGTTGTATGTCTAGTGGAGGAAAGCGTTCAGAAAAGGGAGGTCAGTGCATTTCTTGAAGAGGTTGTTGTTGGAAAATTGATGGCTCTTGTAAGTTTGTGACTAAGCTTCTAATGAAAATAAGATCAAAATCACAATACTCCCAAGATGACTCTGAAATCAATCAAATGCATGCTAAGAGAAGGAGGAAAGAGAAGATTGAAGAAAAAATTGGAGTGATATGTGCATACTGATAAAATAGAAAATATTTTAGACATAAGTGATATTCGTTAACTTAAGGGAAAATAAAATAAGTGATATGACGAAGTTAAAAAAGAAAACCATATAATCAAAGCACACTCGTTTCATTTAGAAAAATTATTGGTCTAGAAATGTACATACCTCGTGGATAATTCTGAACTAATCATTTTATTTCCTTCTTTTATATTTATTTATTATACTTTATTAATTATCAAAAAATCGTTCAATGTGACGGCTATGGATACATGTGATTATGTGCTATATTTAAAAATTGTCATTTAAAAGAGTTTTGAATGGTATTTTAATTAGGAAACAAATTTAAGTTAATGAGATTACTAGTTAAAATTACATCCAAAATATCTTTTGATTTATAATGCAACCTACTAAATTGGTAAAACTGAACAATGGGTTTCAATTTTTTATATTATTATTCCTTATTTTAATTTTTATTAAATATAAAGAATTGAGTCCATTTTTCTGTTAAAAATGCAAATTATTTTATTTACTATTAATCACCATAGGATGTTGTATGGTGCACATTGTGCATCATTTTCTGTTGTTCTAAATTTACATAATCTGATGTGTCGTGATTCTTGTATGTTGATTTTGTTTATGTCATTTCAATGCATTGTCAAGAAAACCTCAAACTATTTATGTCATTGTGCAGAATAACTCAAAATTATATATATTCACTATCCAGAAAACTCAAAACTTCTAGAGAATAGAAAAATATATACATTGACTATCCAAAACTATATATGTTAACTGAAACACATATGTTCACTGCATAAAACTTCACCAAAACCCTATGAATCTAGTGCTTCTTGTTTAATGTTTGTGGATATAACACCTCAGATCCATGTTCATTGCCGAAAAAAATTCAATTTTGTAAACTGCAAACACATATTCAATGCAAACAATTTGTACGCTACAGACATATATTTACAACCAAAAACTAAGAAAAACACATGTTCATTGTCAAAAAAATAACTAACTTTATATACTGTAAATACGTCGTGCTCAATGCAAAAAATGCTATTCAAATTCATGTTTATGAGATAAGTAAAAGGGAAAGAAATTATTAAATTAAAGCAAAAAATTACTAGACTTAATGATAATTTAAATTAGAGCATAATTATAAGAGACACATACATCTAAATTTGTTCACCGCATGGAAAAATCACTAATAACGTAAAGCTAGTTCACCGTAAACACGATCAGTGTATACTTTGCAGTTGATTTAGTAAAAAATGGGATCTCACAAATTTGGGGATATCATAACCAATGCTTGTGGCTTCAACTTAAAGGAGATAAAAATATGTAGTGGCGTGTATTGACTGTTAGAAACGGTAGTTTCATAAGGTGTCATGTTAATTGGAAGGAGCGTCGACTAATGTTTTAATTGCTAAATAAAGCCGGCTCTGGTAGTTAAAGTGATTAATGCACCCATCAATTAGTTTTACTTTCCAACTCAAATATATTATCACAATCAGAAGGAGGCACTAATTGCGGAGTGGAAGATTCAGACCATTTTGCTATTCCATTGCGCAATTTGCATCTGGTGGTGGCTCGGTTAAAGACGGATCTGGACGACTGAGGTGATAAGGCTCCTTGATTCAGAATGCAGATCCATGGTTGAGGCATCTTTTCTCAGCAAATTGCATGGCGGCAAGATTATATGAGGAAGTGAATATCATAGCGGGTCAGATTTAAACAAATCTACAGTATCTTGGCGGTTTGATTCCGAGCAAAGCCACCAAGATTTGAGGTTGCGACTATGAAGGTTAAGTTGATGCGAATGTGATGTATATAGGATGAAGAATATTTTGATTTTGAGAGATGAAGATGAGAGATTTGGGAGACAGTTGTAATCAAAATGAGGAAAGAGATCAAATTTTGATTGGAGTGAACTGGTCCTCATTAATTAGGGTGATTCATAAAAATACACATTATATAAATAAGATTAATTAAGCACAATAAATTAAGTTAAAATAGGAAATATCGTAATAGCACAGTCATTTTTTTGTATTAACAATTGATCCTGATTTGTCCACGATATTCTCAATTTAAAGTGATTCTCAGACTATATATATATATATTGGGTTGCATAATTTTTTCATTCTAAGTTTTATTGATTTGAAGAAGTTTATTTTAAGTCTATAATTAGATTTAATTTTGAAACTTAAATAACTTTTAAGAGATTATGTGTATGACATGTACTGAAATATATAATATCTATGCTTGCAACACATACAAAATAGTTAAGTTTTGATGCATTCAGTAATAAATTTAGTTTTAAAAATCTAATTTATAATGTAATGTTTCAATTGTAAAATTTCATAGCTTAACAAAAAATAAAATATATTTTGAAAAACTCAATGATAGAATAGGAATAGAAATCATGATGTTATATTAAAACTATTACTTGTCATTAAATGAATTATATTTATACTTATAACATTTTATTCATCATTCTAGTTTCTTTTATGATTGAGTGCTCTTAACTTGAAATTTATCGGAACCCTCAGTCCAAACCTCATGATTCATTGATTAATGCTTGTTTGCCTCTAGCTTTCGCAAAATCCTCAAAAAAAATATCTCATTGATGTTTTTGTATTACTCTAAATTTATTCATGAGCCTCATCATTAACAAGTATTTGATTGTTTCCAAGCACGTGACAATTTGGTTCATATCACACATCTTTGATAAATACATTAATGCACTCTGATATATTACTACAATGACAGTTACTAATGCAAAATATGAGAAAACATGCTTGCACAACATAGCTTTATTCAACTTTCTTGATACAAAACTACTTCTTTATCCAAGGCCTTCAACTGATTCATTGCCTTGTGAGTCTTATAATTAGTGACCTCACACATGCCCGCATCTTTCTACTCCTTGTCCTTAAATATTTTACTCAAATTATCATATAAATGGCGCACAGAATCTCCGTTCGAATATTGAGACCAACTTTTTATGTGCCTTGCCCATTTCCTACAAGAGCTCATAATGAAAATGTGAGGGCAGTTAAGTAATATACCATTCACAAAATTCGTAACAAAATTATTCAAAAAATCAAGTGCTTCAGCAAAAAGCATAAATGTACACATAAAGTATAATGAATACAACTGATCCTTAAATTTAACCAATTAGCCAAAAATTTTGACGCATAGATGCTTGCCAATTTATTCCAAATTTCGTTAGATTTTGTCTCTCTCATCACATGATACCTCACATTCGGAGCAACCTCTAACCCGATTGTACTCGCATCTCTTAGTTGAATAGACTACAAGTACCATTGCTCATCCCATCTGGCTTCTCCTTCTCCAAGGCTTAATCAAGTCTTTATTGAATTAGTGAATCTTGCATAGTGAGCTGCCAAATCATGAAATCTGTCTTCCCATCATACTTTAGAACATCAATCTTCAATAATTGTACATCCGCCATGCAACTGTATGAGTTCTCAAAATTGACAGCACCAGAATCAGACATTAGCGATCTTAGAATCCAATCTCGACCTTTCAGATTCAAGATTAGGCTTTTATCAATCTATTGACAAAAAATCAGCTTAATCAAACCACGTTTGAGCCTCCTATCGTCAATTTGATCTCAACTACGTAGTGCTGATTTTGCAGAATTTTTCAACAAGTTACTTCTTCAAAAGCTTTCTTGTGCGGTGATGATCTCCTCCTTTAACCCTGCTCTGATAATACTTTGTAGGATCGTTTCAACAAGATAACACACGACATAAATCGTATACACAAAATAGAAGTAAGAACACAACGATTTATATGGAGAAGCTCACACTCAAAAACCACACTCCACTATATTGATAAATGAGTACAAGAAAAAAAAGACTTCTTCTCAACTCTGTTGCCTACTAAAACTCACTCGCACAAAATCCTAGAGGCTAAGCCTCTATTTATAATAAACATTAATCCTAAACCATGTATGATTACTATTCATAATATGATTAGAATTAGTAGCTTCCCAACAACTTACTAAGAAACAAATCTACAATTTTATTTATTTCTAAAATATTAATGTCAATCTTATTAGACTTCCAGAACCCAAATGAATTAGGAGCGTTTAACCCAACAATGTATTAATGAAAAAATAATATAGTTTTGAAATAGGTCAATTAGAACATTTATTTGTTAAACCTATTTTCAAAAAACCGACCGATTCATAGTGATTTGACAGGTTTTGACCGATTCAATTCGATTTGTAATCTGATAAAGTATGTGAAATCAAACTAGACCAATCACCCATTCAATCCATTTTTACAACAATCGTTACAAGCATTTTCATTTTCTAAAAGTTGAATTGGTGGGCGTAAAAATGAGAAGATATTATATCTGCTTGGGTTGATGAAGAACAACGCACGTCTAAGGTTAACAATCTTGGAAAAGAAACAAAAATTATCAGCCCTGGATCTCATCTGATTTTATAAAATCTTCTGCCAGCATATTCTCCAATCCAACTTGATTCTCTACCAGTACACTCCTTCTGTGCTTTTTAAATTATTCTTGATCATGACCTATTTGCTCACTTTTATTTTTTGTTTAACAATCTCAATGCATATGTAATAAATTATTCTATAAAAATCAAACATTAATTAATTCAATATAATAATTCATAAACAACTCATTCTGCACCAATAATAATCCAAGGAATTCCAAAATTTACACGAAATATAAAAAACACATTTAAATTTTACATATTAAATTTATTCAACTAGTATTAATATTTCTAATTTACTGAACTTAATTTTAAATTACTAGTATCTAAAGACGGCGAGCGCATTTACGCTTAGATACACTGAAGGTGCGCGTGAGCTAGCCAGCAGTGAGTATGAACGTACACTATCAAAGTGGAGTGAGTGTGCGGCCCCTGGCCATCAAAGAGGAAAGTGGGGAACACTATCAATCCCCTTAAAAAAAATATAAAAAAAAAGACGGAGAGAGGATATGTGAATGAAATGCAATAAAAGCATCAACTCTGGCTCTGTGTCCCCCCCAACCATTTCTGAGGTGCGTTTCTAGTCACTCAACCATTCATGTCTACAACCAATCCCACAGTTTACTGCAGCCTCCTGGGTACAAGTCTAGGCACAGAAATCAAAATCCAAAACCTAACATAGTACCCAAATCCTGAATAAGATAGGATTACATAATATGTGGCAACGGGCAATGTCGGAGGCTAACAAGTCAACCCAAAATAAGTTGCAATCCATGTCTCTTTCTCAAACCAACCAGAGCCACCACCACTGCCTACTAAAATCATACAGCAAGATGCTACTACTTTACTGGAAAAGGTATCAGAAAGGGTCTAAAAAGAGTCAACATCACCCTTACTATGTTTCCCAAAGGAATCAAGCACCTCCTCCAACAGCCCCACATGTTTTGTCATCATCGAGTTTTTGAACCACGTCGTTGCTGGTGCTGTCGCTGTGTTGGGTGTGCTTCTTAGAAGAACCCCTGCATATGTTGACCGGGTATTTCAGAGCATTGATCTCCATCTTGCGCAGGGCAGCCTCGCCGAGATCAATTCCGCAGATGTCAGACAATCTCACAAGGTAAAGCAACACATCTGAGAGCTCCTCGCCCAAGTGCTGCTTCTCGGCCTCATCCCAATCTGGTAGCCCTCTCCCCACCTCCCCTTTCCACTGGAAAATCTCAGAGAGCTCTCCCACTTCTCCGACCTGAAACGTTTCAAACTTCAAACAAAGATAGAGAAAAAACAGAAACAAATTTAAAAACAACAGTTTAGAGTCGAAAGTGTACTCCCTCTGTCCTCATTTACATGTCGCTTAATCGATTTTTTTTGTCAATTTTTATTCGTCAGTAAACAAAATTTTCAATGTGTATTTGATATCAACAAGCATCTTAAAAGGTCAAACATTAATTACTTCATTATCATAATCAATAAAAAAAATATATTCTTCACCGGTCATCATCTACCAATTTTACTTTTTGCACGATTTTTTTTAAAGAAATATTAACTGTCTACTTATTAAATTTGTTAAACCGCTAGCATTAAATTCATTTTGATCTACTCAAATTAATCTTAAACGACATGTATTAGAAGAGGACGGAGGATGAAAATGTTATATTTCTTGTTGTGAAAAAAAAAAAAAAAAGGGGATTGGGAATTTGGGACCCCCCTAATTTGCAATTTATGAAGCCCACCAGGAAGGATTTCTGTCATTATGCACTTAATGGAACAACTGTACAAAATTGCAATTGCACTGTTGCAGAGAACAAATATTATGCCAGAAATTGATAAGAAACCTTCTCCTACTGTGTAGGAGATGTACTTTTGTGGGGGGATGTTGCTGAAAGGGAGATTGAAACATCACAGTACTGTACATCTGCGGGTACTGCAAACATACAAGCCTTCGATTTGGATTTAAAAAAAAAGAAAAAAAAAAGCATGAATCTTTTTCTGGATTCTACTTTCTTTTCAACAGAGACAAACAAAACTCCTTTGTCAATTAAAAGCACTCCAACAGGAAGCAATCTCTAGCGCGACGCAGCTTACTAATATGTGAATAATAAGTTGAGTGAATCACCAGAGCGAGGAGCAGATTTCTGGGGCTGTGGAACTTGTCCCAATCTCTCTCCTTGGCGAACTCTGCCATTCTGTCAGTCAAGTGTTGTATGGTGATTCCAGAGGCAAAGGCTGTGCTCCTGCTGCTGCTGCTTTTTGACACCGTCGTCGTCGTCCCTTCCTCTTCCTCGCCGTGTTCTCTCTCCTGCTTCGTTCCTGCCATTGTTTTAGTGACCTGTTGCTGATGAAGCATTCTGATGCTTTTCAAGAAGGAGAGCGGAGGTTGCTTGCCAAGCGAATCAAACCGCAAAATCTTTCCTTCTCCCTTTCCTTTTCTGCCACTTTGTTTGTTACCATGACCAATAAGGATTGTAGTGTCACCTGCTACCGGATGTCACCGGTTCCACGTCTATACTTTTTAGGGTTTTTATGGACACGTGCCTCTTCTCTCTTCACATTCTTTTCCAACAACCACCAAAGTCATTGCATTGCGAAATGGAGTTAAAACATATTTACATTAATTATTTATATTTTTATTATTAACAGTTTGACCAACTTTTAGATTAAACTATCTCACCATATCTTAATTTATGTGAAGGGGCATTGTATACAACTCACCCACACATTCTTTCTATCCTTCCCTAGCATATTTTGTTTTTTTCTTTTTCTAATTACATTATACACCCATTCTTTATTATGTAAAATGTTTTATCAATTTAAACTAATTTTTTAAGAAAATCGAAATCCTTAACAATAAAATATAAGATTCAATTAATATCAATTTTTTCTAGATTCATGATTTGTTTTGTATTTCTTGAAAAAGTAAAAAATTGAATTTACTTCAAAAAAAAAGGAAAAATCCTAAATGGGTTTGAACTAACATTCCTTATCCAATTGCGGTCCGAATTATCTTGATTTTCAAATAAGGTGCAAAATTTCAATTGTTTAGCTAAAATGTAATTACCACTTAATCCTGTTACTTCAACAACAACATCGTCAACTGAATCAACACTGTCGTTAAAATAAAACAACATTGTTTCAATTTATACATTTTATATTTTATATAAATTAAATAATTATTAATACAGTAATTAAATCCAATTTTTATCTTTTAAAACTCCCATTGCAGTTCTCATCGAACAAATCTCAATCATAGTCAAAAAACCGGTCGTCCATTCTTGATTTGTTGCTATTCTCCGTCATCGTCCGTGTAGTTCTCTTCAATGGCTGTTGTCTATCTTTGTCAGTCCCCTATCCATTGTCACGAAGAAATCGGTTTCTGATTGTCGTCCGTTCTTGAGTTCATCAAACAAATCGATCACCGTGAATCACCTGCAGCATCTGCTCCATTGTCATCCAAGGCCGAATTCGAGCTTTTAAAGGCTCATGAGATGTCTGACAGTCGTATCCAGTATCAGAAAAATCATTGTTCTTCAGCATCACTATTCACCACTTAAGAAAGACTTAAGGGGTAATCTACAATCATATCTAATTCAAAAAATCATTATTCTTCAGCATCGATCCTGTACTTGCTGCTAGGTAGTGAGCCAGATTATAAATAGTATTCACATAGGATAGTCCAACGACAACTTTGTTGCACACCTTATACATGTTCCGTAGAGCTAGCGGCTTCTCCGCGCTCGCTGACATTGTCAGTAGCCACGTATCTCTTGTGCTCACCGCTAAGAAAGGGTTGTGGGTCTAGATCATTGAATTAATTACCACAATCCTAGTTTGAAGAGACCTCGCCAAGATTAACTTATTCGCTCCATCTATCTCCGGCGCAGCTGCGAGAGCCTATATCATACCCTTGATGTTGGCCTCAATATTGCTTTCGCTCTGTAGAATTTTATTCACTTTAGTTCACCTCTGAATTTGCTTTGAACATATAAATATATAAAATGAAAAAATGACATATTTGGACACAGTTGTTCAAGTTAAGAGAGAGACTATTCCCCACTCCTCTTCCACTAAAGGACCTTATCATCCTTTTCCCCTAGATTATGTTGCTTCACCTTTCTACTCTTCAAGAGGTTGGATGAGCGAACTTCCACTATGGTAGTTTTCTCTTTTTTGTGGTCCTCTTCCATATGTTTCTACTATGCTCCACTACTAAGAAGAAGAATCCCTTGCAACACATTCTACATGCCAATTTGGAGTTGCTCGGAGAGATTAGAGAGATGGGTTATGAGGAAACTTTTAAATATTATCCTTGGAAGCTTCTCTCCAAGTTTCGCAAAGACACCGATGATGAAGTTTTCACTTCCAATGCAATCAAGAATCATTTTGCTTATAAAAAACTTAAGCTTTCTCTTGTTAGTATCTCTCCGTATGCACGCGTTCTTGATCATGTGTCTTTTACTCTCGTGTTGTCTTGATTTGCATGAATTCGTTTTTTACTTCTTCAAGATATTTCCAGATCTATTGGTGAATCCACAACAAATCCTCATGGTGACTATGACAGTGTGATAAGACTTATATTGATGTGTCTTATACAAATAAAACTATCTTCCACTCTAGAAAGCAGTAAGTCAGGATTGAATCCACGAGGACATGGACATGTAAGTTAGTGACTACAAAAGACAAAATAAAAGACAAGCACAACTAAGACGGATTTATAAATTTGGTTTGAAACCTGAAAAACTAAGAACAGAGAAAAGAATCAGTAGGACAAACACATAGATTAGGTGACTAACTTTTGATTGTTTTGATCGTTAATACTAAAGATAAAGTCATGTTGTGAACCAAACTCAATAAAATATACGACCTCATGTTGTATTATACTGCGACAAGGCGTAAACAATCGCTCCTACAATAATACCATCATGCCTTTAGCAAATGATATAAATTTTATATGTTAATCATGTAAGACAGAATCATAGAGGAAAGACTTATGCATTAACAAATAATGGTAGAAATTTCAATCTAAGCAATCGAGCTCACGCATACCTAGAGTATGTTTACCCCCTAAACACACACAATGTATTTTTATTTGCTACTCGACTAATTGATAATGGCCTAAAACGTTACAATTGGATCATCTGTAAGAAATCATGATACAATGCAATCATTCATTAAGTTTGTCATGCAATAATGAAATCATCCAATTGAAGCTCAATAAACATAACGATCGAGGAAAAATACATTTTTATTTTTTAGTTATTTCAGTTTGTCTACAAATCCTTCTATCTATGTACTTCTGGTTTTTATGTTCATTTTGGAAAAGTTCTAAAAATAGTGGATAGATAAAAAATAAGCGATTGAGAGCGAAATCAGAAGAAATTACACAAGTTAACCTGTATTCGGTCGAGAATAATTCTACCTCAGCTGAGTAGACCCTCGACCAGCAGAAATAAGGTAGCACTGGCTCCCACTAGACCTGAGTAAAATGAAGGAGGAGTCTTACTCGGTCCAAGTAAGGGTCATTTATTAACCTTCACTTGGCCGAGTGGCCAAAATAACTCAAAGTCTCACTTAGTCCAAGTAGTATTTTAGCCTAGGTTCACTCGGTCCGAGTATGTTTACTCGGTCCGAATACAAATTTTTATATAGGCTTACTCAGTCCGAGTGAGGCAATCTAGGAGGCTTTAATGAGAGGATTCTTGGAGGAAATACTCCTCTTAAAAGTTCTTGGCCTCTGATTTCCCTCCCGCTCCTACACTATAAAAGGATCACTTCTCCACACTTTAAAGATACATTCAAGTTAAGTAAGAGCTAGCAAGAATGACCATTTCTCTTCACATAGTTTTGCTAGTCTTTTTAGAAGAAATCACAGTTTTCTCCAAAAGTATTAGCGATTAGTCCTCTCTTATTCCACAGGATCTACAGATCTAGGGTAGTGTCTTCTTACTCTACCATGCTTCAATTATTAAGCTATTTTTAATTTGTAGTTTCCATGAAGTTTATTTTATATACATATTAGCCTGCCTTACCTTAGGATTTGTAATAATAATTGAATACAAAATATGTATAATAGAAGAACATATGCATCTATCACCCTATGTAGTAATACTCTTAGCCAATAAAGGTGAGATCGAAAGGGTTTAAGAGTGTGATCCAATTGTAATCCGATGGACTTAGCAACCGAAGGTGAGAGTAAGAGGTTGTCGAGAAATTTAAGTGTAATTGTCAAGTAAGGTTAATCTTACCCTCTATCATATGGGCATCGAACAAACGAAGGTGAGAATTGGAGTTGTGTTGATTTCTAGAATAGTCATAGAATAGTCATACCCTCTATCAAAGATCGGTGACATAAAGTGAGAATCGTAAGGTACCGAAAAGTGTTGCAGGTGTTGCAGGAAGAATCAACATTTGGAAACATTGCAGTCGCTAGCTGTATTTGGAAAAGGCCTAGGAGCTGGATATTAACGTGTGAAGCTCGAGTAAGATGACTTACAATTATAAAACCATGGCGTACTAAATAGACAACCTAGTAACCGTTGCCTGTGTAGGAATATGAACCTTATGTGAAGTAGAATCTTAGAAAAGCTTCCTCTAACTTGATTGTCAACACCTATCCAATTTAATATGGAGCATTAAATACGTAGGTGATAGTACTCTAGTCGCTCGAGTAAGTCATAGCTCCTTGTGTTTGACCCTGAAATTACCAGGTATAAATTATTTTAAAATCATATTCAAGCCTCAATTGTAGAAGCCTGAAATATGCAGCGTCACATCGAATCAAAATATGAACTTTATTGCCAACGTTAGTCTCACAACTTAACATAAAACATTATAGCACCTGAACTACAAAAGGAAAATTAGCCACGAATGGCCATGGAAAGTCACATAAAAACGCGTGTGGAGTATTTTGATAGGGCAATAATTTACCCTATTTTAGGTACTTATACTTAAGATATTTGAGTCATTTTCGAGCGATTATGAGTAATTTATAGTTGATTTTGTCTCTTGTAGGTTAAATATGAAGAATATTGGCTTTGGAAGAGGAAAAAGATGAAAACAGTGCAAACTGGGTTAAAATCGGACAAAAAGCCAAGTTCAGGGGTCAAATTGTCAACAGAAGAATTTCAGGGGAAAATCTGTAAATATGCAGAATGCAAACTCGATCAAGACCGTGCTTCACAAAAAAGCACGATCCAGACTGTGTCACATGTCGGCGCTCGATCCAGACCGTGCTGAATGTCGGTGCACGATCCAGACCGTGCACCCTGAGTTGGAAACTCGAACCAGACCGTGCCGACACGTGGCGGGCCCAGAAAAGGCAATTTCTAAGTCTTTTTGAGTACCCCTTTTGGCAATAGAATTCCTGCATAGAACAGCCTAAGATGACATATCAACTATAAATATAAGTCTAGGGCTCAAACCCTAACAAGCCTGACACCACACCACACCACACCACACCACATTTTCCTGCCAGAAGGGCCAGAGGAACGAATTCCGTTCAGAGTTGGAGCTTCAAGAGACTAAGCTTTCCTCTACCATTCTTGTTTTACTTTCATAATTATTTTATGATTGTTATTGCAATTATGCGTAGTGAGTAGTCGTCTCTGTCCTAGGATCCTACGGATCCTAGGTTGTGTGTAAATTCAACTTTTCATGTTTATTAATTAAGAATATTTTTCATCCATATTGCTAGTGCTTCTTTGAATGTTATTGTGTATGTTCATTATTTTAGGGACGCCTTAATATTGTCATGCGTAGTTATTCAGAGTTTAAATATGCATGCTTTAAGAACTTTGTTTAGGATTAAATCTATTACCCTCCAGGCTAGGATATTCCATCCCACGAAGACCAGAATCGGGATGGGTTGGATATTTTGCTTAGTTGTAGTCAATGGCCCTAGTCAACCGAAGACCAGAATCGGGAGTTGGTCTAGGAAAATTGAGTAGTTTATTTTATCCTGCTGCATGTTTAGGAAATATTAGTGTATCACCCTTTGACTAGTATTTGTGTGCTACGAAGACCAGAATCGGGAAACAACACAATACGAAATCAATTGTAGTCAATAATTTACTGCGTAGGAACACCAAGAAGTCGGACTTGCATGTAAATTATTGAGTGATACGCCATATTATTGAAATTGCATGATTTGAATGATTAATTTGTGCATGAATGACATGATTAGTTTTGCACACAACCTAGGTGAAGTAGATCTTAGGATGCTTATCTTCTCTGTTTGATTCTACCTCTGTGTCATTACTTTCAGTTTTAGTTCTTATTTAATTAGTTTAAAACAACTTCCACTGATTTGTCTAGAATTAAATAGATATTAATTAGGTTATTTGCGCTTAGCAAGCCTTGTGCTCCTCTTGGTTCGACTCGGTACTTACCGATTTTATTTGATTGCAGTGATCCCTGAAACATAGCATTGACAAATATGTAGGGTCAAAAATACGCCTGTCAAATTGGCGTCGTTGCCGGGGAGCATCGGTTTAATTGTCTAGAGCTTTTAACTTAGTTTTTATCTAGCTTAATTCTCAAAATTTTGTATATATTTTTATTTTGTTTCATAAAAAAAAATTCACTAACTTTTTTTCTCTATCTTGTTTTGCGAGGATGTTTCCTTACTATCAACAAGATTATTCTTTAAGCAGAGCTTCAAACGATGCAGGATGGTATGGACATGCTTATGACGCAAGTTGCCCGCCTTATGAATCACAAAGTACACCTTATTGGACGGAGCAACATTACACACCAAATTCTTACCAACAGTATCATGCGTCACATTCTTATCAGACACAGTACCATAATCATATTATGCCTGAATATGAACCCAAAATGCATTACCAGACGTTCAATCCAAGATATAGTGCACGATCTATAGCAAGACATCAATCTCATCAGTTTCAACAACATAATTCAGAACAGCAACCTCCAGCCAATGACTTGGCAAAACTTATGCAAGCAATGCTACAGAGCTTTGATCAACACTTCGCTAACCTGAGGAAAGTAATTACTGAGCGTCCAGATCGAATCGAACATCGCTATGGTTCATTAATCAATGAGGTGCATCATGTGCCGGCCACACCTCCAATCCATGTGTTTGAAACTTAGATTCCTCAACAAGGTGAACAAGTTTTGCCAAGGATTTGTGGGACGACTAAAGAAGATTGGATGAGAATAGATGAAGAATTGATCGCTCAAGGTTTCTTATGTATTAAGCCTCCACCTCTCAACTTTGATGAAGATTCTACCAATTTATCTGAGAAGCAGGATTCTTCTCCCATTATAGATGAGCTTGAAGAAACCTCAAGGTGACCAATTGAAGGTTGAAGTTCCTGACCAATCTCATGCTCATGTTCACAAAGATTTTGTCGATGTTTACCTAGACACCCCAAAGGAACCTCCCCATGCTCAGCAAGTTGAGATTCTGAAAGAAGTAGTGAAATTTGACACACCACCGGATTTACATGAAGACCCAAAGCTTGATGTGTCAATCAAATTAATGGAGCACGACGCAATACCTAGACCAACATGAAGAATTAAAGATAGGTGTGCCAATCAGAATTGATGCTCCATACGAAGATGTGTTCCTTCCACTACCTTTAAAACCTCCCGACAACTTCTGGAATTACATGGATACTGATATTTGGAGTGCGAGGAGTGATGCATATTATTTCCATACTTCTAGAGGACGTCATCGTCGCAAGTGGTTCCGCCTGAAGCTGCAACATCCTATTATATTTGGCGGACGATTATTTCAATGGGATTTCAAGGTGGATTGAAGACGATTTTTCAAGGCCTTTTGAGAAGGGATCCTAGCAAAGGACTTCTCAAGAGTGATTTCTAAGGCCATTGCCTTTGCTACGTCTCGCCAAGACGTTAAACTAGGCCTTTCCGGGAAGTAACCCGCTCTTTCATATTGAAGCCGGCATAATTTGGGAACAGAGCTAAATGAAGGAGTATTTCTTTCTTACTCTTTATATTTTATACCCTCATTGTACTGATTACACATCGTGAACTGAGATTATGATTATTTGCAGCTCACGTCTAGTACTGAGGTGCATACTGCCTGGGTCTTGTGGCTGTAAAAAGTTATTGCCTGCATAATTTATATTTGGATGGTTCTGAAGCCTTGAATGGTATGTGTTGGACAGTGTGTTGCCTCGCGGCTGACTTAGATGGGACTCTCCAACAGGCATCCACTCTTCATTTTCATGGTTTTTACCATGAATGACATGTATTAGTAGTGTGTTTAATTGACATGCATACCTCACATTGCTACATTATCGTGTCCCCCATCTTCTTCAGTATCATGTGCACCATGGCTTTTAGTTTTAAAGTTTCGTAGGATGGCACTATTGGTGGTGGTGGTGTATCTGAGGTGGTAACCTTGTGCAGTCCACAACTTTGGTTCTATAAGTTGAATAAACAAGCATTTTTTACAATCTCTTCCATGATTGTCCACTCCTCACTATAATACTTTCTCTGAATGGGTCCACCAGCTGCGTCATCCAAAATCCTCCTCTCCTATGTTTTCATGCCCTCGATGAAGAACTAAGTTAGGGTTTGGTTAGCAAACCCATGATTCTAGCAGTTTGTCAATAAACATCTGAAATACTCATAGTGCTCCTATACCATCTCATCTTGTTTCTGCTTTATCCCACATATCTCCTTTCTAAGCTAAATGGCTTTAGCTGTAGGAAAATATTTTGCAAGAAACTTGTCCTGCATCTGGATCCATATTGTTATAGTACCTACAAGCATATACAACAACCACTCCTTAGCATAGTCAACAAAGAAGAATGGAAATGTCATTAAACTGAATTGATGTAGGTCGACTTCAACTGGCTTCATTTTGGTGAAACCAGACATCTTCTCTCAAAGTCCGTCAACATTCAGAAAGTTGGTGTATAATACCATCCTTAATTTTGATGTCGGCAGCTTCTTCATCATTTGGTTGAATGCATAGTGGTTGGTCATATAATATTGGTCCGGTCAGCTCTTTCTGGTCCTCCTTCTATGTTGTGGCAGTGCTGTCATCTCCGTTGCTTGTCTAGAAGCTCTCTCCTTTGCACATCTTTGACCAATTAGTTGTGCGTGATCCTTTTAGAATGGGAAAGGTTGTTCTTAAACTGAGAATTTATAAACTGAACAACAAATTTGTTAAAAGCATAAGTCAAATTAAGCAGCGAAATAAGAAGTCAATTAAGACACTACGCCTTGGTTAATTAACAGACCGCGTACTCGGTGCTTAATTACCCTAAAAATTTAAAATTAAAAAATTAACAACTCACTAATATAAAGAGTTAATGTGTCCCCGACAACAATGCCAATATGATAAGACTCTTGTTGAGGCATCTTATGCAAATAAAAATACATTCCTCACTTGGAAGCGATAAGTTGGGGCCGAATCTACGAGACAGGCCTATAAGGTTTGTGACTGCAAAAGACAAAATAAAAGACAAACACGACTAAGGAAGGTTTATAAATTTTATTGGAAACCTACTAAATTAAGAAGATAACAAAGAATCAGTAGGACATATGCATAGCTCAGGTAAAAGCTTATGATTGTGTAGATCATTGATACTAAAGATAAAGTCATGTGGTGAACTAACTCTGCAAAATATATGACCTCATGCACTAGAATACTATGACAAGACACAAAAAATCATACCTACCCTAAAATCATTATACCCTCAAGCCAGTGATATAAATTATATATGTCAATTATGCGAGGCAAAAGCAAAGAAGAAAGACATATACATTAGAGCACAATGGTACGGAGTTTTGTCCAGGCAATCTAGCTCAAACATACTTAGAGTATGTTTAGCGCATAAACATGCATGACATATGTTTATTTGCTACTCGACTAATTGATAATGGCCTTAGACTTCACAATTAGATCAGTTGTATGAGATCATGCAACAACACTTTCATTCATTATGTTTGTCATACAACAGCACTATCATCCAGTCAAAGCTGAATAAACATAGAATCAAAAGATGAACTTTATATATATATATATATATATATATATATATATATATATATATATATATATATATATATATATATATTATATATATATATATAGGGAGTGGATCAAATGAAAACCAATATGGATATGTAAACTGTGAACCGTTCTAGACCATTGATTAATAATTTTTCAATGCACCAGATTAATTCTAATTTATTAAATAAAACAACATTAAGTAAATTGTTTAATTTATTAAGAGATAAACTTGCGTTAGTTGGAATGTATATGCTGTCCCATATTGTACGCCTCCATTTAACAATGAAATCCCTCAAATCACGCCCTCTCCCAGAAGAACAAATCAACAGTACCCCATTCGACGCCTTTTCACCCCACGCACGACGCCATATCTCTTTCTCCAAAAAATTCATCTGATCGATGAAGCTTTATCCATTTTCAAAACCCTACCAGTCCCATCACGACATACATTTGTCGACATTTGACACAGCTGTGCACCATCTCATCGCCTCAAATCGAGCATACGAAATAAACAAAGGACAACTGGTGAAGACGACGACATCATCAACCAAAACTTAAATCTGGTACTTTTTACTTCAAATTAAATTGAATTAATGAACCAAACCACCCCTAGCTGCTCAGTTGTTCTCAAAAAATTTGCAGTGATATGAAATCCTTACACATCACTTTCGGTTGGTTTATTGTGCACTTATTTTCATATCCTATACTACTTAAAAAATATTTTTTGTGCACCATTTATTTTTATGTCTATTCGTATGCAGGGCCGAGCAAGAAAGCCATAGAGGAGGGCCAGAAAATCATTGAAGAATAAAAAAATGGTGAGTGCACTGAGTTTAATCAGTTATGATATTACAAATATTTTGTGTATTTGTTATAATTTTAAAATTTGTGTTCACCTTGTTTGCTTTCAGTATATGTTTGTGGTTGGTCCACAAAACAAGAATTATGTTTTCTAGCCATGAGTTGCACGTGGATTCCGACTTCGAGAAGAAATCATGACAAACTAGCAGGCAATGGAGCATTTTAAAAGATGAGCAACAAGTTACAATTAGTGCAAACAACTGTGATGCAGTAATGTACTTTTGGTTATTTTGGCTAATTAAAAAAGTACTTGAATTGGATATTTTTTTGCTAAATTACACGGTGCACTAAGCCTATGGTTCAATTTTTGCACGAGCCATATTAGAATCTGTGCTTTATGCACATTTGCATGAAAACGTATATGCACCAACTGTTACTATGCCAAGTTTAACGACCCAATATGTATGTCACAGACATGATCTTATATAGATATGGTGCACAAAAAAATAAAACTAAATGGTGCACATATGCACCTAATAAAACTAAACGGTGCACATATGCACCTAATAAAACTAAACGGTGCACATGTGCACCTGATAATTTTAGATACAAAACCATCTCAGTTTAAAAACTACTAACGATTCTACAGAAGTCATATACACACATTAAATCATGGTGCAGGGAATAAAATTTGTGAATCATATAAAAAAATGAATAAGACAGAAATAAACAACAAGAATTAAGCTGCACGGATGAAGACAATTGTTGATGAATGGGGCGCGTGAGTTTCAAGGAGTGTGAGAAAGAAAATAAACAACAAGAAAGTAATGATGGAAATTAATGAGAGAGAAAGAGAAGAATCTTGATTAAGAGATAATGATGCTATAAATTAGGATATAAAGATCATGTTAGATATTATCTTTAAATAAAACATTACATTTAAAAAAGAAAAATAAAATCTTGATCGTCAGATTAAAAAAGATCAAAGGATGGTAATGGTTCACAGTTTACATATCCATATTGGTTTTCACCTGATCCGACCCCTATATATATATATATAGAGGGTGGATCAGTTGAGAACCTTCTTAAGTTGAGAACCTTGTGGACAAATGTGGACCAATCATTTTCTGTATAAAACGACCGTGTTTTGATAATTATAAATCTAGTTTTAGAACTTCATTTATTATATCAATAATTAATTTTGGTAACGATTTATTTTTAATTAACCTGATATTAAATGAGAGTCAATTACTCAAATTGATTTTGTCTCTCTCCTGCCAATCACATATGTATCTCCCTCTCATCCTCATTTCTTCTCGCTAAAAAACTCCTACCACGA
>NQLW01000096.1:1046183-1059895 GCA_002312845.1 Kalanchoe fedtschenkoi
AAGTACAATAAATAAACTTAAATAAGGAAACAAAATGATTCGTCTAGAATTGTCCACAACGGTTCTCAACTTAAGGAGGTTCTCAACGGATCCCTCCCCTATATATATATATATATATATATATATATATATATATATATATATATATATATATATATTAAGGATAAACTTTATTAAACAAAAGAGGTTGAAAACAAAAAGGTAGGAGAACCGGAGAGAGGGATGGCACCCAGTCTCCCCAACCGCCCACCAAAAACAAAAAATAAGTCCCTTAGACCTGCCTAAGTGACTAAACCGAAGACTATCCCATCGTAGAGCTTCGCGCACCTCTAAGGAGAACATCTGAGGAGAGACGGCAACTAGAGAACCGGCATCCAGACCAAAACTAGCAAGCCTGTCCGCAACCCGATTCGCTTCGCGAAGCAGATGGACTACCCGCACTCCATTCATCTCTTTTAGAATATCCCGGAACACATATTCGCACGACCACGGACAATCTCCTTCTCCCCTAAGTGCATCAACCAACACCTTCGAATCACTCTGCATCTCCATCACCTGTAACCCATGTTCTCGCGCCAGACGAAAGCCCTCCAATGCAGCCCCGAATTCCGCAGCCACGCTTGAATAAGAATCACTAAATCTGGTCGCAAATAATAACTTCGGCTCACCCGAAACACCTCGGACAACTCCTACACCCGAGGCACCTTTAAGACCCGATGATCCATCAACATTGAGAGTTAGACCCGGCCCCGGATCCCATGCAATCCATCGTACTCTACCAATCGGACTGGGCAAAACTGGAAGACGTAAACTTTCTATAGCAAGGCTATCCTCTCTAGATAAAGGTCTCTTAACCATGAACTGAGGGAGAAGTCTAACCATCCAAGCCTGCATGGTTTTGATCAGGTCAGTTCGGACATTCATATGGTCATGGATCCTCCTGTTGCGCTCACACCAAATTTCCCACAACCCACAGCCAACGGCCACGCACGAAACAAACTTAATTTGAGACCTCGCTGGGCCTGACGGAAGCCATGACCACCTCAACTAGAATAAAGATGTAACCTGAGGTTTGTCTTCTAGCCATAGGAATCCAAACCGATCGAGCAATATCACTAGTAATAAAAAGGTGATCAACTGTCTCGCAGACTGGGAGGTTGCAACAACGACATTTAGAACATAATGGAATCCCTTGGCCCTGAATTCTGGTATCAACAGGAATAGCATTATTGAGAAGCCTCCATAGAAATCCCCCAATCTTCCTAGGAAGCCAAGGAACCCATAGCCATTCAAAATCTCTGCCACCCTGAGCTGGATAGATAGCCGCTAGAAACCCCGCAGGAGAGAACCGACCGGATGCACTATCTGACCACACTAACCGGTCCTTCGAACCTTCCTTCAGACGAACCTGAGATAAAGACTCCTGAACATCCTCAGGACACCTTGACAACTTCCCTGGATCCTCCATAATATCCTTCACCGAAAAACCGGCCAGATCTATACTAAAGTCCTTATCTAGAAACATGTGACTAATTTTCAGCATGCCACTGCCCAAAATCCAGACCACCCGGGACCGGAGGAGAAGAACAAGTGGCTGAATCCTAGACCAGAGAGCAGATCCACTGGACGGCAGTGCCGAGGTCCCCGATGGATGCCCATACTTCGATGCCATAAATCGAGCCCACATTGAATCTTGCTCCCAAAACCGCCAAGCCAATTTTGCACGGAGCCCTTCCATGATTTGGGACAAGCTTCTGAGACCCAAACCTCCCTCGTTGGATGGTCGACAAATTGCAGACCATCTAACCCAATGATGTCGTCTCTCCTGGCCTGCATTCCAAAGGAAAGACGCCAACAGCGAGGCGATACACTGCAACACTATCCGAGGGACAGGGGAAGAAGCCAGGATGTGTATCGTCGATGCCGTGAGGACCGACTGTATCAGTGTGATCCTTCCCCCAAACGAGATGAGCTTACCAAGCCACCCTTTCACTCGGGACCGAATCCTGCTCACCAGATCGTCAAAATATTCAATCTTGGGTCGACCTGGAAATAACGGCACACCTAGGTATGTAAAAGGAAAAGATCCAGCGCCAAACCCCGTATTAGTAAGCACCACTGCTCGACGAGAAGCTGAAATTCGCTTAGAGAAGTAAATAGCACTCTTAGACTGGTTGATCACCTGACCCGGGCTCCACAAAATGCCTCCAATACATCACTCAGATTCTAATACATCATGAGTTATAAAACCAGAACTAGGCAAGTGAAATTGGCCATGAATTGTCATGAGAAGACACGTAGAAATATAAGTAGGAATAACCCTTTGAAACCAAACTAGCTCTTCCTTCAGCGACTTCTCTTGCTACCGTCCATTGTCGGCCTTGATCAAACTCTGAGAAAATTTAATACTAAGAGTGTTGGTGTCATGTTGTGGTTCAGCACGCTTGAAAGAGGGGGCAAAGACCTCCTTATATAGCTTGATACTTGGCAATCCTAGTGGAGTTAAGATTCTTATCTTTGGTAAGTACTTGGACTTATTTTCAAGTATCTCTAAAGTAAATTAGGAATCCTCTGGATGATCAGTCTTGTAGTAGGTGAAAATTGAAAACACAAATCTTGGATTAAAATTTGGAAAAATTCTAGACATCGACTTTGCTGGCGCCGCTAGCACAAAATCCATCGAGAACTAGACTTGAACTCCACCTACAAAGCTTCATATTTTCATTCCCTCTTTTTCTACTAATTTGAACAATTAAAATAAAAAATCTTGTGTGAAAGTTATGACTCTTGAAAGTTTCTTAATTTTGCTGACCCGATTTTAGAAAATATTAGCGTGTCGCGTGCCATTAAAGATCTACCGTGTGCTCGGCCAGGCGCGCAACCTCTACTTAGCCAGTTTCTTGCCTTCTTTCTTAGTCATGACACGTGTTTGCTCATCGCCACATTACTGGACGCATAGCTATAATTCTCAGCACGCGGTTGTGCGCTCTACCGATATTGGTTACTTTTCCATCCAGTTTTGTCCGTCTTTTGATCTAAAAACTTTGTTTTTAGTATATTTCCGTTTTAAGACCTAAAATGGCTCTGAAATATGGAAATCAGCTACAACCACTAAACAGAGAGCCACTGGGAAAAAAAGTGCCAAAAAAAAGAACAAGGCGCCCTACGTTCATCATCATGGGTCCGAGCCTTCTTTCAAGGCTTACACCAAACTGGTAACTACGATATAATCTCATATTAGTAAGTTATTATTTAAATGTATTGATTTTTAATATGATTAATATGAATGCTAACATACACATTAACATAATCTTAAAATTAATGAGCAGGAGTCTAAGCGTGGAGAAGTTGTCCCTCCCAGTCTCCCACTGAATTTTATGTTGCCACTCATACAAGCAAAAAAACTGGAATTGTTAATCCACATGCATTGCAATTCTCTGTGAATAACATAAACCACTAATAATCACATTTTAAGTAAATTCGTGTGATCGGCATTTCACCACTCATCAATTCTTTGACAACAATGTAGGAATCGATGGAAGCGGGCTTGTGGGCCCGTGCAGCAATAGATCCGGTCTTCACATCTCTTCCTCGTGCACAGCAGGAGATACAGCTGTGGTCCATAGTTCAAGGAAACTCTAGTGACAGTGGCACTGAATATAGAGGACTAGGCAGTCAAGTGGACTTTTACCATTCTGACTTTAGTTGCTGCAGTATAGGTCGCTCATCGGTCACTCGAGGGTGCAAGACTGATGATGAGTTTATCCAACAGTTGGAGCTACTTCAACCAAAAATTCGCGCACAGACTGAAGCTAGCCAAAAATTCAAGATGGAGGCTACACGCGCAAAGGAGGAGGCGAGGCGCGCAGATGAGGAGTCGAGCCGCACCTAACAACGGATTTTATCTTTACTGACCGTCTCATCTGTCAGGTGAGGATGACATTGATGATGCTCTACGACCTTTTGGCTTTACTGATTAGGTCACCCACTTTCCTACCTGCATTCATGAACATTGCTTCGGTTGTTTATATTTTAACATTTATGTGACTTTTATGTGTTTTCATATTTGAACTATTATGTTTTTACTTCATAAGTACTTTGAAAAACAAATTTATTATCATAATTTCAATGTGAAAATCATATTATAATAGTATTAACGATAATAATACAATTCATAATATCTCAAATCTAATGAAACACCTTGAAACCAATAACCATTAATCTCAATATTTAATCACTCTAAAATGCATTTTTAATTTAGTTATGTTACATGCATGTATATTAAAGATATATATACATATATATATTTGTAAATAATTTAACGATGTTAAACTTTAAATGATACATCAAAATTAAATATATAAATCTAAATTTAAAAATAATATAATGGTATAATTAATTTATAATTTTCTTAGTTCTAAACCTACACAAAATTAACACATATTACACCTCATTAAACAATCCTAATTAATCCATATTAAATCTCGATTATACACCCTAAAAAACCCCTAAAACAATTCGAAGACAATCCGAAATTGGTCCTCAAATGTAGTCCGAAAATTCTCCTAGACAGGATTGGCCCGAGTTTCAAACCTGAGAAAGCCCGAAATAAGTGTGAATATGTTCCGAAACGAGTTCGAAAATAAATCTGAAAAAGATCCGCGAAAGGTCCGAAACCCATATGAAAATTGTCTGCTCATGATACTCTATTTTAAGAGTTTTTTAATCCTGTTCCCCTGATCCTGAAACAATTCCAAAAACTAATCCGCAAACATTTTTTTTTGGATTTTATTGAGGTACATTTTCGGGATTGTGGTCATGACCGGAAATGTATTTTTTTGGATGGATACCAGACCCATTACGGTTAAAATTTGATCTGCAATAAAAATAATAATCTGGTAGTGTTTTAAGGTTTTTAGTATATAGTACTATGCCATAAAACACTCTAAAATTCTAAAGCAAAAACTAAAGTAAAAAAATACATTATTTTCCTTATTCTTTAACATGTCTATATTAGATGATAGTTTATATCTCATAACTTTTATATTCAATTTTAAAATTAAAATAATAATGACATAATTTTTAAGAATAAGTATTCAGTGCAGCAATGTCAGGAAAGATAGTATTTGCCATCAGGGGTGTGATTTGATGGTAAAGAGGGTGAGTAATGAATTCTGACAATCCTTCTTATCAGAGTTCGAATCCCCTATTGATCGAATATTTGCATTGTAATTTAAATTTAATAATTATTTTAAAAAATGTCAAAAAATATCATTCAATACTAGACAGTTTTGAATATAAAACAATCGATGATTTTGAATGTAAAATGCCAAAAATCCTCTGTCATGTGTGAGTTAATTATTAATATTATATTAGTAATTTAATTATGTAACATTTGTCACTATACTATTGATTATTCATATTTAATAAACGATTTTGTTTTAATGTTGCTGTTAATTACTCGACTACTATGGATATCAATTCATTTTTAAAACATAATATTTATCAGTTTTTTAACTATTCCTTTTTTTTCAGAAAATTCAAATGGACTCTGAACTATCATCACTTGCCTAATGGCAGTTCGAACCATCACAATTTCTAAAAAGGGTGCGATGAAAACAAAATGGACTGATTTTCTAAAATAAAATTTAACATTACATTCATAAACTAATATTATTATAAGATTTAGATTTGTGTGCGAAAATTATATTATTTTATTATTAAAATAAATAATATCGTTTTGCGTACATATAGAAAAATAATTTCTTTTCATACTCAATCAAAATCACTTCAAAATAAATATAATTTTTTTATCCCAGCCTCATCAGCCCTAAATACCCTGAAGACCTTCCTCCGCTGTAAACTTCTCATCCGATTCACTTCTCCTGTACTGGAGAGCCATTAGCTACTGAACGATAAACCTCATAGGACCTCATTCCACGTTCGTTGAATCTTTTCCTCAACCATCAACAATGGCTGCCGATCCACCGATTGAATCGGATGAGTTTTTAGAATCACCTCTACGACCTCCTGCTATAACAGGTGATCCTCGTCAAGCTAATCGCAATTGCAATTTCTGCCAATTTCATTCCAATTGATTTCTTCGTGTCTTTCGCCTTAGATGAAATCTCATCCGCAATTGCTTCTTTCTAAATTTTTGTATCTCATCTCGGAGGAATCCATCTCACGACAGGCGTTGTACTGTTGCGATGTTGTTTCCTCTCCCGCAACTCGCTTTTAATTCGTCCGTGTCATAGGAGAGAAAACGAGAATTTATCTCTAGGCGCAGGATATTGGTTTCGAACTTGTTGAATTTTGTAGAAGGATTACGTGGGTCTTATTTTTTGCTGGATGATAGCATCTTGAGGAGTGACGCACTCACCAGCTCTATGCCGTTCTTGATTACAAGCTACTGTAGCATGTTTATCTTAGTGTCAAGTAATGTGGAAGTTTTTTTTTCAATTTATGAAGATTGTTGCTCTGAATGTATGCAGGAACAAACACCAATATAACAGACAGTGTGCCTTATGATAGTACTTCTGCTGATGGTATGTTTAATTTGGTGGTCAAACATATTTTTTCACTAAACAATGAATCTTCAGGTGCTCAAAAAACTATAGCTTTTAATCCTGGACTCCCGGTGTGTAATAACTGATTTTTGGAAATGCTATGAATACAGATTGGGAGGCTATTGCTGATCTTCCTCCAGAGAAACTACTTGCTCCACAAGTGCCACCGAAACTAATATCCCATACTATCGAAAACCATACAGTTAAAGCCCCAAAGAGACGTGGCAGGGGGACTTTCTCATACAAGAAAGAGAAACTGTACAGTGACCAAGTTTCTTGCGGTTCTTGTCCTGCAGGATCACTTGAAGTGGATGGGGTAGAGAGTGATGACCACAGCCAAAACTCAGACCTAAACTCATGTATGTTCGTCATGCATTCTACCAATCTAGTTTTCGTATGTGTCAGGACCCGTAATTGTTGTACGTACTAATCAAAAGTTACTTGCATACTTCTAAGCGTTTCGTAGGCATGATTGGGCAAGTTGTATCACATTTGAAGTACTACTGTTGCACTGATTTGTCAAAAGTTGGAATACTTTTCATGAGCTTACTCCTTCTGAATTAGGTTCTTATAGCTTAGCATATATTCTCTACTTGTATTTTCTCTGTACTTAGAAGTAGAAGCACCTGCAACCCTTAAATTCATGTTGCATCTTGGTTTCACCGTCAACCTGTATGCTCTTATTCTATCCATTTATTTATCTTCACCCTTTTCGGTAACATGCACAACCAACAATGTAACATGTATTTGCTATGAGATATTCTTTTGGCACAATTTGGCCTGCTCACATTGTTTCCTTGACATTATACTAGATCCAACATGTGAGGCCTTTCCGCATTGACCATCAACGCATAAATTAAAATCTACTCCTAGGACTTTGGCTGATCCATGTTGGTTGCCTAGACTTCACTTCTTCTGTATATGATTCTCACACTAGTGTTAAAGTTCTCGCACTTTTTATTATTAAAGTGCTATTTTTCTTTTCTTTTACCCCATATCAAATCAGTTGAGACATCATTTGCTCCTCTAATAACTTCCAATTTTGCTGCAGCTAGGCATCCAACAGGCCATGTCCTTGTTCTCAGTGGATTCTCACCTGCTACCAAAACAGCAGATATTGAGAAGCTTTTTGAAGACTTCAGTTACCGTGGATTTTCTATTCGATGGGTCAGTGATACTACTGCCCTGATTGTCTTCCAGACACCAGCCGTTGCACTAGAAGCGTTGAAATCCACAAAATTGCCATGTGATGTTAGATTATTAGATGAAGACGGTAGTCTTGCTGCTTCAATACCATTTATGGACCTCGAACCACCACGTCAAAGACCATCGACTTCAGCTGTAACTGCTAGGCGGCTTATTGCTCATGGAATGGGAATAAAATTACCTTCAGACACCACTTCCACAGAGTTCAGGAAACAAGAAGAAGCCCGAAAGAACCGTATAATTGCTCGGCAAAATCTGAAGGAGGATGCCTGGGGTAATGACGATTAAGGTACAAGCAGTCATTTGTTTGTTATATATGATCTCATGACAAGCAGCTGTCCAGTCCCAGCATAAAACTTGTATGCATTGCTGTTGGGGCAATGGGTTGATAACCATGATGTCTAGAATACTTTGTGATTGTGCTTTGGAGCATCCTTCATGTCATAATTGTCCCATGAGTTTGTCCAGTTTACTATGCTCTGAATGTTGTGTCTAATATAGTTTTTTCCTCTATTTTCCTGTGTTTGACTTCATGTATACTATATTTGTAGCTTTAATTCTGTTATGCCTATCAGCTTGTGTTGTATATATAAAATAGCTGCAGCTCTTAGGCTGCATTTCGATAGGAATATGGAGTTTACCAACTTTAATGACACACTATATGGTCTGTTACTTTGCAATGTTACATACCATGTAAATTCTGTATATTACTAAATTATTCCTGAATCATAGTTATCATGTTGTTGCTTAGACAGCACGGCGGTTTTAGAAGCCGAGTTGGCCAAACGAGTTGTTTGGGTCTTTGGCGTTGCCCGACATAAGTCTTCCATAACAAGTGAAAGCTTAAATTGATAGATCAAACCACAGTGGATATAATTTGATGGTATTGTCCACGATTTGACTGTCAGGGCCCAATCCAGTTGCTTCGGTGTCAAATCTGACAATAATTTTTCATTTTTTTCATTAATAGATCCTTTATGATTTTTACTTTAAGTCACACCTATGTATCTTTCATACTATATTACAATACTGACATGGTGAAATTTAAAAATTATAACTATACCATAATACTTCAAAAGTTATATTTTCCTCTACTCCCGAATTAGAATTTTTATAAAGTATTAGTGATATGAAAAGAAATTTAATTATATATACACTTGATAAAATTAGATATGGCTTATCAACTTGTAACGATTTGTCTTCCATCATAACAGCTAGTCATTTTGTCCGTAAAATGTGTATGTTATGTCCACTTTGTGTTCTCTTTTATTTATCACTTAATCAAATTATTTGTCCATGTTGTTATTCAACAATTTCAATACATATTTAATTTACAACTATCTTGAAACAAACATTAAATAATATATTTTATCTTTTTCAACTACAATTTCATCTCTCTTATACATATCCGTCTTTTTTTTCCCTCAGTTTTCTCTCTTCTCAAATGCATTTTAGCCCTTCTACTCTGTCTCTGTGGTGCATATACAACTAAATCAGAGAGTAAAATGACCCAATTGAAATTTTTTTATTATATGATATGGAAGTGATTTTGTAAAACAATATTGAGACATAATATCATAATCGAATTTAGGGTTTCATTGAGAAATGGACGGAAGTGATATTGTGGATCACTAATTAAATTACATAATTTTTTTTTAGTTCTGGCCCAAATACAAGGCTGTATTTTTTTATTATACACAGACTGGAGCCTTTTACTTCCATTTAAACATATCTATTTTATACATAATTAGAATAAGGAAAAACTATAAAAAGGGTGTGACTTACCATACTTTCAAGAATCATGGGTGCAACTACTAAATTTTGCAATTCTCAATTTTTTTATAGATTTAGAACATAGTTATTAAAACCGAACCGGACTGGCCGGTTCAACCGATCGAACCGTGAACCGCTGGTTGGTCCGGTCCGGTTCCACTAAACTTACCGCTATGCAATTAGAACCGGGTTCAACTGGATCGAACCGACGAAAACCGGATAAAATCGGTAGGAACCGGATGGTTTATTAAACCGGTTCAGCTTTTAATTAATGTAATTACCATCTTAATTAATAAAATTAACCATAAATGTTAATAAAAACTAGGGTAAATTAAAAATATATTACTCGTATTTTCACCTGATTTCAAATCAAGTACCATACTTTATAAAATTTCAATTGAAGTACTCCAAAACATATTTATAACAAAATAAACACTATAATTCATCTAATTAAGTGTGGTTTCTCGATATCATGCAGTAAACTATCTCATTTATAGTGTTGGTGTACTTAATCTCATGAATTATTATTATTTTTTTGTTTCAAAATTATTCTTAGAGTACTTGAATTGAAATTTTATAAAGTACGGTATCTGATTTGAAATCAGGTGAAAGTACGAGTAATGTATGCATAATTTACCCTAAAAACTAATATGGGCTTGCTACGAATCGATCCATAGATCTTCATGATCTATGACAGCCCTCTTTCTACTAGACTATGTCAAGATTGGCGACTTTTTATGTTGTTACTTAAATATATATTTATAATTATGAGAAATCAGACACCCGGTCGAACCGGTCCGAGCCGCCGGTTCAACCGGTAAATCAGGAATCAGAGCTCGTACCGGTTCGACTCCTAATTCGGTTTTAATAACTATGGTGACAGCTATAAACTTCCAAATGTTAAGTTATGAAACTTGATACATCAATTTTCATAGCGTAATACCTTTCCCAGACTAGGATAGTAAATAAGGATGAGAAACGTAGAAATATCTAAAACTTTGATTTGTTTTGTTTGGATTGGGAGGGATTGAACTTGTCTGCGTCTATCCAGTTAGTAGGGCATCGGTGCAAGCTCCAAACAAATATGAAGATGTCATCTCCCCTATTTGTAAGAAAGTATTTTACACTTGCAGGCTATAAAAGGTACTCGGGAAAGATTTAGTAAGATGTTTCTTATAATGTGAACTTTTTATATGCTACTTGTCGAGCATGTCATTATAACTTTTTTTAAGCCAGAAAAGACAGCTCCTAATCTGTTGTTCAACAACAGATTTAACTAACCTAACTCCACTACCAATTCAACAACTCCTTAAACAAGCACAAACTTAGTTGAAAGCAAAGGGCTTTGGTAACCCAATTTCTCAAAATGACCCTGAAAGCCTCAATAGCCACCCCACGATTTCAACTGAAGACCTGCACAACTTTCTCATCCAGACATAGAGCACTCTCAAAAATCAAATGGTAAGCTTCCTCACCAAGCACCCAAATTTCAGATTCCAGGATCCAAGTGTGCAACCTGGCTTGCGGATCCTCAATGGAAAGGGATGTTGTTGATTGGACCAACGAGTTTAGGGACCGAAGATGGTGCGGCTCGAAGGACTGGGTTTGGATGCACGATCCTATAAACCTATTGGAGGTGGTGATAGTGTCGAGCCATTTGATCACCAAGGTCGATCGTCATAGTCACCACAAACGATGCCGATGCACATGGTGGTAACGTTATTGGATACACCTATCCAAAGTTGAGTTAGGGAGGTTGACATGGGTTTTGTGGAGCTAAGTTAGTTTTGTTAAGGGTTGAGTTAGTAATTAGATAAAAATAAATTTGGACTTGATTGCATACTGATTAATTATTAAACTAGAGAATTGTAATATTTGGAAGTTGCACCTATAATTTTTGAAAGTGTGGATAGTTCACACTCGTTTTCATAGTTTTTCCCATAGCTATCAAAACCGGATCGGGAGTCGAACCGGTCAGAGTTCTGGTTCTCAGTTTACCGGTTTAACCAGCGGCTCGGTTCGGTTCGACTGCTGGTCTTATTCATCATAGTTTTTAAAATATTTTTAATTAAGAATAGGAATTATCAAATGAGCTTGTATATAGTGGTAGCGAGGCTGACATGGCGTCTATATAGTGAGGGATCGAATCCTAATGAGTTCCTTTATTAATAAAAAAGTAGTGTTAAGATTGTTTTAATCAATAAGGAAAGTTTATATGTTGAACCAGTTTTCTAAACTGTCCAGTTCAACAGCAGTTTTTACTAGTTCAGACCGCTTCGATCCGGTTGAACCCGATTTCTGATGCAGAGCGTTAAGATGTTTTGAACCAGATCGAACCAATCACCGGTTCATGGTTCAACCGGCTGAACCAGCCGGTCCGGTCCAATTTTAATAACTATGGTTTTTCTTTAGAATAACTAAAATAATTTTTTTTGAACAAACAAATTAGGAGAGCAGCGCTAACAACTGTAGTTAGCTCCCGATACCCGCATTCTTTATTTGTTTTTAAGATTATCAAATTTTAAGTTGAAGAAATTTATCTGGATTTTAAGAGCTTTGTTTCGACTCAAATTTTCAAGATAATTTATTTCTCATAATCTTTTTTGTCTTTTATTTTGAGGAGAGTTAAAGACATGTCTAGTACTTCATAGAATCATCTTATGTTAATGTAGTTTTATATTTTTAAAAAATATATTTCTAGATGTATAAATATTACAAAAGAAAAACTCAAGAGTAGCTCACTTCTACGAATGTTATGAATAGTTCGAATATTAATGAACCACAAGTTGATTTGAAAAACTTTTTCGCTGATCATGGGTTGAGATGAAAAATATATGAGTACCATCCAATTAGAGATAAGGTAAGAAGGGCATACGTATTGATAAGACCATGTCAATTAGTTAAGCATAAATTTTAGCAGAGGGATATTGGAGGAGCTAACCGAAAGTATAATGAAGATTGATTTATACAGTATAAAATTAGTTGGAATACAGTATGCAAAAAATAAAATATTTTGTTGCTACATTTTCATACCAAATACAGAAAAATAAGGAAGCAGTGAGTCTTTTGGTGGAAAAGTATTTACTTGTTAGAACAAGCAAGATTGACTAAATATGCATGTTGAGGGGCTTACTAGTGCACATAATCTAGGTATGAAGAAGTGCAAAAATTTAATGAAGAAAGAACATCATATTTTTACTGCTATGCATAAGAGATTTGATAAAGCCATATATGAATATCGTACACGCTTGCTCGTATCCATTGAATGTGTAAGATTTATTCTATGTCAAAGTTTGTCATTTTGTGACCATGATAAATCAGAGAGTTCAAGCCATAAGGGAAATTTGCTATTCTGGGCCGTTGCATAGTGCATCCTCTTTTTTCACGCACACACAAATTAAATGGGCGGTTTTTTTAGTATTGTACATGTTGTTGACACCACCATTGTATCACTTAAAAGTGAGATACAAGTTTTAGTTATGGAGCATTCATTGAGCATGTTCAGAATCCGGAGGCAAGGTTATGATGGGGAAAGTAATATGAAATGTGAGATAAATGGGCTGAAAAAAAAATTATTATGAATGACACTCCATCTGTTTGTCATATTCTTTTTTTACACATGAGCAACAATTGACACATGTTGCTATGGCGAAAGATAATTATTATTATACGTGCACACATTCTGTAAAACTACTACATTAGAAGTGGAGCTCTCGAATTGAAAGAATTGAAAGATGGAGCTCAGAAAGCAGATGCAGAAGAAGGTGGGGTTCACCTTGTGAAGAGCCTCCTCCATCACCGGACAAGAGTCCACACAATGTAGAATCTATCAGAAAGGAATTTTCACATAGGCTTCCTGATAGTGGTACCACCACAAGGATACTTTTCACTAAGATGTTAAATGAACTAAACTTGTAAGGAAAGTAAGCCGCTCTTTAAGTCTTCTTCTTAATTATGCACTAGGAGTACGATTGATTTATATTGTGTGAGTTTCTGGCATTCAATGAATGCCACGGTTTCATCCTAAGTGTAAAATGACCGGAAACCACTATCACACACACATCCTTTCGGCCTAAACCTTCTAAGTCCGTATACATAACCATGTAATTATTAGTTTCAGTGCTTAAGAGACTGATCATTAATTGAGTTGAGTGTATGAGGGGG
>NQLW01000096.1:1059919-1104685 GCA_002312845.1 Kalanchoe fedtschenkoi
ATGCATGATTTGACAAAGTTATACATGTTGTATATTAAAATAAATTCAGTAGATTCTTTAAGTGGAGATTTGAAACTTCTAGCCATTCTTGATTTATGAGAATTCTTTTTTTTTGAAATTAAACTAGTTATGAGCCCAAGCTCTAGTCATGGGGTCAGAATTTTGCTTTTCAGGATAAAAGAATTTTGACTTTTGAAGAGTGATCATTAATTTCAAACTAGTGGGCACCAATCAAAAGCACAACCCAACCCATTCTCTTTGGCATGATCTAGGTTATGATATGGGTCGTGCCGACTTGCGAAAGACAAAAGCATGATCCATCCATGTTCCACTGCTCGAACTAGGTCATGCCGGTCTATGAATGACGAATGCACGACCTAAAGCTGTTCCTTAGTAATATCCAGTTCGTCTGATATGTGTCATGCAACGGATTAGGAAATTTGAATAGTTTTGATTTTAACCTTAAGAGATTTTTTTGGCAATATTAATTGATTAGGCAAAACATATAACCGATTTGAGACTCCATTTTTTAATGATTTTGGATGTCTCCGAACCATTTTACCTCTTCTTTCCTCACTATATAAGGATCATTACCCATAACAAGAATAACACACCACACAAGAAGAAATACACTACTTCTCACACTCAAGTGAAGGAGGAGCATCTCTCTCTACTTTTCGTTGTCTTCTTATATAAGGTTGTGGTTTTCTCCAAAACTATGAGCGAGTAGTGCTTTCGAGTTTCAAAGGATCTACGGATAATAGGATATTGCATTCTTACTTAATCATATTTCCTTCATAAAGTTATTTTCTTATTACAAATTCCATATAGTCTCTTTTACATACATGTTAGCATGAATTATCTTAGGATTAACATGAAATAATAATTGACTAAAACTATGCGTAATAGAAGAATATAGGCTTCTACCACCTCCTATGGTTAAACTCTCAGCCAACGAAGCTGAGAATCATAAGGGGTTAAGAGTATGATCCATTTGTAGTTTATGGACTTGATAATCAAAGACAAGAATCAGAAGTTGTTAAGAAAGTCAAGTCATAGCTGTCAAGCCGAAAAATCTTATCCTCTATGTCGTGGACATCGAGCCAACAAAGATAAGAATCAGAGTTGTCTTGATGTCTAGGATAGTTGTACTCATCAAACCCCGGTATCCGAAGGCGAGAATCGAAAGGTAACAAGAAGACTTTAGTAGGACCCCAACAACAGTTTCACACATAATCATGACTTTATGAGTTTCATCTTTCCTATGGAGTTATGAGATGAGTCCACATAGGAAAAGGTTGTTGTCAATATCCCCATTAGGGAAAGGTCTCTAAGCCGGACATTAATGTCTGAACCTCTAGTGAGATCACCTATAAATTTTAAATCATGGCGTTGTAAGTATATATCCTAGTAAATATTGCATGTGTAGCAATATAAACCCTGGGTGAAGTAAAAATCTAAGAACACCTCTTCTTTGTGATTGTCAATCCCTATCCAACTTATTTTAGAGAGATAAATATGTTGACAGTACTGACCTACCCACTCGATAACTCACAGCTCCTTGGATGACCCGTACTTACCAAGACTATAAAATATTTTTAACTATATCGAAGCCCCATTTAAAAAAGACCTAAATACTACACCATTAATAATCATTCTAAAATTTTCCAAGAATTAGGAGAAAAATACAAGACAACAGTCCAACTAAAAATGGAAGACCTCGACTCAGTTTTAATCATCTTTGCATCTTCACACACAAAGTAGGCACAGAGGATTCTTCCATTCAAAATTAGCTCATCAAGACTCTAAGCAATCTTTTACAACCCTCATTTTATTATTATAATAATTTTGTCATTATATTATACTATGATGCATAGTGGGGAGTCATCTCTTTTAAGGATCCTATGGATCCAAAGTTGTTTGTAGACTCATATTCTTATTAAATGATTAAGATTATTTTTCATTCATATTTTTTATGCTTCTTTGGATGACATTGTGTATGGTAGGTGTCTGATTAGTTGGTAAATTTATCTTACATCTATTTTCTTAGTGACGCCTAGATATATATATGCGTAGTAATTCCTGGTTTGAATATGCTTGTTAACAATCGAGAGCTTGTCTAAGAATATTGACTAGTTAGTTTATCATGTATCTTGACTGCACATTTAGAAAAATATTAGATTAATCACTCTTTAACCAGTACTAATGTGAGCGAAGAAGACCAAAATCGGGAGATTACCCAATATAAAAATGATTGCAGTCAATAATATGCTTCTTAGGAACACCTAAAAGTCAGACTTATGGTAAATAATTGAGTGAGCTTGAGTCTGTTGAGTCAGACTTAGGAACACCATCTTTGCACGCGGTCGGTTGTTGAGTCAGCTTCTTAGCTTCTTTTTATTCTTAACACATGTATCTCCCTCACGACATCACCACACACGTGGTTTTGCGCGCCAGGATAATGACTTTTGTCATTCGATCCCATTTTGTCCGTCTTTTGATTTGAGAAATTCTTATTTAGCATATTTTCGTATTAAGATCTAAATAGCTCTCAAACATTAAAACTAGATAAAATCTTAAAATTAAACTCTCAAACGATAAAAAAGTATGTGACTAAAGTATAATATAGATCTGATAATTTTGTCACATCAGTAAGGTGTAGTATAAGTCCATACTCAGTCGAGTATATGTCATATACCTTCTGAATCCCACATATTTAGTTGAGTACGTAAATGTGTAATTCAATACTCAATGGAGTATGAGTCAGAGGTTTTGGTACCCATTATATTTGGTCGAATGTCCTCACTTTGACTTATATCCTCTCATAATTTCTTCTTTCTTACGCTAAGTCTTTATTTTTGTCTTTTGACCTACATGAGCATGACATACACGTAAATGACTAATGATATAGCTAGCGTGAATCGACTCAATGACTGAGAAATAGAGTCTTAAATCGGATAAATTATCACCCAATCAGTAGGCTCAATTGGTTGAAATTGTCGGGCTTTCCTTCATTCGAAACTCTTGGTGTGTAGTCGCTTCGCGTCGCTCTCTTGTTTTTAATAAAAAATTTCCGTTTGTTAAAAAAAAAAAAAAAACTATCTTATATTGATAGTGCACTAAGAATATAGGAATTTGCAACTAGATGTTTTGATCAGGAATCGGTTGCAATATGGTTGTCAGACCATTTGCGGCTGTCATGGTGACCATTGCAAAACGTGGTCGCTCACGTGTGACCACGAGATTAGCAACTGATCTATTTTGGTCTCCAAAATGAGGCTCTAGATGCGGCCACCATGAGCAGGTATGTGAAGGAGAAATTGAGAGTAGAAGAATGCCACTTACATTTGAGAATTACTGAGTTAAAAGGTGAACAAATATTAGAGTTGAATGAGACGAAGAGCTGGAACAGTGTGCGGAACGAGCGGGGAGAAGGAAATGTAGCGCCAGAAAAAATTGTTTTAATTAGTTGATAAAACATTTATAGAGTAAAATAATGTACTAGTATTGAACAAAAACTTATTTGTAATTAATAAATTTAATTACATACACAAAAAATATATTAAGACCTGAAACTATAGACGTAAATTATACATGATGTATTTTAATAATTTTTTTCTAAAATAAATGGTCTTACGACCAATATTTTTCACTAAAATGGAGCTGGAGTCCACCTACCAAAACTCTATAAGTTCCTGCAACCTCAGATCTCAAGACCTCCCTGGCACAGTCTAGTCTGGAATAATCTCTCTCATCCTAAGCATTGCTTCCTTTTATGGCAGGTTTGCCATAGCAGACTTCAAACAAAAATCAGACTTCGGAAAATGGGGCTTCAATCTGACCTCACATGTCAGATATGCTCCTTAGCAGCTGAATGTCAGGATCATTTATTCTTCCTTTGTCCATTGACTGTTTCACTGTTCTCAGAGGTTCTTCTTAACTATTGCCACTTTCCAACTCAGATCACTTTCTTCTCTTGGTCAGACCTAATTTCTTGGTCTAATGATTATTTATTCCAATCCGAAGAGCTGAAGCTAGTCTCATTCCTCTTTGTCGCGAGCTGCGCTTATCACATTTGGAAGGCTAGAAATGACTTTATTTTTAATGGCGTCCCCTTCTCCAGAGCTGGCATCCTTAAATCAGTGAAAAAGAGCTGTCTGATGAAGATCATTTGCATCTCTTCCATAAAATCCAGCAGTTTTAACTCAGCTTGGGCAAAGATGATGAACTTAGATCATCTCCTCTCTTAATATAATATTTTTGTGGCCCAGTTGTTTTCCTTATTGTCTTCCTAGGTTAGCCTGTATTGCTCTGTTTAGGCCTCGGCTCTCTGTATTACTCATTCCTTGAACATCTTTTCTTTCCAATGCAAAGCACCCCTTTTGCAAAAAAAAAATTCCACCACACCAACAAGAAATAAAAAGAAATAAACGGAAAAAAAAAAGAATCCCATGCAATTGAAATTTGATTTTTTTATCAATATTTTTTTTGATGATTTTCTATCAAATGTCTTATTTTTCGTTTGTTTTCAACAATATTTTATTTTTATATTTCCGCGGTTAGTAACAAAGGAACGATATAACAAATCCGCTGTTAACAACAACGGATTGTCTTTTGACACATTTCTGCCATAAGCAAAAACGGATTCCAAAGCAATTACTCGATCACCACTTGTGGAATCTGTCTATGTTAATAGCGAAAATATGTTAAAAAGCAATCCACGGATAGTACCAGCGGATTTCTTACCCTATCCGCTAGTGTTGCCAGCGAAAATAAAAAAGTGAGATATTAGTGAAAATAAATAAAAAGGGAAAAATACAAAAGGGGAACTGAACTATCATCGCTTACCCAATTGCGATCAGAACTATCACGATTGTTAAAAAGGGTGCGATAAAAAAAAATTAGACTAATTTTCTAAAATAAAATTCATCATGACATTATATTCCAAAACTAATATTATTATAAGACTTAGATTTGTGTGTGAAAAGTACGTCGTTTGGGTATCGAACAACGTCATTTTCTTTATGTGCGCAAAACGATATAATTTATTTTGATAATAAAACAACATAATTTTCACACACAAATCTAAGTTTTATAATAATACTATTAGTTTAGGAATATAATGGTAAATTTTATTTAGAAAACTGATTTAATTTTTTTTTCATTGCATCTTTTTTGAAAATTATAATAGTTCTGACCGCAATTAGATAAGTGATAATAGTTCAGAATCTCTTTTAGGCTTTATCAGTAGATAAAAAAAAGAAAGTACTCTTAATATAAAAAATAAAAATAAAATATTTTTGAAATAAAATCTTCAAATTTTCCGATATAACGACAAAAAGATATTTGTTAATATTCACAACAACTACTAGGTTTCTTCCTCATCGCTAGGCTTACTAGTCTAGTGTATTCAATTTTGGTGGACTCCTCCCACACTATTCATCATCTTCTTCGTCAATTAAATCTCCCTTTCCTTATTCATACCATGCATCCTCCATCCCACAAAACTTGATTATATAACTCTCTCTTCTTAGAAATATTATAAATCCAAAAGCAGCTTGGTGGAAGGGGACGTTACCTCGTTTTTCATCTGTCTTTGTATTCATCCTCTGTCTCTGACACACACCACATCCTCTTTAATACGATACTACTACCACTCTGGAAGTGAGCACCTGTAACATCTTCCCTGCTCTCTATCTCTTTCTCTTTCAAAAGTGCTGTGTTTTTTTCTCGGATTTGAAAAGGAACAAGTCAAGGGTCGGTATCAAATCAGTGTAACAACTGTGTCTGAGCCTGTCTCTGCAGTTTGATCTCTTCGCAGGTTCTGCTCCTCAAAGGCCTTTTATAACTGCTCTGTTTTTTGTTTTTGTTTTTTTTTTTGTGGAGATGGAGAGGTGAGTTTGCAGAGAAAATGAATTGAAAATTGTGGGTTTATGATGTGTGTTTGATTATTAGGGGTTAGCGTTGGTGCCTTGTGGAATTCCGGTTTGATGGTGGATTAAGTTTGCTTTGCAGTGATGACGAGGGAAGACGTGGAGACTGAGATGATCTGGGACTGGTGATTGGTTCAGCTTGTTGTCAATGGCGGCTTACTTTGATGGAGGAAATTCACAGATCCAAGCAGCTGACGGTCTACAGACTTTGATTTTTATGAACCCATCTTACGTCAACAACCACCACCATCAAAACCCAAACAACTTTGTGTTTGCAAACCCATCCATGTCTCCGGCGACCGACCAGAGTCAGCAGCTTGTCGGCGTCCCTCTCCAGCAGAATCAACACCCCGAGCCCATCTCAGCCTTGCACGGCCTCGTTCCTCGTCCCCACTACAATCTCTGGACTCCAATTGTGCGTGACAATCCACGCCCCCAGAAGGGCCTCTCTTTGAGCTTGTCCAATTCGCAGCAGCAGCAGCAGCAGCAAGTGGGTTTTGCTGGAACTCCTTCATCAGCCATATCACCGTCTTCAGGAAGCAAGGATGACGGAATAGGGACACCGTCACCGGCCTCGGTAATATCTAACGGCCCTGCTTCTGGGTTGAGAAGTGTTCTGTTGTGTTCCAAATACTTGAAGGCAACCCAGCAGCTTCTGGAAGAGGTTGTCAACGTTGGAAGTGCCATGGATTCTGCCAAGAAGAAGGGTACTGCTACCGGCAGTAGTAGCAAGGCTGCCACCGAAGCATCATCACCTGAAGCAGCAGCAGCAGCAGCGGTGGCGGTGGGAGATGGAGAAAATGGTGTCAAGAAGGCAGCAGAGCTTTCCACAGTTGAAAGGCATGAGATTCAGATGAAGAAAGGAAAGCTTCTGTGCATGCTTGATGAGGTACTTACCAGCTTCTTGTCACTTACTGATTCATTACTTTCAGTCAGTTCTCATACTCATGTGTATGTGTATATATATGTATATATATAGGTGGAGCTCAGGTACAGGCAGTACCAGCAGCAGATGCAGATTGTGATAGCTTCATTCGAGCAGGCTGCCGGACAGGGATCAGCCAGGACCTACACTGCTTTAGCTCTCCGGACTATTTCCAGGCAATTCAGGTGCTTAAAAGATGCGATTGTGGTTCAGATGAGGGCAATGAGTAAGTCATTGGGCGAAGAAGAAGATATGGACATCAAAGAGGGAGGGTCAAGACTCAAATTTGTGGATCATCATCTAAGACAGCAGCGCGCACTTCAGCAGTTGGGGATGATCCAGCACAATGCCTGGAGACCCCAGAGAGGCTTACCTGAAAGATCCGTCTCAGTGCTCCGGGCTTGGCTCTTTGAACACTTCCTCCACCCGTAGGCGCCTGACTCCTCATACCATGTTTTGCACACTTTTTAAAATTAATTATTATCCTGATGGAGCTTCTTCCATTGTTGTTTAGATACCCCAAGGACTCTGACAAGCAGATGCTAGCAAAGCAAGCCGGGCTTACTAGAAGTCAGGTATACTTGAGCTTTGGTTTAAACAAAATAATCTCCAGTTTCTTGAGAAATTAAAGTTGAGCTCCCATAATGCATTGTTGGCAATGCAGGTGTCGAATTGGTTCATCAATGCAAGGGTGAGGCTGTGGAAGCCAATGGTGGAAGAAATGTACAATGAGGAGGTTAAGGAGCAAGAGAATCATGAATCAACGGATAAAACAGGAATTTCGGGGAACAATAATGCGGAAGCCTATGCCTCCAAAGTGCCTACCCATGATAACATAAGCTTCAAAAATGTGTCCCCAGAAGATACTGGTGCCACAGCTGCTGCAAAATCAGATTCAGTCTCACCGGGCAGGCTGAGAAACCAAAACACAGGCTTTAGTCTCGTTGGGTCATCAGAGTTGGAAGGGATCTCAGAGATGAGTCCCAAGCGACAGAGAACTAATCATCTGATGATCAATCCTACTGACAGCTTTCAGTCAAACATGGAAATGAAATCGATCCACGCTAGCAATGAGCATGTGCTGATGCGATTTGGTATTGAGCGGCAAACTAGAGATGACTATTCTTTAATGGCTGCAGGACCATTTGGCTCGTGCCCGATGGAAGAAATCAACCAATTCGACTCCAGTCATCAGTATCAGCCTAGGTTTTCAGGGAACGGAGGAGTCTCCCTCACTCTGGGCCTCACCGACACCGTTTTCCCCAACCAAAACATGCGCAGAATGGACACGGGCGAGGCAACTGAGTTCGGTACCATAAACAACAATCCAAATCCAGCTCGCACGACCTCAACAGCATATGAAAGCATCAACATTCAAAACCCCAAGAGGTTCCCAGTGCAACTACTGCCTGACTTTGTGGCCTAGAAGATGCACCAGCAATACAGTGCAAGAGGAGGTTATAAAGGTAAAGATGAAGGCAAGACAAAATGTACTGCTAGTGTTTTAGCAGTTTCCTATGTAGTAAAGGAAACAAGATAATATGGTAGTGTGAAGAATATGTAAGGTGGCATTCTTAGTTTTAGTACAGGTTAGTTGAATATACATTAGCCACGCGTTATGGTTCATCAGCTTAATTAGGGTATGAACACAAATCTTGTCTAATCAGGGACTAGGATGATATATGTGGCTTTCATGTAAGTTTTGGAGAAGGGAGACTTTTAGTTGTATTATTGGGTGGGGGTATACTCTGTTGATTTATATGGGGACTCTTTTGGAGAAGCACGCCTTTCATGTTAGTGGACATATGACGTTTATGGTATGTTTGTTTTAGGGATAATTTAGTAGGAAGAAAAATTTGTGAGAATATGAGAATGAGAGTTTGTATGAAAATTAGATGAAAAATAAGAAAGAATATTTATTTAAAATAAAGAATGTTTTGACATTTTTTCATCAATTTTCACTTATAATCAAGCAAGTGGAAATAGAATAGATTCCACAGATGAATCAACTTTTTTTCCAAATGTTCATTTCCACCAAATTTCTTCTTCACCAAACAACACTATTAGTGATTGGTTGTAAAAAAATTTAACTTCTCAAATATTACATTTCGACTGATGAAATCGCTACGCAACAGATTTCCAACAACAAGTTCAAAACAAATTGATTGTACACGTGGTGGATCAAAATTCAAGAGACATTCTTACATGGACACAGACCATCACGTGTCCATGGACACAGTCAATGAGAGAGTGTCACGTGGCGCGTTGAAAAATCAACAAAAATGTTCAACCAATAGGAGAGTGCCACGTGACATGTTGACTTTTCAACGCGCCACATGACACTCTTCCATTGGTTGTGTCCATGGACACGTGATGGTCCGTTTCGATGTAAGTCTGTCTCCAAAATCCAATATGAACCCATCTTATCTCTCTTCGTTTTGAAAAGTTGAGTGGACAAGATTTAATTGGATAGATGGAACACGTGGCGCTTACAAAAAGATAACTAAGTGAGTCATTCTTTCTTACATAGACCGTGTCCATGGCTGTGCACACGGCCAATAAAAAGGCGTCACGTGTCACGTTGAAAAGTTAAAATTACACGTGACGATTTATCATTGGTTGGATATTTTTTTTGACTTTTCAACGTGTCACGTGACATCTCCTCATTGGCCGTGTCCACCTCTACGTGATGGACATAGTTCACCTAAGTCTGAGTCTAACTAAGTGGCTGCAACTGTCTCTCTCTCCCATCCAAAATTCATTTTAAATTATTTTTAATAAAATTGTAAGATCTGGATATCCGTAATAAATCATGTTCATAAGAAAATGATTCATACAGTAGTGGTATCTGTGTTTTATAATGAACCTAGCTAGGTTTTCTTTTTGTTATTAAGAAATGAATTCGTATGTTGAAGGCATGATTGAACAGATGAGTTGAGAGGAATCATATGAAGATGGGGTGGGTGCATGAATAGACAGATGGGTGGCAGCTAAACCATAAATACCGGCTGATTGCTACCTATCTATCACTTATCTTCCTCCCTTGCTTTTGGGTAGATTGTGGACAAGTGTTTTGTTTATGTCGATATCATATCCTCATTTTGGGGCCACCGGCCATTAATCCTAAGATTAGATTAGTCATCGTCACAAAAGTTAAAGTGGTCTGGATGGTGATTGAGATGGCGCTTATCACAATTTTGGGGGTAAGATGCTTTTTGGGTCAGTTACGTGATGGCTACGGGTTTTAAATTTCTATCATTCATATTTCAATTTTGAACATCAACACTCACAGAGTGCCTCGACGATTTCGCCCAGTCCAGGGCTGCCTATCCGGGACTTTATTTATTAAGGGAAAAAATGTTTGTAATACTTTTTTATTAGACGGAGAACATGAATACTGTTAAATCTCCTTCATATAATTTTTTATTTTAGTCAGATTTATTACAGATCAACTTTCATATTTCTCCAATATATCTATGCTGAGTGTGGTACTATCATAGTTCGAATCATGAGACCTGCAGATTGTTTGACAACATCTCAAACCATCAAGTCAAACTTATATTAGTGCCTACCATAAACTTTTGTTCATGGATTCATCGAACATAGCAAAGGTCATAATTTGAATTCATCTTTCCCATTGGCATGTTTTGGATTTAGATCCTTTGAGTTTGTTGTAGTTTTAAGCCGTGACGGATCCACCTTTATTTGAGGGGGTCACTTGACCACTCTCAATTTTCCATTTGGTCCCAAATTCTTGTAATTGTTGTGCAATTTTTATAAAAACGTATAAATTTGATCCTTCTCAATTATAACTTCTATTATGTACAATCTTACGTCTAATGTAATTTCTGCAAAACTATTAGCCAAAATATGATTTAACAAATCAAAACAAATTAATTAAAATAAAATAATAAGCCCTAACCTATTTTTTATTTCTTGACTCCTCTTAAACAATTAGGGCGGCAACATCTAGGATTTTTCTCCTTCCTGGATTTTGTCTTTAGTTTTACCCCATTAGAGGTGTGCTCTAGGTCTATCTTATTAACTTTTGGTTCGAATACAATATAAACTTTTTCCTATTTGCTTGTATTTTGTTTAAGTGTTTCTATGTTTATCTCTCCATTAGTGGTGCGGTTAAAGATCATTGTTCATCATATATTATGATGTATACATCACGTGATCAGAAATGTTCATGAGATTTAATATTATGTTTATCGGGTTTATATATAATAAAGAGTTTGCATATTTATTTTATTAAAATTAGTAGGTATGTTTTGTGAAAAAAAACATTGATTTGAGAGAAATTTAGATATATAACATAAAATGTTATTTATGAAATATGTGTATTTTTTTCACAGTACATTAAATGGAATGGATATAATGAGATTGGAGAGTATATCTATAGGTATATATGTTCATCATTTATTTAGTAAGTTCATGGGATCATCGTGTTTGTTCATCAGATGTATAACCATGCTCAGTAGGGGTGGCCAGTCAGCCCGAGGCCCATAGTTTAGATCACATTCCATATTAAAAATGTATTAAGTTGTTGTAAGAATTTGAACCTACGACACCTTTGGAATGAATAAGAAACTCACAACCAACTCAGCTAAATTTAATTATTATTTCTTAACAACGTATAAGTTAATTTTATAATATTTTCATGGTAACAAATAAATGACAAAATTAATAATAATGAAATCATTTATTGTCCACTGGTAGTGAATTTTGAAACTTTAAAATTTTTAAAATACTATAAGCGACACGCTAAAACCTCAAAAATACTCAAAATCTAAAACTCTAAGTTCTATTTTTTAAATTTGTATGGCTATTTTATTTGTAAAGATTGAGTTTTTTGTTTGTGTTATTTTAGTTTTCAATATGTCCCCTTCCATTTGTGCAATTAATATGAAGCAAACTAATTTAGGGTTCACTTTTAGTTTTACACCGGGCATCCAAAATATCAGGACCAGCCCTGTGTTCACCATAGGTATGTTCTTGATATTTATGACTACATATATGAGCTTTTTATTGGGTATTATGTTCATTAACATTATAGTTATGTAAATCTTATATACAACTATGTTCATCAAAAATTTATAGTACATATTTTTGTTTGTTAATTCCATAATTCCCATTATAAGTAAATATTTCATTTATTCATCATTAGAAACTACATTTTTCTTTTGGCATTACATACATTTTTTTATCTTCTTCAGATACTAGTTGAACTTCATCTTTTAGCATGATCTATTCATCTTGTAGTTAGAAATGTTCATGAGATGTAATATTATGTTCATCAAATTAATATATATGTTAATAAATTTTTATATTTTTATTCAATTCATAATTATGATTCGTAAAAAATAAAATACATTCATCTGAGTGAAAGTTAAATTTATGAGACAAAAATTAATTTTTAGGTCACAAATGTAGTTTCTATCAACGTTCAACGGATCTCATTATTTGTTATTATAAAACAGAGTATATTCATTACATCATAGTCAATGTTCACCAAAATGAAATGTTATTCACAATGTATAAGAGTTGTGACTGTATGTTTAATGTTGATATGTTTATGAGTTACACAGGTATAATCATAATTCTTAAAGTATATCTTCACAGTTCGGTAGGTATATTCATTATATTCATAGTTATGTTGGTCAGATGTAGAAATACATATATTAGTTGTTCTTTCATATGATTTAGGGGTTTAGGGTTTAAGGTTATATGATATTTAGGGCTTTAAGGGTTTAGGATATTTGTATATAGGGTTTTGGAGTTTAGGGGTTTAGAGTTTTAATGTTTAGAGTTCTTGTTACATAAGCATGCATGTTCATCCGATATATAAGTATATGCATAAAAGCTTTGATTGAGTGGTTAATAGGCATGCTCATCAGATGCTCATCAGATGGACACATATGTTCATTAGATTGACAGTTATGTTCATCAGATTGACAACCATGTTCATGAGATATACACTTATATATTCATCACATAGAATGTATATTTTAATCGGACAAAGATTACATATCACATATAAAACCATATTCACTAATTATATTAAAATGAGCTTTAGCTCTAGAGGGTATTTCACCGTATTAATATAGTTGTTCATCAGGTGGACACAATATTCATTAGATGAAGAAGCATGTTTGTCAGTTGCACGCTTCTATTTTAGTCAGGTATAATCTATATTTTAATAAGATAAATATCAAGTATCACATCTAAAATCATATTAATTAATTATACATAAATTTTCATTCATCATATTAATATGCATGTTCATCAGATGGACACTCATGTTTATTAGACAGACAACAATATTCATCAGATGGCTAAATATGTTCATCAGATGCACACTTATATTTTGATCAGATATACGTATATTTTAATGAAGCAAAAATCACATATCACATCTAAAACTATGTTAATTAGTTGTACAGAAATTCTAATTAATTCTAGATGGTATGTTCATCAAGTGCCAAGCATACTAATCAGATGGACAACCATACTCATGAGATATCTACTTCTGTATTAATTAAATATAATATATATTTTAAACAGAAAAAGATCACATATCACATGTAATACTATATTCATTAATTGTGTAAAAATATTCATTAACTCTAAAGGGTATGTTCAATGGATTGATTGGCATGTTCATCAGATGGACACACATGTTCATAGAATGACAGTTATATTCATCCGATGGACTATCACGTTGATGAGATATACACTTGTATATCAATCACATATAATGTTTGTTCTAATTGGACAAAGATCACTTATCACATTTAAAACTATATGCATTAGTTGTACAGAAATGAACCTGAAGTATAGGGCATGTTCATCATATTAATAGGTACGTTCATCAAAATGGACATTCATGTTCATCTGATGGATAACAATACTCATAAGATCGTGAAGTATGTTCATCATATGCACACATTTTTTTTTATTAATCAGGTATAATGAATATTTTAATTAGTAAAATATCACATATCACATCTAACACTATATTTATTAGTTGTACATAAATATTTATAAATTCTAGAGAATTTCCTCATATTAATATGCATGTTCATAAACTAGACAGATATATTCATGAAATGTATAATCATGTTCATCAGTTGAAATAAATACACATTAAGTGGTTATATATATAAATTATATATGTATTTTACACCTCTAATTTTTTTGTTGATTTTCTTCCACATTAAGGACTTTTGCATCAACTGATCCATGTCCATAACTTGCTTTAACTTCATCAATTTACCTCTTTCAGGATGGTTTGTTTGTCCATCCAGATAAGATTGGATAGCTTCTTGGAATAGTATTTTTCTTCAACACGACCATATCGAAGTAAAATAGTTGTGTTCTTCAAAGACAATATTGTTAACATAATTTCTAATGATTAAAAAAGAAGTAAATAAATCTATAAATTTAAGGGATAAAACCCAAAAGTGGTCCTGAACTACCACCACTAACCTATTGTTAATATAATTTCTTTTAGAAATCATAGAAGTTTTGATCTCAATTGGGTAAGCGTTGGTAGTTCAGATCCCCTTTTGGGTTTTATTCACTAAATTTAATAGTTACAAACAAAAATGCGAGTGCGCCTGTAAAAAAATCAGGTTGGTTTTTGTTTTCATATTTCGATATTTCTGCTTAAGTTTTTTATTGCGTAGTGACACTAATTGTAGTCTTTAATGTTTTCAATGTTCATTATGGGATAGATGTACTTAAATGAGCATGTAGTGTTTTGACACCCGTTGAGGAATATTGACATCACATACATTATGAAATTTCTATGAATCATTCTTCTCCAACTTGATTTCGGTCGAGTAAGTCATTAAAAAATACAGATTTGTCTGGTTGTCTATCATTCCATCTTTTTTCCATTCAGTAACAATTCTTTTCAAGTCAGGATTGTTGTTCTCAATTGGTGAGTCAGATATTTTAATTATTCCATGGGGAAGTCCTAGATTTAGGTGCACGTCTATTTTCTTTAATGTCAGAACAACCTTATTCAACAGGTTGAATATGCATGTATAGATATCGAATTTGTCGATTTACATCCGAGCAAAAGCTGCATCAGTAGTCTAAAATTGCAAGTTGAATAATCCTCCCCATCATATGTTTCTGATAGCTTCCTTTTAACGTTCATTTAATTTTGAAATCATATCACATAGTCATTTTGAAGGCATCATGTGAGTAATTCTAGGCATATCAACTTTTGCTGTTGGAATTTTGATGCGACTGCTTGATCTTTTGATAAATGAGACTTTGAACCTCATTTTGTGGAAAACTAGCGCCGGAGTCAGCTATCTTGCCGACGAAGCGACCGGAGGCGAACGGAAATCGCGAGGTGGAGAGGTGGAGAAGAAGAAGAATTTCCCGCCTTTCCTCTTTTATTTCAAAACAGAATCAGTTACAAAAATACATCCCCTTTAGCCACCTTATATACCCCTTTACCAACCACTAAATAACAAGAACTACCCTGTAGTTCTGGAATGTTACAAACAAGCCCTGTTAGATGTAACGATTAACACGTTACATCCCTATCTTTAACACTTTTCTTCTTTTTATTCATGAACAATTTAGCTGGTTCAATTAATTTAGAGGGAAATGTTATTTCTTTTTATGTAAATTATTAATAGATATATTTTAATTAGCTGGCAAGACTTTTTCGAATTATGAAAAATGAAATGTATAATTATGTGCATTAGATGGACACTCATGTTCATCAAATAGACAACAATATTTATCAAATGTGAAGATGTATGTTCATCAGAGACATAGTCTCTGTATTAATTAGGTATAATGTATATTTTATTCAAGAAGCAAAATGGACAATATATAATCATAAGTCGTAGATTAGTGACATAGCAAAAACTTGATTGCTTTTATTCATCAAGTAAGAAACCTAATAGGAGGATAAACATAGTAAAACTAAGAAAAAGGAGTCTGATTTAATAAATGCATATCCAAATTAAATCTTGGAGAGGAAGTTGTGCTTGCCTATTTTTTAAGGACAAAATGTGCTACATTTTGTACTGGTCCTATCATCATATGCGTAGCTGTATGCTTGAGGGCACAAACTCTTGAAAATCTTGGAGCGGCTATTCGGTGGGCAAGTCTTTGGCGTGGCATGGGCTCCGGCGTAGCAATATTAAGGCGTCTGGTACACATTGCACGCACTCAAACAACCAACAACATCCCCATTCGACCCTTTTGTTGCCTGATCTGCCGAACAGTGTTTGAGAACGTTGCTTTTGCATTTGGGGGCAGTGCAATTGGCCGCGCCACCCTGGTTTGCTGGGGCAATATCAACAGGCAGATTGAAACCGTCCACGAGGCTGATGTCGTAAAAATCAGTTGCACCGAATGTGAGCTCAACTAAAGTGGTGGGAGGTGCACCACCTGCACCCGGACATTCTAAGTTCCCACAATCACCTGTTTACAGCTGAACTTCCCCGTGGCGGGATCGGTTGAGCAGTCTGTCCGTGCCCAAATGCGTCCCGACCAACTTAACGGTGCATCGAGAGTTTCAGAAGCTGCAGAAGCCAGTTCAAACCTGGTTTTGGAGAGTTGGGCATTTCCACCTAGTGGGGCGCCATATGGTGTCAGGGCTATTGTTCTTGATAATGAATTTTGTTGCATCTGCTCCTGCTAGAGATTCAGTCAAGAGTAGAATTAAACCTTCAGATCTCGATTAAAAGGATCCCATCAATTAGCAGCATTCTTCAATAAGTATATTATAATGCTATTTAACTGAAGAAGAAAAGAAGTACCCAAAGAGGGCTGGCTAAGCTGTAGAATTTTCAGAGAGGAAAGCAACTATGGCAGACCCGACTGGCGTTGATTAGTTATTCAAAACTCTGGATTCAAATGCAATCTTAATTTTCAAAGTAAGAGATGCGTAGCATATGCATGCATGCATATATATAGCAACAGTATCTGAGGAAAAGAATATTGCGAAGAGGAAGATAAAATAGAGCATCAGCATAATAACTAGTCTCACTCTCAACATTTGTGGCTTGATGTGTCTGACTGGTTTAACAAGTTTGTTTGGAAGATGAAATGGTATGTATTGGTGAGGTCGGGATTGGGACTGCTTCTGCAATTATACAGCCAATTATGCGATTAAAATGGAATGTCGTATTAAAATGGAGGTCGCAAATACTTGTGTAATCCGGGAGTACCTACTCCCTCGTGCGACGTCGTTTTGATTTATTTTAAAACGACGTCGTTTTGTGTTTTATTCGTACAAAACTGCGTCGTTTCAATACTTTGCATTCAATTCACCAGAATTTATTGGATATTCACCTGAACTTCAAGATATTCACCAGAATTGTTTATATATTCACCAGAATTGCTCTTTTATTCATCAGATTATTTTTTGATCTTTTATTCATTATTTTTGCTTCCATATTCATCAGAAATGCTTCGATATTCACCAGAATTGCTCTTTTATTCATCAAATTATTTTTTAGTCTTTTATTCATTATTTTTGCTTCCATATTCATCAGAATTCATTGGATATTCACCAGAATTGCTTATATATTCAACAGAATTGCTCCTTTATTTATCAGATTATTTTATTGTCTTTTATATATTATTTTTGTTTCCATATTCATCAGAAATGCTTCGATATTCACCAGAATTGCTTATATATTCACAAGAATTGCTCCTTTATTTATCAGATTATTTTATGATCTTTATATATTATTTTTGCTTCCATATTCATCAGAAACGCTTCAATATTCACCAGAATTGCTTATATACTCGCCAGAATTGCTCCTTTATTTATCAGATTGTTTTATATTATTTATTCATTATTTTTACTTTCATATTCATCAGAAATGGTTCGATATTCACCAGAATTGCTTATATATTTACCAGAATTGCTTAGTGCAAGCTTTCGGAAAGGAACAATGGCGGGTGGTGTGGTGGTTGTAGCCGCGAGTGGATATCCTCGGAAGATGACTCCCTACGTCTGCTTCACGTGCATTGTTGCCGCCATGGAAGTAAATATCGAAGCATTTCTAATAAATATGGAAGTAAAAATAATGAATAAAAGACTAAAAAATAATCTGATAAATATAGGAGCAGGACTGGTGAGTATATAAGCAATTCTGGTGAATATCCAATGAATTCTGATGAATATGGAAGCAAAAATAATGAATAAAAGACCAAAAAATAATCTGATAAATATAGGTGTAGTTCTGGTGAATATATAAGCAATTCTGGTGAATATGGAGACATTTCTGATGAAGAATGAGGGGTTAACACGTTTTATTGTTAAACATAAAAAAACGACGTCGTTTTGGTTATATATGGAATGATTTGTATGAAACGACGTCGTTTTGATTAAAATCAAAACGACGTCGTACGAGGGAGTATGTACTCCTGGAGTACACAAGAGTGACTCATAAATCTTAATACAAAGAGATTCATTTTGAGACAATATTTGGATGTTAATTATGGCTTGGACTGGGGAATAAATAAAAAGAGATGATGTTAATGGATATGTACGTGTATTATTTTGTCGTGTATTTAACCTTAACTTGTTAATCCAATCCATATTTGGCAATGCTAGATTCACTTGTACTAGAATTGTCTTCTCTTTAATTTGTCGAATCAAAAACAAAGTTTTCTTTCCGAAGAAGAATAACTCATTTACTAAGCTGGTGATCATTATCTTACTATTGAATTTAATACTTATTTTTTTGGATATTGTAGCTAATTAGATGATAATATTCATTTTTTTAAATAAAAACAAAAGTGAAAACACATGTTCCACGAGAATATGCTTCTTCTTTTTTTGTACATTTTGCCATTTGGAAAGGTGGATGAGTCTTCTTTCATTTTTCTAACAATGTTTATACGGTTTCAAAAATTTAAATTCGGGGTATGATGTACAGATGACAAAGAGTAGATGAAGTTAAGTTATTTCTGAACTGGGTTGAGTACTAAGGTTAAAGCTTTGAGTTTAATGTCATAGGCGTTTGATGCTTTTTTTTCTATTTTTAATATTTGTAGATGGATTAAGAGGTGGATTGTGTTAAAAATAAAATTTGCACTAAATTAAGAATATAAAATTAATATTTTTTATTATAACTAAAAGCATTTCGAATTGTATTCAGAAAACCTTTGTACCTTAGCGAACCGCATATGATTGTTAGACACAAAATGTTTCCACAAATGTATAGAATATACGATATAGGGGAAAGGGAGTGAGAATTTTTCTAATCCAGCACATGTAATCACAATTCTATCTTTTCTATCTTTACTTTACATTTCATGAGGCTAAAATTATAATTTTTAAAAACAAAAACAGACCTTCATATCCCCTCTACTTCCTGCAATCGAGAAAGGGATCAGGGCTGCATTCGATTCATCACTTTCCCTTCATGTTGCTGTTCAAAAATCAAAGTTCCGACATTTTCAATAGAAGCGGTAAGTTTGTTCACATAATGGAGGCCTCTTGTCTCTGATTGTGTTGGTTGTTTGTTCACTCCATAAAATCCTAATTTTCTCATCTTCTGCGTTATGTGAGTTTACCTCTAAATGGCATCATTTTTCAGTTAGGAGAAATTTTGGTTGATGCTTGGGCAACTCATTGGCGGGACGTTGATCGATGTTGTAGTCCGATAGTGAGAATGTGATTTCACATCTACTTAGGGAAAGATCTGTTCTTTGAAGTTTATCTAGTAAAGCAGTTTTGAATTGTTATTTAGGGATTTGGGAGAATGTGATTGACGATTGTTTTTTGATTGCCAAGTTTTTTGTGATGTAGGGTTAAATCTGTGTGCTGATATTTTGTAGGAGAGTTAGGTAATTGGGTTTGTGAAGTATATTTGGAGTGTTGGATTTCTCACTACTCGTTCTTTGGCATATCAACTACTAGTTTTGGATGTGTTAGTTTGTAGGGTTTGATACCTATTTATTTGTGCTCCATTGTTTTTGTATTCCCAGTAAAGAATTTCATCTGTTCTTTCGACTTATATTATTCTTTCACTTGTGTGTGTCATATGCTTTGAATAGTGCGAGAAAAGATGGTTGTGCTTATTGGGATGAAACTGTTTTTGGCTTGCCAATGCAGGACTTTTTTTCTTCTAAGGCACTCGACACGAGATTAAGGAAAACTTTTATAAGTTAATTTCATATTTCCAAACAATATTAGAAGTGTTATTCTGTTTTCTTTCCTAATTCAAAATCTTCAGTTGCTTTACTCATTTTCCATTCAACATACTTTTTCTAAAATCTGCATATCAGATATTATAGGGATGGAGATACTCAATCACATGTTTGTTGATATGCCTTGCGCATAACCGATGTCATGTGTTACAAAAAATTATTCTTATCACATTGCGCATTGCACATTGCCGCATCTTGATATGTGATGATTGTAAGTGGCGGCCTATGAAACATGAAATTTAAAAATTGCTCAAAGAATCAAATAAAGATTCCCTCTGTTTCATCCTCTAGTAATGCAATACCGAACAAGATTCATTGTCTATGATGATTCACACAGACAAAAGGAGTAAACGGTAGTTGAAAATGGTTCGTTCTATATGTCACGTCAAAAACTAATACATTCCCAAACTGAGAATAAGCTGATCTAGTCTCTCATCAACCCAAATGATGTTTTTTAACGATCCATCTGATACTAAATTCATAGCAAAGTAGTGAATTCCATCTGATTTGTTCTTTTCAAGAAAATGTTTGACTATTCCATGACATTCACATCCCACATGATTGTTTCTCTCCGCCCATAGCAAATTCGTGCATTGTTTTAAAGTGATGTTAACTTCTTCACTACCACTGATAGCATTAACAACTCTCGTTATGGCAGATGGCTTCATACCCTTTTTGTTAAGTTCATATACTAAATTCTTCACCATCGGTGTCTGATGAAACTTATTATGAGATCAATGCCTCATTACCTTAGATGGTGTAGTTGGCGCATGGTTATTTGTACCATCACACTTGTCTACAATGCATTCACCATTTCTCAATGTTATTTCAATCTTTTTCATGCATCTTATATGAGTTTCTTTGTGAGGCTTTTCATCTATATCCAATTGTCATTTGTCCTTCAAGTTTTAGGGTCCTTGATTTGATGTGACCATGAATACGAATTTCAAATCCATGATTAAGTAAGTAATCTTTGTAAAATATATATGCATCACCCTTTGAAGCAAATACTGTCCCAATAATTTATATGCATCAACGATTAAGCCTTCATCATGATTATTTGTTAGAATTTATATGTGAATTAGAATGCAGGTTTGGATGGTGGATAGATAAGTAGGTAAAGACACATAAAACTGAACTGCACAATGAGATACATTTATTTACTAAGATGCCCTGAATTTTATTGTTTGGTCGACGATCAAGGGTTAGTGTGGGATATTTAATAAAACCCAATTATTCAGTCTCATTTATGCTTAACTCACCTAGTTCCTGAGCATTCTTAAGTGTTGTTTAATGGTTGTAATGATTTCTTTTGACGCCAATAGATTTAGCCATTCTTTCTCTTTATGATTTGGTAAGAGGCACTCAAACTCCTCTAGGGGCATTAAATATCTTATGCTCTTTACTTGCCCAACCTAAACATGAAAACGTGTGACAGTGGATGGTCGGCGAGAAGCAACATGATGAAACTGATGTTTTACCTCATTTCATTTTGACAAAATCCCTCCTATGTCGTTTCGTGTTTGGGAACCCATAAATAAGTTTGTAGTGTCTCTCAAGGAGATGTCTGCCCCCGGGCGCAGCGGTTGAAAAAAAATCATTTTTCTTGGGTGAGGCACCTCTGAGTTGCGGGATCCGTTGTCCCATAATACTTGAAGGCGATGTCTTTTGCCTCCTTTTGGTGCTCTCTGTGACTCTTTCTAGTTCTTCAACTATTATGGTATATATTATTTTATTGTGCTGCTATGAAACAGATATCGTTTGAGAATTGTCTATCCACAGCTGTAGAATTCACCGGATTAAAGATCACTTGATGAGGGTCGTCCAGTGGGAGGTGTCGAATTTCTTAGTACAATTGAAATTCAACAAAAGCTCACTTTTGACTTAAAAAATAATCTTCGCAATATCAAGGTATAATCACTATATGAAAATGGGAAAAATCGCATCTGGAGTTGGAAAAACCAAAGTTCATAAGCAGTTCAGACAGTTCCAACATGTAATTTATCTTCCCCTGTATATAACTTCCCTCAAAATTTGGAAACAGCAGACTGATCATTATGGCAACTGCAACAATGAATTACATAATTTTACCTGTCCATGTTTGCCTCGAAAGAGGATTGGTATGATTTGGCTGTAAAAATAAGCAGAGTATCATCCTCATCCTGTGTGTTGGCTGTGTAACAGTTCAACAACTGCGGAGACCACCCCCTCCCCAGCAGCACTAATGTCCAGGCTGGGCTCCTCAATTTTTTGTTTCAGAATTCTATCAAGCTCCCCTCTCAACTTCTGCACATTCAAAACATGGCAGATTGAGGCAGTGTCTGGTAATAGAAAAAAATTGAGTGAAAGTAAAATGAGAGGAAAAAATTAAAAGGAATTCTATATTTAGTTTGGTGAAAGTTGAAGGGTGGAAAATTAAAAGGAAAATGAGAATGAAAATTTATTCAATTAAAGAGAAGTTCCACATGTTGTCCATCTCTAACCAAACAAGGAAACATGGGATGGAATCTATAGGGAATTCATTTTCCCTCTCATTTTCTTTTCCTTCAAATTTTCCTACACCAAACACAGCGTAAGGGATGCCGAGTATTTTATAAAATGGGTAAGCTTATAAACCATCAGTGAGTAGAGCTATGGGTCAAAAAACCACAATGGTTAATGTTCATGCAGTCTATAACAGCAACTCATCATAACAATCTTGTAACATCATTTAATGAGGGAGCAAAGATGAGGATGATACAAAGAAAATACCTTTATCAACTGCAAGACACTCTTAGAAGCAGAAAAATGGAGATAACCCCCAAGCATTTCAATGCCTTCTCCTGTTCGACTGGGCGTAAGATTTCCACCAAATAGGAGCAATGCATAATCTGATATGTTAGTCGAGTCTCGAATGTAGATGCTAGTAGTTTTCACTTTTTCGCTGTACACCATGTAAGGCAAGGGAAATAAGTGAACCCCAGCGTTCACTGAGGCTGGATGTATGTCAACTTTCCCAACCTCTTTTGTGAAGAACGCTGTTCTTTTTCCTCTTCTTTTGCATTGCACCACGTTTGGATAGAGTCCGGCACAAAGGATGGCAGACACCATCTCCAAATCAGAACTGTACTTGTTGTAGGACTGCAGGTGTTAGACATATGGTATCAAACTTAACGGCTCAAAACATTGTACGCATCTCAAATCTATATGTTTACATGAAGCTGCTTAAGCCTATTGGGAGTCAGCTAGTGCATCTCGGAATCATCAGAAGGGTATTCAGGTCCCCGGACAAGGTAAGAAGGTAAACAAATAACAGTAACAATGATAAAACCTATTAAATAAACAACAAATTTGATTCTAGTCCAGTTGTCAAAATTAAGATTACAATCTGCTAACAACTTGCTATCATTTGATGTTTGTGCTAAAAAGTTAAGCCTACAATCAAACTGACCCCAACAGTTGCATAGTTGATTTGTCTACAATTGTTCTTTCTGATAGAAAGGAGGGCTAACATTATGAGTGGTTTACCATAGCCATAATGTGCTATAAGAGATTAAATATGGAGAGAACAACTTACATTCGACGCCTGATATCTGTTTACAAAGCCAATGTCAGATAACAGATCTAGGAATTGTTTTCTCATGTCATCCATCATCTGTAAAGTTACAGGTGATAGAAAATTTTCCCAACAGAATGCTCTGTCATTTCCTTTCCTTTTTGCATCCTTCCATCTCTCAAATGCATTTAAAAGCGCTATGTGGTCACTGAGGAATTTAAACTACTATAAGTCATGATCATTGACAGAAGAACCAGAAAAAAAAGAATCCATGATTTCTGACCAAAAATTCATTATGATAATTCAACCAGAATAATTAAAAAATAATTAATGGTCTAACCTGCAAGAATCACCGGCAAAGGATCTCTTAGCAGCATCTGCTTCTTCTTTTCTGTTAAGTGGCAGAACAAATGGATCGCGATGTGCAAGAGCAGCAGCAATTGTTAAAGCAGGATCGAGGCATTGGAAAACTGATCCAATCAGTAGCATCTTTCCAATATTTGGGTCCAAAGGTATGGTGCTCAAATGTCGACCTAAAACATAAATATTACTCAGAAAAGAATAAAAAGGGTGAAAGAGGAAAAGTAACGACCTGAACATAAAATAATATCATTTACCAAGTGGGGTTAGCTCTTCTTGATCATCAAGAGCTCCGATTGTTTTTAGAAGTTCGATAGCATTTTGAACAGAGAGAGCATCAGGAGGCTGCAGAGCCTTTGCTAAAAATGACCCAATTGAACCAAGCTGCAAACTTTTAATGTGCAAGCATAGCTCTTGTAGTGGTGTGCGGAGTATTTCCGGTAATTGATAGTCCGGCATTGCATCATGTACAAGTTGTGGATATAATCTATAACAAACTCCTGGTTGCACACGGCCTGCTCGACCTCTTCTCTGGCATTAGTTTGTCAAAAGAACACAGGAAAGTTGTAAGAAGATCCAACAGTTGGTGTGTAAATAATATAAGGTAACACATCATTCAGTAAGTTAAACACACAGCATGTAAATGAATACCTGACGTGCTGAAGCCTTTGATATCCATGAAGGCAACAAACAAGCTAGTTTGTTGAGAGCATCATAACTTGTTTCCTTTGCCTTCCCACAGTCAATGACATACACAACATCATCTATGGTGATGCTACTCTCCGCAATATTTGTTGCAAGCACAATTTTTCTACATTTAAAACACCGAACAAAAAAGAAATAATTATAAGATGGAACCTTTATGGGGTGACAGGTGACAGCATATGTAGAAGCGAATATTCAAAATTTTCAGATATCAAAACATGATTTTGAAGTCAACAGATACATAATTTTTTTTAATATGAGCGTACTTGATAGTTGAATAACGGTAAATGCACAGTTATGTTATTGGACAAAAACAAGCCAACTCCAGTACAAATGCCCACTTGGTCAGATTTAAAACAGTTACAATGTACCATTAAAATTGCAAAAAATCTATCAACTTGAATGGAAAGTAAAGGTTTGATTAGTAGCCTCATCAGATGCACACAACAATAAATATTGATCGTGCATACCTGACATTCGGAGGTGGTCGCTCAAATATTTCCCGCTGGTTTATTGTAGGCATTGAACCATGCACAGGGAGAACAAGAAATTTTGGATCCCTGAGAAAATAGTTTTCTTTAACTCTGTCATGCAGTTTCGAGATATCATCCCAGCCGGTCAGGAAAACAAGGATTGCCCCATCACCTTCATGTCTACAAATATACTCAATTGTAGCTTCTACCTAGAACGGGCACCAATAATTACAATTAGATAAAAGCACCCTTCATAAGTAATCTATTAAGGTTCTGTTACCAATGCACATGAATTAACTCAAGCAACACTAAATGAAAGCTAATTACAATGGTCAGTAATGCTTAGAACTTCAGGTTTATACCAGACTAAAATCAAGCAGTGAGCCAGACCAAGCTTCAAGAGATTGCCTTGTAGCTGAGCTGTATTTTCTGTAGCAAACATCTACATCAATATCCTGAAAAATAGGAATAAACGCTCAAATGAAACTGGCTGATATGAGAAAACAAACACATGACATTAATGCATAGATCGAATATCAGACTGTGCCTGGGTAACCTAATATCAGAATGCTAAGATTGACAAGTGCCATCCAGGATGTGGGAGAAGGAGTCCATAAAATGCAATTTAATGATCAGGAAATCATAACACAAATGAAGTACGTAAAATTTTATCAAAAACAAAAATATAACTGGCCCTCTAACCATATGGACATCTTATTTGTAGTTTTGATTCAGTAAATAGAAATTTAGAAATCAACCCTACTTCAAATAATGCAGTTATAGGGTCTTTCTTTGAATCTTCTAGTTTGCCTCTTCGCCTAGAATTCCTCTGGTAATTGTCGAACTCAGATTTTATCTTATACTGAGTTTTCTCCAAAACGTCTTCCAGAAATAATTCAGCTACCGGAAATGTGAACCCCTGTAAAGATGCGAAACTATTGTCACCTGAATCCAAGAAAAGAAATGTTTTGGGGTGAGAATTTTGGTTTTTTAACAAGATCGATACCGGTATATGGATAGTTGGAGCATTGCAAAAGTATTTGGAGAACAAATCAGCGTTGATGGTGGCACTCATTAGAATAAGTCGCATATCAGGCCGGCGAGGCAGAAGGTCACGAAGAATTATTAAAAGAAAATCTTCATTCATGCCTCTTTCATGAATCTCATCTACTAGCAAATGGCTTACGCCACTTAACTCAGGGTCCTGAACCTGTAATATAAGAAAGCTTAGACATACTCATGAGGATTCACGAGTCTGATGATAATTTTATGGCTTGAGAAAAAGGGGACGGTGGCTCCAATCTATATACCACCCTTCCGAGACAGAAACTGAGCTTCACTACCAAAATAAGTAAATTTTTTAACATATATATAAAATAAACCCATGAATTCTGTGGCATGCATAGAGATGTGTAAAAGCACCTAGTGAAGTTAACATTACCAGCTTTCGGAGCAGTACTCCAGTGGTACAAAACAATAACCTTGTTTGCTCAGATCGCTTTGACTCCAGACGTATCTGATAACCAATGGTTTCGCCCAGACTTTCGCCTTGTTCGGAAGCTATACGAGCTGCAACGGAAATGGCTGATATACGACGGGGCTGAGTGCATATTATGTTGCATTTAGCACCACGTAATGATGATATTTCCTCCTCAAGAATAAATTGTGGCAGTTGTGTAGTTTTACCACAACCTGTTTCTCCAGACACCACCAACACCTATGAAGTGCACATTTTTTTGAGGGCAGGCACGCGAAGGAAAAGAAAGTGTGTTTTTACAAATCATGAACACTTAAGCTAGGTTACTGTGGCTCAAGAAGTAGAAGAAACTGTCCTTGATTATGCTTAAAGGCAAAAGCCTCATCTTCCACTGTCACCAGTCAACACCAAACCAGCAGAAATTGAAAAAAACATGGGCATATCTATCATTCAATCACTGAAATGAAGATTCGGTGCTCCTTATAATCACCTATCCTGACATGGCGTCCAACAATTTCAAAAAGTAGAACTGTTAAATTCTATGTAAGATGCTCAAGAGATGTGAGATGTACAAGTTGAGCTAGCTTTCAAGAGGATCTACTACACTAACCAACGCAACCAAAAGATATCTCATTTGCAAATCCTAAAACATACAGAGAGTAGTATTTGACAAAGAACCCTGCAACTTCTTTTTACAACTTCTGGTATGCATAAACATGTTAGGGATGTAGAAGAAGAAGAAGAAGAATGTACATCTCAAGGAGTTCAGTCAGACGTTATGCACCTGGTTTTTGGAAACAGCATTTAGAAACTCATCTTTAACTTTAAATGCTGGTAGTTTTTCTCTGAACAATTGCATTGCTTTAGCTTTATCACTTTCCTGCAAACGACATGAAACATGTTACTGACAACTAATAACAAAAATTTCAACTTAATCACTGAAATTATAAATAACTAGACAGATTTAGCAAAGTGTCACCTTCAGTTTCTTGTGCCTACGCTTTAGTTCAGCGCTAACAATATCTTCAGCATCATCAGTCTTCGCAGTGGACAAAGAGATAGTTGAAGTCATGCCACTCAATGAGCTTGTTCCAGTTTTTGAGGAGGGCGCGGATGATGAAGCATCAATATTAGAAGACTCTGAATTTTCTGCAGTATTTAATAGGTTTCCGACTCTTTTCTCAATTTCAGCTGACATCCGTATCTGCAGGGGACTCAAACTATCATCTATTGCACAAAAGATTTTCTTCTGGCATCAAGCCGAGCTTACTTATGTAATAACTCTTATCACACCTCTTTCTGTGTGGACCCATGGCGATCATCAAGATCTGCCCTATAATTTGGTAACGGCACTTTACTCGCGACAAGAACCTTCCCTTTGTTGTATGCATGGCTTTCCATTGTTGACCACACAAATAAAAAAGGCAACTACTTTAAGCTTGACGGTTTCAAGTAATATTGTGTATAATGCACATGTTGAAGAATTTTGAATTACACAAGCAATGTAGAATAAGATTCTGAAAGAGTATAGTTATATATTCTCAAAGTAAGTTCATGCAAAAAGATTGATTTCTGTCGTAGCAGTTGTCTGTAACTGTAAGCAACCATAATGAGTTAAAAAAAAAAGGAGATAGCCCAGATAAACAACTTTCAACCTCAACTTGTTGACTCACTCTCACTTACTAAGACATATAGATTCAAATACACAAAGTTCAAACTTGCCTTCCATCTTGTCGCCAAACAAAGTTCCAAAGGAGAAACAACATTCATATTGTCAATTCGAAAGTAGATTGCCTTAAATGATGAAATCCATTATTCCAAAGAAGAATCAATTTTGCAACAAACTAGAGAGAAAAAAAGCAAAACTATGAAATCAAAATCTCTGAGATCTATCACTAATAGTAACAGTAATAATATTAAGAGCACGAATCGAAGCACCTCCTACTAAGTGAGAGAGATGCAGACATACAGAAGGAGTAGAAGAGTGATTGGTGCTTACAAGTAGAGCCCGAGCTCATGGGCCATATCAGACAATGTCTGCTGATCACTCCTACTGAAATTCCGCCTAACTACCATCTCCTGCTCTCCACCCTTCCTAAACTCCTCCATCTTCCCCCACCATTCATTCTCGTCAAGCACTTCCATCTGATCAAATTCACAAAAAAACTTTAAATAAATTCCAAAACTGAATCTTTCAACAAACCCTGGAAGAAATCAAGCAGTTAACCTCAGCAGCCATTTGACCCAACCGCTGAGCCCGCCAGGCGGGATCCCACCACCGCTGCTCGCCGCCGCCACCTCCTCCTCGTCCGCCCCTCCTCCCGGGGCCTCCACCGCGCCGGCCGCCTCCCCGGGCAGCAGAGACTCCCCCGCGGCGACCGCCGCCTTGGTAGTTGGGGCGAGAAGACATCGGTGGAGTATAATGTTGAGAGCACAACAAGATGGAGAGACGCGGCGCGAGTGAATTAAGAAGACAGCGAGTTGAAGAGAAACCCACGAACATTCGAATGTAGAAATTCTAAAAACAAAATTGCCCAATACTCCACATAGTATTACAAATTTAAATTAACTAATTATCAAATGTTCAAATACTTTTTTTTTACTTAAATGATATAAATTAATCGGGTTTTTTATTTGTATATAACAAAATACTAGTGTAGATAAAAATTGATAAATTGTTGATCAGAAAGAGTTAATAGGTTCGATTTTTTAAAATTACACTTATTAGAAATCAAGGCGCAAGTAAGAACCTGAGCCTCATGAAACTGCCCGAAGATCGTCTAGCCACCATTGATCCCACTCCTCCAGCTCTTGCCAAATTGATCGTGATACCTACTTCTACAGGAGTCCCTAAATCGAACATGTGTCTCTACCTCTTCGCTCTCATAATTTCCATGCCGATCTTAGAGGTTAGTTGCTCCTCAGCCACTGACGAATTTATGCATGGCTTAAACTTCGATAGCCTGATGAAAACTAACCTATGCACCGCGCGCCCAACTTAATTTTCAAGCGGCGCCCATCTGCCATCCCCATCTCCGAACATAGTAGTACACTTGGCCTTCCAAATTTCTCAAAGCCCGAACACGAAGACATTCGATTCTTATAGCTCCCATTTAGGACTTGGCTTTTTCTCAAGGAACGAAACCTTGGCCAGCTCATTTAAGGAATTCTGAACTATCAGCTCGGTGAGCTCAACTTGGCAGCTCCAAAAGCTGCGAAAAATCTACTTGAACAAATACATGATCAAATGTCTCCAACGGCCCCCAACTTGGAGCACCTGCACCTTGATGCAAGTTGGATATTCCATCATTGAATCAAAAATCATCAAAGGAATTACTCCATGCTCAATTTGCCAAAGTAGTTAAATAATCATTTTTGAGATAAAATTTAGCCAAACCCTCTTCCCACAGGCGGATCCACTGGGGGCCGAGGGGGCAGCCGCCCTCCCGAATCCTATCTAAAATTCTTCTACCTATGTAAAAAAAATTATATATATATAAAAAATATATTTATATGTATAATTTCAATGAAATTTTTAATTTTGTCTCTCCCAAATTCAACCCAAATTTTTAATTATGTAATTTTGCCCTCCGAAAAAAAATTTCTAGCTTCGCCACTGCCTCTTCCTGACATTGCTTCTCCTATACTGACCATAGGAAACTTCTCTATACTCATTGTATGACACCATCCCATCTTCGGAGCGTAGCCATATCTATTAGTTCTCTATATCACACATCACTATGCTTTGAAATTTTCCCTAGCGTGCGATGGCTATAATCCTATTATCTCAGATAAGAGGGCCCGTCCTTTAGTCTGATTCCAATTGTGCGACTTCATCTGCTGGACAAGTGGGAGGTACCATGGGGTGTCTAATATGAACTCTGCTAATCAGCATCATGGCATCAAATATGAACTCTCCCATAATAGGCTGAGTCACATTTTATAAACACGATGTCCTGCCTCTTAATTTGCCACCATACTTTGCCCCATAAATTGATCCCAAATTGACTTTCTTTTAATAACATTCCATGCTAATTTTGCGTGTAAGGGTTTCATCATTGCTTGCATTCTACATAGGTTAACTCCTCCGCTCTCATGTGAAACCCAACCCAATGCCTTCTCTTCTTCATCGCCACATCCCATAAGAAATCAGCCATAAGCCTCTTAGTTTTAGCCCAAATCCCTTTTGGCACTAGCGATGCTGCCATGAACATGAATTGTCATGGAAGACAGCATTGATTGAGCCAGTGTAAATCTTCCACTTGCATTGAGCATTTTCTTTTTCTGTCCTTCCAATCTCGCAATAATCTTAGCGATTAAATCCTCAAAATAAACAATTCTAGGTCTCCCTTGGAACAGCAGCGCCCCTTATGAGACAAAATTTAACTGCCTCATTCATGCTTAACTCATCTAATTATTGACCGTCCTTGAGTGTTATTTAATGGTTTTTGCTAGTTTTTATATTTCAGAGATATTTTAGGTCTTAATGTGAAAATGTGCTAAACGGAAAGTTCTGAGCAAAATTCGGACAAGGAAAGAAATTCAGATAGAAGACAGTGTTCAGCTAAGCGAAAGAGCCACAGACAAGGTTCATTGCCACGCGCGGGGGTGAGGGATGACACATGTCACAGAACGAAAGGAAGGAAAATAGATGACGTGGCCACTTGCCACGCCAGTTGGATACTGACGTAGGAGCTACAGTTTTCTAATTGGTTCTACAGAATTGTTCCAATTTTCGAGGAGCGTATCTTTCTGCTCATATGTCACATTCACGTGATCCAAAAGGCTATGGAAAGATCAGATGATAGCTACAAGTTCTTATAAGGATTCAGAGCCTAAATCTCTATTTATATCTGACAAAATCACAAATAAAGTCTATAAGCAAATAATCTTCCTAAACTGGTCCTTATCTCGATTCTAATTTCTATAAGTCAAATAAGTTCGGAGCTTATTAATATCTCTTGAAGATTTACATGAAGAAGAAGCCCAAATCATAGCTTAACATCGAAGCTACCTTACCTATATAAAGAGGGCTTAGTTAAGGATAAATCAAAGAGTCGAATCATCGAATCAATCAAAGTCAAAGGATTATCATCAAGGGAGCAGTGGAGAGCTGTAGGGGAGTACCACTTAGCATAGGTTTGAGTAAGTTGTAGCTTTTACTATTATACTTGTATCTATGTCTATTATCTTTAAAAGCTAAACTCTTTTGTTTAGTTCAGGTGTTGTAAACTTGTAATGACTATTGTAAGATACTTGTATTTATAAATTTTGTTTATGTTAATATTGTTATTACGTAGAATTTTAATGATTGCATTGATTTGCATAAAAACTTATGTGTGTAGTGTATGACTGCATGAAATCTAGGCGCTTAGATGTGATTACACAGCGGAAACCAAAATATCAATTAGATAGAGCATACATAGTAACATATCCTAAGTTCTGCGAAAGCATCATTACTTAGTCTGAATTCCCTATCAAAGTCTCATAACTACATATGTCTTTTTATAGGTTGACAACCTACTATTGCATGTTAGAAATATAGAATTCATATCATGACTTATGAGTATGATAAATATAGAAGTGGAGCAATTATTTACACTCTTGAATTTGGGATGTATATTTTGCTGAATTTAGTGTATGAATAGGATTTAATCTTTTATATCAATGATCAGTAATCTCACAAGTTAAGGCCACTTGAACTACATGCTTTTATGTCTGATTTCCTACTTAATTGTCCATTTACTGCCATAAATCTGAAAACCCCAAGAATCTATACTTTTTACTTTGTTCAAGTTATCTTGTTATTAGAGTCACAACTCAGTCCCTGCGGATCGACCCTGCACTTGCTACTTGCTAATGATGTCAGGTTTTATAAATTTATTTGCATAGAACACCTCAACGACGGTCCTAATAAATTGGTGTCATTGCCGAGGATTGAGGTAAGTTAATACTTTAGTAACTAGCTACCTTGTATAATTTTTTTATTGTTTTTAGAGTGTGTCAGAGTTTTATCACTAGTGTGGTCAAGTAACCCGAGCGCACCTCGTCGAGCGCGCTAGAAACATCTGATCCTCTGTTAGTTTTGAACTTTTTTATTTTAGCTGTTTGCTACTTGTACTAACCACTTAGACCAGCTTCCACTGAGTCCATGAATCAAAATTTTTAAGGTAACCCATTCTCATTCTACGATAATCCTGAAAACTTGATTCCACAAAGGAATCATATAAAGAGGGAGGCAGTCGAAGCGGAGATGGTAGCACAATAGAATCAGCCGCGTAGGAGAACATTTAAGGAACTCATCGCACTGACATTTCATAATCAGTCGTTGTGCATCAGAGCCGCATAAAATGAAGACATCGAGATTATGAAAGATGTCATATACCAGCTCCCTAAATTCTGAGGGACACCCGGAGAAGATGTTCAATGCCATTTACGGGAGTTTAATGTAGTTTGCACCACTATAAAGACAGTCGAATGTAATCTAGACCAATATAGGTTGGTAGCCTTTCTTCTTTCACTAATGGATTACGCTAAGGAATGACTACTGTATTTGCCTGTAGGAACAATCACCACTTGGATACAAATGCAATAAGTTTTTCTTGACAAATACTTCCCTACAAGTAAAGCCTCTTAGATCCGAAAGGACATATGCAGAATAAAACAACATCCAGATGAGACAACCTGTGATTACTACGAACACTTCAAGAGGCTGACCACCAAGTGCCAAAATCTTGGATTCTTAGGCCAGAACCTAATCGAGTTCTTTATTAAAGGTATGCTACCACAAAATCAAAGGTTTTTGGAAGCATCAACATGTGAGAGCATTCAAAACAGATACCCTGAAGATATTTGGGACATTATAAAGGAGATAGCCAAGAATGCAGCCATGACCATGAGACCCCGCAGAGTTTTCAAGGTTGTCGTCTTGGACACAAATATGATATCTACCCAAATACCACACTCACTTCACCTCTAACTTCAGAATTTTCAGATATAAAGGTCATGATGCAGGAGATGCTTCAAGCCATGAAGAGCATGACACAGTACAATGTGAGATATGCATGTTAATTAAACATACCACTGATGTGTGCCATTCTTGGTAAGAACCTGCAAGCTAAGAGGAAGTTTTAATAGCTATGAACGAATACCGCCAAGGGCAACAACAAAGACCTGCGTTGCCCACACATTACCATCCAGGTCTTCACAATCATCCAAATATGACTTCTGAGAATAATAACTTCATTGGACCAAGATCTTTTGTTCCGTGGCCTCAACAACAAGCCAATAGCAGTGGATTAGAAGCTCGAGTGGAGAAACTGGAAGAAAACATCAAAGAGCGTGATAAGAAGATGGACTTCACGCTAGTCAGCATGGAGACAGTTGTCTCAACTCGCCATAGATGTCAATGAGTTAAGAACCTTGAAAGGTTGGCTACCATCTCAAACAGAAAAGAATCCTCACCCGAATGTTAGTTCCTTAGACATGCAGGAGGAGGAACTAAATCCGGAACCCTAGATGTTAATTTGGGAAGACATTTCACCACTGCCGCACAAGATCCTACGCACGTTCAGGTATTAGGCTGAGCGTGCAGCCAGATAAATGGCAAATGAAGGAGTCCTGTGTGTAAAAGCCACGCGCGTGAATACAGAAGAAAAGATTCTCTATTGATTCAACCGTTCAACTTCCCTGTACACGGTGAATGCCCAGTTCCGGAGGATAAAACTTGTCCTAAAGAGATTACACAGGTTATGACCACTTCTAATGTCGATACTTATTTATTTAACACTGTGTCCACTCTATTAATTCAGGAACAGGGTAATTCAAATAAGAAGAAAGCAAAAGAAAAAAAGGAAGACTTAAGGTTAGAAGTATCTTCCATGTCCTCTAGTGATATGCCTTTAAAACATGATGATCCAGGTATGTTCACCATAAAATACGTCCTAGGCACAAAAGTTTTTAACGTATGCATGCTAGATTTAGGAGCAAGAATTAATGTAATGCCTTATGGCATATATACAATACCATTACGAGAGACAATGACTGTGATTTCACTAGCAGGCTGATTTGATTTTCATCCACTTGGTATAATAGATAACATCTTAGTACGGATAGAGACTCTAACAATTCCTGTAGATTTTTGTGTAATGAATATAAAAAAAGACATGTCCCTGGAACATCAACCCATCATCTTTGGAAGACCCTTCATGGCAATAGCTGGAATAACCATTGATGTTGGTGAAGGAAGGATGTGGATGTAAGTCAGCAATAAGTCAGTCCACATAAACATATTTGATTATTCAGATCAAGTGGAATTCATCACAAAAGAAGATTTTGAAGAGTCAAGGGAAAAGCAAAAGAGGATGAAAGAGGAACCATCAGACCTTGCACTAGTCTTAATAGGTATGAAATATTATGCTCACCGGCCAGCTTGAAAAATCAGACTTGTTTCCTTATATTTTGCAGGTTGAGTTGGTGAGAGATGCAAGAGCCGAGGGTGGAACAAACAAGTAATATGAACTACTACCACGAAACTTCAGACCCGCCATCAAGAAAATGCCAAATCATAGGAGAAAAAGTTTAAAACAATGGAGAAAAAGCCTGAGGAGAAACCCTATAATCAGCAGAAAGCCAAAATGTGCAATCCTTATAAAAACTTTTAGTGGAGGCCCAAGGGAAGCAGCAGCAAGAAGGTCACATTAAAGCTTGCGGATATACTTAAAAGAAGACCTCCATGATTGCTAAAGAGGTAACATTGGGTCTAAGACAATAAACAATGGCGCTTTGTGAGAGGTAACTCAATTTATTTTCAATTTTATTTTTGTTTCTTTAATTTAATAATGTTTATTTCCTTTTAAAGACACTAATCAAACTAACAAGGTCCAATTCAAGTGTGGGGTACATAGAAATTTTTTGCAGAAATCAAACAGATGGAGGCCATGCGCGCGCCGTATGAGAGCGAGTGAGCAGAAGACTATCAGTAACCGCACGTTTGACAAGATTTAACCAAGCGTGTGGGCCATATGCGGACATACAAGCTGCAAAACCTAGATCGCACGGACGGAATTCATTATTCACAAAATTTGATTCCCTCCAATCCACTGTGCTCAAGGAGACCATGCACTCAGAAAGAACAATCCTCATTCGATCACTAGAATCAGAAACCCCACGACTGCCATTAGCACCTAAGACCACCAGAAAAAGCAGTCAAAGCCATCTAAACTAAATCTTCATCTAGTAGCGAAGCCGGAATCGTCGTACGTAAAAAATTTGACCATGCACGCGACTAAGAACTCATAAGAGAAATTTGACAGTTCTTCAATGGCAACCAGGGAGTTCACGCACGAAGAGATTTTTTAGAGCGGTCACAACCGGAGGATGGTATGCAGTCTATTTCCAAGGGCTACATTCCTTCTTGAGAATGGAATCTATGGAGAAGTGGACACCTTGATTAGTCTAATGGGGTGGAGGAGTACACTGAACTTTGAGTCACATACCAATGTCGAGGCCACCATTAAGTTGCTAGCTATGGTAGACTACGGGCTAATCATGAGGTGCCATTCATCAATTTTACTATGGAAGAAGTGGAGAATTATACTTCTCTAGATATTATTATACATATTTTTAGATGGCCGCTAAGGGAGGCTCTTACGACTGATGATCTAGATATCACTGAACTATCCAATTTCTAGAGGAAGGTGTGCACAGATCCTGAGGTCATGTTCGAACCAAGTGAGACACCGACTACATATCTATGGGATCTTGCTCTTTTCTATAACATCATATTGATGTGTGGAGTGTAGGCTCGGATCCTAGATTTTTCTCACTACATGTGCATGCATTGGAGATGATTCAGTCCAAATCCGGATTGATTACGTGTGGAGGGATAGTCACTAAAATTTTGGAGTGAGTTATAGGACTCAACCCCATCCATTACGTGGATAGAGTTATTCTTCAGCCTGCATTCTTAGATAGGAGCTTACTTATCTGGATGAAAGACATCCAGGTATCGAGGAGTGGCCAGATTGCTTGGTAATATTACAAGAATGCTGCACTATGCCAGGAGCTGCTTGAAGATTAGCCCGCAACATCACAACCAAGGGTAGAGGACAGCTTGAGCATGGAACACCCCTCTCTTCATCTTCAACTTCCGTGGACCGTCCAAGACCTTCGAGGAGAGCTTCACCACCCGCAACTGCATTCTAGCCAACATATATGGTGCGTGCATACATGAGAAACCCGCTGGCTAGACATGACGGACAACCGAGGGAGTTGGTCACCAGCATGAGATATTTAACTAATTAACAACAAACTATAGTGCGAGAGCTCAGGGGCAAGATGGAATGAGAGGAGGATGTGGGAGATGGTGTGCTGCCTGACGAGTAGAGCTGGTGCATGATCGAATACTCATGACTCTAAACCTTCAACCTTTAATCTTTGACACTTGTTAACTCATCACCTATGACAAAATCGTAGTGTGAGGTTTTTACAAGAGGAAAATCGTCAACAACATGAAGTTACAGAGGGAAGCCACATGCATCTGAAGCAGATGCCGCACATGCGGCTTAGAAGACTTGCTTATGGGACATTACACATGGAGTCCGCGTGCTAAAAAGGAATCACCATGCGCGCAATCTCGTCAGTCCACGTGTGGGAAGAAACTTAGTGAAAATGTTAAATGTTACCCTAAACTTCATTTTCCTTCCACTTGCGCCAACATGTTACCCTAAACTAAACTCCAGTGAAAATCAACAACTCATAAGCTAGATTTAACATTTAAGCTCTTTTTGGTTTAGGATATAGTTAAATGAATAATTTTGGAAAATTAAAATTATCTTTATTTAGTTTGATAAAAGTTTGAGGGAAAATGTGGCATACATAAACCATAAACAAAATTAGGTTCATAATAACTGCAGAGAAATACTAAAAATCTTTAAATTATCATTATTTTCCCACTAACAGTACGTAATACCATAATTATAAAAAAAGTGAAAATTTTTATTAATTTAGGATGTTGTTTAATATTAATTAAATTTAATTCATTAAATATAATTGATCCTATTAAATTTGTTGAGTAATAATAGAGTTGATTGGGTATGAAAGGACATCATTTTGTTCATGTGAATAAAATTATATTGTTTAGTTTGATGACAATATGACGTAGTTTTAGCGTACAGATCAAAGTCTTATAGTAATATTAATTGACTCATAGTGAGTATGAGTGTCACTCTCAAGATGGAGGGAGTGTGCGGCCCCCTTACCACAAAAAAGTAATATTAATTAAAAATACAATGGTAAATTTATTTTATAAGATTAATCTAATTTTTTTCTCACATCATTTTCGATATTCAGATAAGTTCTGGCCATAATTGAGGAATTTTTAACAATTCATGACCCCATTAAAATTTTCTCCTTAATAATTAAAATAGAATTGTATAGATATTATTATAGTAACCAAACGAGAATAAAATTCATCAAGGATTTTGATGGACATTAATTTTTATTTTCCTCTTACTTTCTTTCAACTAAATAAAACCAAAATACATTGAACTTAATTTAAGATTATTAGAATATTTTGACTCAATTGCATTGAACTAAAATGAACATTAATAAAATCTATTGAGGAGGTTTATGTCAGATGATGAAGTTTACTTGGCATGATGCTTCAATATGGGTGACGGTTTATCCTTCTCTTATATGATACCACTTCACGCAGATGATGTGCTCCATGAAAAATATACGATATTTTTAACCTGAAAGCATCGTGTAAAGTCCACAATTTATACGGCGCTTTCAGGCTAAAAACGACGTATATCTTATTGCTAAATTTTTTTACGGTGATTTTAAGTTATAAACGTAATATATGCATTTTGGATTTTTAAATGAATTGGGTTGAGGTTATACAACGTTAGATTATAAACGTCAAATGTAGCTAGATTTAAATATTTAAATATTTTTAATGCATTTATGATTTAAATATATGTCATATTTTATCATTAATTGTTTGGTGTTTATTTTACTTTAATATTGGAGCGTACAATATTTAATACTATATTTATTATTATTATTATTGTTTGATGAAAATTTCTGATTATATATTATTTTTTAAATGTCAAGAAAAAATAATATAAGTAAGTTGTCACAATATGATAAATTATTTAATAAATTGTTAATTAGTTTAATATGAAAACATACAAATAATGTAGGATAAATAGGTGTGAAATTTATTAAATGTGGGTGAAAGATTTGTCAAAAAGAAATTTATGAAGGTAGTGGTGTGGTATAATATAAACTAGTATCAAGTTCTTAAAAAAACATATTTGGATATGATATGTGACACGTATCAAGTGACTAAAATTTTAATATATATATATATAGGGGAGAGATTCGGTGTAAACATTTTTCTCGTTGTAAATAGTGGACAATTATTGGCCACTTATTTTGAGCTAAATTCAAAGGTGTGGTAATCATATTTTTCTAATTTTGAGACATTTCAAATGTAATAGATAAAAAATTAGAAAATACATATAAAAATAAAAAAATAAAATTTTAAAAAATATTAAAAAAATGTAACAAATTAAAGCGATGAAGATTCCAGAGATGGTGAATTTTTGATTCATCATGAGGCATGCTTTATAACTTCTGGTGCACATGAGGTTCACCATTAGGATTCACTGCAATCGACGTTGTGGGCGGCTGCGGGTATGAGAGGTTCGATCAATATCGTTCGTCGGGGATCCCATTTGGGAATTTAGGTTTTAGATTGGTCGATAAGATATATTAGATTATGTTTCAAATCACGTTTTATAATTAAAAAAAATCATAGAATATATCAAAATGGATGGATGAGATTTGTCCACTATTTATAATGAAACTATTGTTTACATTTCCCTCTTCTAAAAATGTACTCCCTCTGTCCTCTTTTACATGTCACTTAATCGAATTTTTTTGTTCATTTTTACTTGTCACTTAATAATTTTCAATGCATATTTAATATCAACAATTATCTTAAAATATCAAATATCAATCACTTCTTTATCATAATTAATTAAAAAATTATTCATCACCAGTAATAATCTATCAATTTTATTTTTTGCATGAACTTTTTTAAAACAACACCAACCACCCACTCATTAAATTTGTTCAACAGCTAACATTAACTTCACCTTAATCTACTTAAATTAGTCTTAAACGATATGTATAAGAGGACGGAGGGAATAATACTTTATAGAAAGAAATTAGCAATTTAGAGGCTTTCCAGAACTGAACTTAGTTAAAAATCATACTCGGAGCTGCCAATCAATTGAAAATTATGACTTTTCAAATTCTAATAGATATAATTAGCTGATGCATATAAAATAGGGGAAAACCCAAAAGGGGCCCTGAACTATCACCGCTTACCCAATTGCGATCAGAACTACCACGATTTTCAAAAAGGGTGCAATGAAAAAAAAATTGGATTGATTTTCTAAAACAAAATTTACCATCACATTCGTAACATAATATTATTGTAAGACTTAGATTTGTGTGTGAAAATCATGTCATTTGATTATCAAAAGAAGTCGTTTTCTTTATGTGCGCAAAATAATATAATTTATTTTGATAACCAAACGATGTAACTTTCGCACACAAATCTAAGTCTTTCAATAATATTATGTTACGAATGTGATGGTAAATTTTATTGTAGAAAATCAGTCCAATTTTTTTTTCATTGCACCCTTTTTGAAAATCGTGGTAGTTCTGACCGCAATTGGGTAAGCGTTGATAGTTCAGGGCCCCTTTTGAATTTTATCCCTATAAAATAATGTATTTTGAATATCATTTAATTTTTCACTCCCCGTACATGCCGGCCTTGTAACAAGGCAACTCGTCTTAGCAGTCGATGTGAATGAAAAATCCTTTGACATCAGATTTGTTACATTTCACCATTTTTCTGCTGTCCTTCCGAAATGAAACCATCCATGAGTTTTTCCCACCCGCTTGAAAAATTCATTTGAAAAAACCGATCAATTCGGTTCAGTTTAAAAATTTAATCACAAATTAAATCGAACCGAACCAAATTCGGTTTGATTCAGTTCGATTTTTCAAACTGTTCAATTCTTTTCGGTTTGAAAAAATTGAAACCAATGAATAACGGTTTGGTTCAATTTTTTAAATAAAATCGAACGAACCGAATCAATCGTTCACTCCTACAAACGAGATCGCATTCACTTTTGGCTCTTTTAAATCATAATGGCCATTAAATTGTCGAAATTACAGTAGGATGCTCCTCGTCCACGCGCTCTCTCTCTAAGCATACGCTCTCATCCTCCGTCCAGATGACATCCGCCGGCGAAGTCAACCTCGACAAGTTCTTCGTCGACGTCGAGTCGGTCAAAGACGAGCTCAGGGAGGTGGAGAACATCCACCGCCGCCTTCTCGACTCCCACGAGCAGAGCAAACCCCTCCACAGCTCCAAATCCATCAAGCACCTCAGATCCATAATGGACGCTGACGTCACCCTCGCCCTCAACAAGGCCAAGCTCATCAAGCTCCGCCTCGAGGCCCTCGATGGCTCCAACGCCGCCAGCCGCAGCCTTCCCAACTGCGGACCCGGTTCCTCCTCCGACCGGACCCGCACCTCCGTGGTCAACGGCCTGCGCAGGAAGCTCCAGGGCTCCATGGACAACTTCAACGCCCTACGCCACCAGATCTCCGCCGAGTACCGCGACACCGTCCAGCGGCGTTACTTCACCGTGACCGGGGAGAACCCCGATGAGAGGACGCTTGACGCGCTGATCGGGACTGGGAAGAGCGAGACGTTCCTGCAGAAAGCCATCCAGGAGCAGGGGAGGGTGATAGACACCATCGCCGAGATCCAAGAGCGGCACGACGGCGTGAAGGAGATGGAGAAGAATTTGCAGGAGCTGCATCAGGTGTTTCTCGACATGGCCGTTCTGGTCCAGTCGCAGGGCCAGCAGCTCGACGACATCGAGAGTCAGGTACTGAAAGCCAGCTCCTTCGTGAGTGGTGGGACCCAGCAGCTCCAAACCGCCAGGAAGCTGCAAAATAACACCATGAAGTGGACCTGTTACGCCATCATCATCCTGCTCGTCATCGCCTTGTTTGTGGTTCTCTTTACGGTCAGGCCTTGGGAGACCGATGGAAGTGGTGGCGGCGGCGGTTCCACTCCGGCAGGCATCTCACTAGCAGTTCCAGCAACGCCTGCTCTGCCTCCTCCGCAGCTTGATGCGTAAGTAGAGATGCAATTCGCCATCTTCTTCGATGGCATTTCTGTAGTCTTGTGGGTCAATTGTTATTTTTTTTACGTGTTTTGCAGTTGTGATATTATTTTTTTTTGTCTGTATATTAATAATACTTCATAAATGCAGAAAATGAAAACTGCAAAGAAGTTTGTTGCAGTCATTAATAGATATACTATATTACATATCGTTTAAAATTAAATTAAATAGATTAAAATAATATTTAAGATTAATAATTGAAAATATTTCAAAGATAAATACTTACTGCATATTTTTAAATTATATGTAAAATAAAGAATTAATGGATTGTTGCTTGTGTGGAATTATATTTTTTTATTGATTATGATAATGAAATTATTAATGTTTAAAATTGTAAGGTAGTTGTATATATTAAATACGCATTAAAAAATGTTAATTGACATTTAAAAATAGATAAAAATTTTTAATTAAGTAGCATGTAAAAAATAACTTATTCATTCAAAAGGATAATTTTTAATGTGAATAATTAATAGTATAGATGATAAGTGAAATATGATTATTAAAAATTAAAATTACATTGTTTCATAATAATTGTAAATTATTTAACGTTAAGATTGCAAATAAGCCAATATACTCAAAAGTAAGTCCAATAAACACTCCATTGGAGCTCACTCGTTTGCTAAATAAGACGAGATCGAGTAACAAAACCAATCTTGTTTATTAAAACAAGCCGTGTTCGAGAAACATCTTATTTGACTCAATTTTGCTTGTAAACATCCAACACTTAAAATCATGTCAGTGAAACTTAAATATATTCTGATAACTCATATGGAAGCTTGATTTAGATGATGTGGGACTCAAGAAAATCCGAGTTCTCCACCTCATCCCATACCGACAACAAAAGACATAATATGACTAAGCATAAAGCTTGCAAAGTGCATAAGTCAACTATGACTTTGCAACATAATTTTTGTGCGTGCTCAAATATGTTTGAGGGCTGCATAGGTGCTAGTCATAGCCGACTAATTTAGGGATTATGTGATTGTTATATTATTTTTAACATTTGAGTTGATATGATATTTGGTCAATAGTGGATGGAGTAAATGAATTACAATATGGTTTCACTTACACATATAATAACATGTTACAAAAAAAAACAGAGTAATTTTACATATTTATTAGATAGAAATGAAATTTACACATTTCCGCGATTAAAAATTTAAGGTTGAGATATAAGGTCGATTTTGAAGTGGAAAGTGAATCAAAGTTGTAGTTATAGTTACCAAAAATCAATTTCAGTTTGTATTTTTTTTTTATTTTTTTTTATATATGGATGTTTGAAATACAGGAAAGGGTGAGTGGTGTTCGGGTGGAGGGATGGCACCCAGTCTACCCGATCCGCCCACCAATAAAACAGGAAAGAAAATAACTCCTCTACACACGCCTAAAGGATCCAAACCGAAGACCATCCCTACGAAGAGCTGTGCGCACCTCTGAGGAGAATAACTGAGAAGATACTCCCACTAGCGGACCCACATCCAGGGCAAAACTGGCAAGCCTGTCAGCTACATGATTTGCCTCACGAAGCACATGTACAATCCGCACGCCATCTAACTCTTTCAAGATCTTTTGGTACACATAGACGCACGACCATGGGCACTCCCCTTCTCCCCTAAGCGAATCAACTAGGACTTTTGAGTCACACTGCAATTCCACCACCCGCATTCCGTGATCCCGTGCTAATCGAAGGCCCACCAAGGCTGCCTCATATTCCGCCACAATACTAGACAAAGAGTCGCTGAATCTGGATGCAAATAAAAGTTTTGGCTCGCCCGTAATTCCCCGAACTATTCCTCCCCCGATGAACCTCTAGGGCCTGAAGATCCATCTGTGTTTAGAGTTAGACCAGGACCTGGATCCCACGCAATCCATAGTACCCTACTGACCTGACCAGGCAAAATAGGGAGACGTAAGCTCTCTATAGCAAGAGACTCCTCCCTGGATAAACGAACCTTTGCTTTAAACTGCGGGAGAAGCCTGACCATCCAAATCCTGACATTTCTTTGCAAATCAGCCCGGCCCTGTGCGCCGTCATGAATCCTCCTATTGCGCTCACACCAGATCTCCCATAACCCAAACTCTACTGCCACACAGGAAACAAAATCAATCTGCGACCTCATTTGTCTTGAAGAAATCCAAGACCATCTTAGCTGGAATAAAGAGGACACCTGAGGTTTATCGAGAATTCCGGCCAACGGAATCCAGACCGACTGGGCAAGCTCACTTAAAATAAATAGGTGGTCAATCGTCTCCATGTTTGGGCTAGTGCAGCAACGGCATTTTGAACACAACAGAATGCCTCTACCCTGAATTCTAGCATCCACCGATATAGCATTATTGAATAGCCTCCAGAGGAAACCTCCAACCTTCCTGGGAAGCCACGGCACCCATAGCCACTCAAGATCACGACCACCCTCAGTCGGATAAATTGAGGATAGGAAGTGAGAGGGGGAAAACCGACCAGAAGTAGTGTCGGGCCAGACTAGCCGATCCTTCGATGATTCGTTCAGACAAACCTGGGACAATATCTCCTGAACCTCTGCCGGACAGCGAGACAGAATTCCAGGATCCTCCATAACCTCCTTTACCCGAAGACCTGCCAAATCTGCATTGAAATCTCTACCAGGAAAGGCATGACTAATTTTCAGCATCCCATTGCCCAAAACCCACATCACCCGTGTCCGAAGGAGCATTACAAAGGGACGAATCCTAGTCCAGATTGCGGATCCACTTCGCGGCGAAGTCATGATCGCTGAAGGGTGCCCATACTTTGATGCCATAAAACGAGCCCACAGTGTTTCTTGTTCCCAGAATCTCCATGCGAGCTTAGCAAGAAGTCCTTCCATGATTTGGGATAAGTTTTTGAATCCC
>NQLW01000096.1:1109854-1120364 GCA_002312845.1 Kalanchoe fedtschenkoi
AACCAAATATAACTAGATCATGATTTTTATACCTATAAAAAGCTTATTTCGAGCTAAATAATTTAGACACAAGAATCACTTAATTCGGATTTCGTAAGCTTAGGTTTCAGACCCTTGAAGTTGGATGCTTGAGCTGTCAAATTCTAACATACGGGTTCAGACTCCTAAATTCGGAACATTCTTCCTCTCTAACTAGGTGGAATTAGAAAACATATCATATATCACTAGAAACTATGTTTCACCTAGAACATGTTTAAAGAAAGAATTACTCAATATGACATCAGAACAAGAAGATATCTTCTAAGTCAGTACGTAAAGTTGCCTAAAACAAACAGACAGATTTCTACTCCTACCTTTCAACTCAATTATCTCATTACTCCTTTTGAACTACAATTTGAAATTTATATGGTTAGAAGCTCTTTTTGTGTAGCACAACTTAGAATCAAGAAAAACTATAATCAGACAACGAAAACTCAAATTACAGGCTACCGATCTCAACATCTTAGTACCAAATAAATACAACAGCCTCTCCTCTCTTGCCTATTCTGAATACCTGAAATCTTTTCCAAGTTTTATCTCCTCAGGTGCAAGTGCAGCAGAGGTAGCGAGCAGCATACGTCGCGTGATCGATATCTCCAGCAGGTAACAATCATCTTCATCTTTATTCCTCCCAGAAACCGACACCAGCCATAAATCCTAAACTTAACACAATTTTAACTTTGTTTGGGCTAATTAAGAGTTTCCTAACGATTATTATATTTATTCTAATATTTTTAATTTTTTTCATGGACATTACAATTCGGATCGTAGTTGAGGAAATTATTATAGTTCATTGTCACTTTTAGTGTTTTTAGATGTTTTATGGAGTTTTTTTAAAATAGTATTAAATAATTTGATATTTACTAGTACCACTGATTCAATTGAAGATGTGCCTGTTTTCTGAAAATAATTTATCTAAATGACATTGAAAATTATAATTTAGCATACTCATTGTGTTTTTCTAGCACGATATTCATCACCGTAATTTATATGGCATTTATATTTATATATACATGCAAGAAGCCAACTAAAACACAAATAAAAAATTTATTAAAAAAATCAGAATTAACATTCAATTTATATTGTGGAATTAGTGGATATGAGGTGACATTTTCATATAAATCATGTATGAGATCGGATATAATAACATTATTTTGTTATTTTTGTTATTTTTTTTAGTGTTTTAGGATGTTTTGGACATAGTACATAAAACCTTAAAATCAAAAAAACTAAATCCTAAAACCTAAAATTTGAAAATCTTAAACCAAATGTGCCCGAAAATCCTAAAAACCTCTAGATCATAAAATCCTCAAAATCATAAAACACTAAAACCCTATAAATTTAATACCATAATACACTAGAAGTTTTTTTTTTTTTTGGAAACTAGGGAACCGTACCCTTTGGGCCGGATGAAACCCCAGGAAAGCCCATCATCCCCCAAGCTCGGATGGGCCTCCATGTTGCTCGAGCTCGAGACCAAGCATTTTGTCAATGTTGAGATTCGAACACACGCCCTAATGTTTGGAACGCACTTCGCCCAGCACGGCTTCCAACTCGGCTATCCCCCGGGGGACTACACTAGAAGTTTATAACCCCTAAAGCAAAAAAAATAATAATTAAAAAACCTTGTTTTTTACTCCATCTCTTATTTAACTTATAGATGTAACCCCATATTTCTTTTTCAATTATATTATTTATATCTAAATTACTCAATGTTATTCAATCCGATAAAACAAGTGTAAGTTTTTAAATTTTCCCATTAAGCCAATATAACACCTTTAAATCGTTAATTGACACCAATAAATCAAATTCACTTTGCATAATATAAACAGATTTACATTTATTTTTTAAGTTTATATTTTTTAAAAAAAATTTATTAAACGTAAATTACAACACACACCAACCCACTAGGGGATTTGAACTCTGGTGGTGAGAATTATCAGAATTCACTCCTCACCCTATTTACGGCAAATTCATAGGTGCACTGAGAGGATATTGTGTTCTCGCTCCCTGTGCATCCATTAAAAGCCACCCATTTAAATATAAATAATTTAAATAACATTCAAATAAAATCAAAAAAATTGAAAAAAATAATAGTTTGATTTATAAATATTAGAATAAAAAAATTATAAATTCATATATTTTCTAATTTAAATCCATTAAAGTTATATGAGAATTTGACAAATAAAATTATGAAATTAATGAATATATGTATGAAAGTAATGATATTTGTATGAAAGTGATGAATATATGTATGAATGTGATGAATAATTGTATGAAAGTGATGAATATATACATGTAAGTGATGATTATATGTATACAAGTGATTAATATATGTACAAAGATGATGAATATATATGTATGTAAGTGATGAATATATGTATACAAATGATGAATATGTGTATGATGAAAGTGATGAATATATATATGCGAATATTGAATATGTGTATGAAAGTGATGGATATATGTATGCAAGTACTGAATATATGCATGCGAGTGATGAATATGTGTATGAAAGTGATGAATATATGTATACAAGGGATGAATATTTGTATAAAAGTGATGAATATATGTATGCAAGTGATGAATATGTGTATAAAAGTGATGAATGTGTGTATGTAAGTAATGAATAATGTATGAAAGTGATGAATATGTGTATGAAAGTGATGAATAAATGTATGAAAGTGGTGAATATGTGTATGAAAGTGATGGATATATATACAAGTTATGAATATATATATGCAAGTGATTAATATGTGTATGAAAGTTATTAATATATGCATGCAAGTGATGAATATTTGTATGAAAATGATGAATATATTTATGCAAATGATGAATATGTGTATGCAAGTGATGAATATGTGTATGAAAGTGAAAAATATGTGTATGCAAGCAATAATTATATGAATGCAAGTGACTAATATATGTATGCTAATGATGAATATATGTATACAAGTAATAAATATATTTATGCAAGTTATAAATATATATGTATGGAAGTTATGAATATATATGTACGAAAGTGATGAACATATATATGCAAGTGATGAATATTTGTATGAAAGTGATGAATATGTCTATGCAAGTGATGTATATATAAATATATATATGAAAGTGATGAATATATGTATGAAAGTGGTCAATAATTGTATGAAAGTGATGAATAATTTTATGAAAATGATGAATATTTTTATCAAAGTGTTGAACATATTTATGAAAGTGATAAGTACATGTTAATCTAATGAATATAACTATTTTAATGGAAAATTTTTATAAAAGATATTAATTTAATTATTTTTATATTTTAAAGTTCAACTGGTATTTTTTTATTTTTCTATTATTTTCTATTTTTTATTTAAAAAATTTTGCGGGTTGCCGAGAGCACTCAAGAGTTATTGACTCTTTATCATAGTTATTAGAACCGGATTGGAGGCCGAACCGGTCAAGGCTCAGGTTCTCAGTTTTTCGGTTGAACCGACGGTTAAAATCGGTTCGACCGTCTATCCATTTAAATGTAATTATTATTAAAAATAAAATTTAGTCCGCCAGTTATCCTAAAAATAATAAAATATCTTGATGGTTTATTGGTTAGAGCTTACACTTAGCAGTCCAAAGGGCTGAGTTCAAATCCCAGCTCAAACATTTTAATAAATTAGATTTTTAGCTATTAATGCTATGTAATTAAAGCTTAATTAAGCCATCAATTACACTAAAACCGGTTCATCCGATCCATATGGACGATTTTTAAGTTTAATTTAAATTCGTAAAAACCATAACATTAGTCTCCTCTAATCTTCAATTCTTCCTCCCAACAGCATTACCGTTCACTATATAAAACTCCATCTGGCATCTTAATAGTCAATCGACAGCCCAGTAACCAACGAGGAGCAGTGCCGGTACAACAGGAGTGGAAATGCACATATTCAGACATATAATTGTTTAAAATGAACATGTTCAAATTTCCATATTCAAATCCATCTTTCTACTCTTCTGCAATTTTCAACCGGCCACATTCCAACTCCAAATCACTTTGTCTATACATTCCAATAGAGATAAAGGGTATCGAGATTCATGCGTTAAACATTGAGGATCTTATTGTAATTAAATAGAGGTTTGACTATATTTGTTAATGAGTATAAGGTTGATTTATTATAATTTTATTATTTTATCTAAGTGAGTCTTCCCTCATTTCTTATGACAGAAACTAGGATGAAAATTATCAAATCAATATTAGGTATTACAACATGATGTGGACTATTGAGTCATGAAACAACTAATATGTGTACTTGAAGCATCACGAAAAATTATTGTCAAAATCTACACACACGACATGCAAAATTCCCGAATCATGTGATACTCCCAAGCATATGTAAAGACCATCAAAATTTACAAAAGCCAAATACATTTATAATATTGACTCTACTCTTCTCATGTAGATGTTTTGCTCATCACTGGGGACGAAGACATATATCGAGGTTTCTTACCACAGTAGTTAGCGGTCACTCCCCGTTCTTCCGCCTTGTCATTCCAGTTAGTAGCGTGCCAGAATTTTTTTTTTGGGGCAAAATTACTAATTAAAATTTTGGTTGAATTTGAGGGGGGCAAAACTAAAAAATTAATTGAAATTAAGCATATAAATATTATTTTTTATTTTACATAGAAATAAATATTTTAGATGGGATATGGGGGGACGGCCGACCCCATTGCCCCCAGTGGCTCCACCACTGATTCCAGTCAGATTAATCGTAAATTAATTTCACGTCCCTTCACTATATCGTTCCTGAGTGTTGTATTATCATAGTTTGACAATATCTCTTGCCAGAAGCAAAAATTTAGACAAGATTTATTCGACTCTGACCGATATCAAGTTGATAGTGAATGAATTAAATTTTCAAAATTTATGATCTATATTAAAATTGAGATATAAATGGCTCAACTTAGTGATTTAAATTAAGTGCATCAGAAAACAAAACCAAATAAATAGATCTCTCTAAAAAATCCAAAAACCAGAAATCAATCAGAGGTGGAGGAGGGTTGGGGCAGGCCCTCCTCCTTGCACAACACCCCCTACCCCGCCTCCCTCTCCCTCGACGCTATGGTCTGCTGCGAGCCCAGCGTTTGGCGAGCCGCGCGCCTCTCATTACGTCCAGTCAACTCTGCCAAGTATGTCTGAATCCCCATTTGTGGTTGCCTTGGCTAACGCGTGCCCTGGGGGCCGCCTCCCTTTCGACAGGTTCGCAGCAGATCTGGTATCCTCCCAGCCCAACCCCTCCTCCAACAAGGCTAACTAGCCGCCCGTCCGCCACCGCCAACACTAGTCTCCTTACTTAGCCACAGACACGCAACCTTGGCTGCTTGTTGCGCCCAATCCAACCATCCGACCCAACCGCAGCCCTCTCACCATCAGATCCCGCCACCTAAGCCCTTCATGTTTGATCGTCGCGGAGGCTGGAGACTCAAATCGTCGGAGAGCTCGTAAGCTGTCCCAACGTGGTGCAAGGTTCTTCAATCCATCCAAGACTCTCCTCCCCATGGCAGACGGCCTCAACTCATCGTCGGAATCTGGGTCATACGGATCTCCGGAATCTACTGAGACTGCTAAGAGCAGATCTGGCCGTGAGACTCAGAGATATACTGGTAGTCGGCTGCAGCCATTCTGGACGCTTAGTTTTCAGGTAAGGGCTGCTCGCCTTGAGGACCCCAATCACTTGCAACCCCTCTTCCCCCATCAACCACGTCGAGCACGTTCGCTTCATGCGCGAGTGAGCGGCGAGCGCCTCGTGCGCCTCAAGCGTCACGCCGGTCGCACAGGGTGCCTCGGTCTGCCATCGCCTCGTGCTTCACACCCTCGAGCAGCGAGCTCCCCATCGAGCGACACGCCATGTGGTCCATCTCCCGGCAAGCCAGACTAGCACGAATGCCTCAGCTCAATCCATTGTTTGCTTCAGTCCAGCCCAGATAAGATAGGCCCATGAACATAGCCCACCCCATCAGCCAAATACCGTTTGTGTCTGCAAGTATGTAGACTCTTCGAGTTACCCAGTATGTAGGCTCTCCGAATCGCCTCTTATTCATGTAGGCGTTTTCACCAATAAATCTGTTTTGGATCATCTATCAATAAACTTAAATTTAATTAAAAAAAATATATAAGTTGTTGAGAATTTTCGGGCCGGACCCATATTGGATTGTATCCCCACTCTGACTCAAAGTCATGGTTCAACAATCCAATATAAGCACCTCATCTTCTCCTCACTAACCGATGTGGGGCATTTGTCAAGTGCTCTTCCTCAACAATCTCCCCCTCACTTGGGAAATGTCACAGCTCCCCCTCGATTAATACTTCGCTGGCCCAGGTCTTTGGCTCCACCAGCTCACTCGCGTCACATGCTCCCTTCGACCGCACACCCTCGATCAATACTTCCCTGGCCCAGGTCTTTGGCTCCACCAGCTCACTTGAGCAATTGCGAGCTACCCTCGTCGCTCCGTGACATCCTTGATACTCGGGGTGTCAGCCCTTGACCTCCACACATCCCATATACTGGTCTCATATCGAACCATGGGCTCTGATACCAATTTGTAAAGAATTTCCGGGGCCGGGCCCATACTGGATTGTATCCCCACTCTGACTCAAAAGTCTAGGCTTGTGAGTCATGGTTCAATAATCCAATATAAGTCATCTCATCTTCTCCTCACCAGCCGATGTGGGACATTTGTCAAGTGTTCTTCCTCAACATAAGTGCATCGATCTAGTTTTTATGGTGCATGTCAGCTATTGATACAGGACTTATAGTGCCTCAAACTCATTGATAGAGCTAAGCCTGAATTACACTTTATAAGTGCCTAGATATCAAGGACAAACACTCGTTTATCAGGCAGAGGTGGCATGCTTATTGATTTTTTTATTTATTTTTTGCTGACGGATTAACGTATGCAGATCATATTTTACGTAAATTTTGACGTTCATGTTTTTCATATACGAATTCTATAGTGCATAATTCAACAGCTGATACAGCTCATAGGGTCTCATAAGTGGAGCACAAGTAATTTAACAGTTGATACAGCTCATAGGCTCTCACAAGTGCAGCACAGCTCACACAGAACTGAAGATTCAACAATAGACGTAGGGAGAGAGGGATGCTCAGTCACAGGCGCCAATCAAGCATCATATTAAACAAAGCACCTCTCTAGCATTTGTCATTCAAAAATCTTACTTAGTAACAAATTGATGATTAAAAAAATAGATAATATATATTATTAGTAGACAGAAGAAGATGAAGGGAGAAAGAAAAAAAACTAGCTTGGACAACCCCACCAATATAAATATGCCACCACATAATTCAACAGCTCCAAAATAACACCCTCACCAAATTCATCTCCAGCCCACAATACAAATCTCTTTAATGTCTCCTCAACTGGTGTAAGAGTCACACTGTGATGATCAGAAGAAGCAGAAGCTGAATCAGCAGGAGGAGGAAGAGATTGTTTGGAGCAATGATTCCTTCATGTTTCAGCAATCCGAACACCAGGGTAGTAGCTGGAAGCAGCAACAGTTCAGAGAATCTCACAACTTGCACATACCAAGCGGCTGAGCTCTTTAGCTCATGGTCATCTGCTCGTTACGTGACTCTCACATGGTCCAAGTCTCGGAACTCACACTCGCTGACCATCTATGTTCCTGACACACTGACCATTGCTATATCCCTACTCACGCCCGCCCTGTCCTCCATTTTCAAGTCCCGCCCCCGATCTGGCTCCAAATCCATCTTTTTACCCACCACCAACAATGGCGTAGGCCGTGATCTGCACAAGGTTAAGGTGCTTTGGGAGTTCAGCAGGGCTAAGTTCTGCCAGAGCTCTGCCGCACCCGAGTCTGGCTTCTATGTGGCCATTTTGTGCGATGGGGAGCTGCAGTTCTTTGTGGGAGATAATGTAAAAGAGAAGCTGACGACAAAGCAGAGAGCAACAGTCGAGGCAGCAGCAGTGGTGTCCAGGCGGGAGCACGTGTTTGGGCACAGGAGCTATAAGTCCAGCAGGGTGGAGTTGTTGGGGCTGAAGCGTGATATACTTATCGAATGCTACAGCGGGATGCTGAAAGTGAAGGTGGACGGGCAGACGTGCCTTGTGGTGAAAAGGCTGGCATGGAAGTTCAGAGGCAATGAGAGGATAGTGATTGGTGGAGTTGAAGTAGAGTTTTATTGGGACGTGTTCAACTGGGTCAACACAGGCCGCCCAGAAGGACACGGCCTGTTTATGTTCTTGGTGGGAGAGGGTAGCGGGGCGTGGCCGGAGATGGTGGGCCCTGAGAAGAAGCTGATGAAGAAAAAGAGTTGTTCAGTGACGCCGCTGCCGGCGTCCTTGTCACCAACGCAGTCCTGTTCAAGTGTGCTGCAGTGGGCTGAGGAGAGCAGTGACGGTTCCTGTAGGAGATGGCGTTCATCGTCTAGCGATCACATCATGTCGTCCGCGAGAAATGCCGGGTTTTCTTTGTTGATGTATGCGTGGAGGAAGGATTGATTATTTTGCTCTTCATTCTTTGAACCCACACACATATACCCCTGCCCTTCATTCCCTTCTTTTTTTCTCTTATATAAACAAAACTTTACATGCGTTTTCGGTTAACTGCAAAATTCAGTTCGATTAACGGTTCATGATATATAGATTTTCGGTTAACCGATTAATCGAATAAAAATATAAATATTTTAAAAAAATTAAAATTGTAACGTACCAGCAGTGTAATTTTTTTTTTCTAAATTGAAAATTCGGTCAAAAACTCAGTTAATTTGGTTAAATTAACCATTTAACCAAAACTCGGTTAAAATCACGGTTAATTTAACCGAATTAACCGAGTTTTCAGTTAATCGGTTAATTAACCAAAAATTTGGTTCGGTTAACGGTTAAGTAATTTTTTGGTCGGTTAATCGGTTCGGTTAACCGAATAAGCAATTCGGTCGGTTATTAACCGAATTTACACCCTACATGTGACCGTCTTTCAAGAGTATTTTTTTCGTGAATAAAATTATATAATCAAAATTTTAGATTAAATTTGGAGGATAAAATTAAAAATTAAGTAGAAATTATGCATCAAAAATTTTTTTACAAATAATTTTTTTTACTATGAGCAGAGATAATTTAGGTAGGATTCAGAGATAGGCTGCCCCCATCATCCCCAATCGATCCGCCTATATGTGCTTGTAGATAGAATGGATTTTTTCGCACTTTTTATGATTACTTTACTTGTTTGGTAGTTCTATTATGGCTTTCAAAATAAATGAGAATGAAAGAAGAAAGAGGAGGAAAGTTAATTTCTCATGATTATATTTTAGTTTTCTTTTATTTAGTTAGCTGTGAAAATGTTACATCCCACATCGACTCGGTGTGAGATTCTTAGTTTCTTTAATTAGGGCTAAGACTCCTTACTCAGTGTCGATGCCTTTTGGGTGCATATTCGCCAAATGAGGCGACACACCAACGCAAAACCCACCGCCGCACGGTGCGAGAGAGTGTGGGACAATATCGACAGTAAGGGGTCGGGGCTGTGACAATGGTATCAGAGCCCATTATAACAGTCCCGACCCCTTACTGTCGATATTGTCCCACACTCTCTCGCCCCGTGCGGCGGTGGGTTTTGCGTTGGTGTGCTGCCTCATTCAGCGAATCTACACCCAAAAGGCCTCGACACTAAGTAAGGAGTCTTAATCCTAATTAAGGAAGTTAAGGATCTCCCACCCAGTCGATGTGGGATGTAACATTCCACACCCCTTACAGGGCTGACGTCCTCGACTGCCTCATTCGGCGATCTGCCTGGGGACTCTGTCGCACTAGGTGGTCGGCTCTGATACCATTGTAACAGCCCCGACCCATTTTTGTTGATATTGTCTCACACTCTCTCGCCCCGTGTGGCGGTGGGTTTTGCGTTGGTGTGCTGCCTCATTCGGCGAATCTGCACCCAAAAGGCCTCGACACTAAATAAAGAGTCTTAGCCCTAATTAAGGAAACTAAGAATCTCCCACCCATATCTCCACTGCTATTAAGAAATTCTTCCACAATGGTAAGATGCCTCATTCCATTAACGCAACCTTGCTGGCTTTGGTTCCTAAATCTGAGTCTCCTGCCTCAGCTACTGATTTTAGGCCTATAGCTCTTTGTAATACTCTTTACAAAGTTATCACTAAAATCATCTCCCAAAGAATACAGCCTTGTGTTTCCAAGCTGATTGGCTGTGAGCAAAGTGCTTTTGTTAAAGGGAGAGACATAATCCATAATATCCTTCTGGCTCAATCCTTGGTGACGGGTTATTTCAGAACCAGAATTTCTCCAAGATGTTGCATCAAAATAGATCTGAAGAAGGCTTTCGACTCTTTAAATTGGAAATTCATCAAAGAAGCCCTTATCTATTATGGTTTCCCTATATCCTTCATCAATTGGATTATTGCTTGCATCAAGGATCCTCATTTCTCTCTTCTTATTCAAG
>NQLW01000096.1:1121123-1201922 GCA_002312845.1 Kalanchoe fedtschenkoi
AAAAAAACATATGGTAGGCCGAGCCTACTGAATTCTCATTAATGGGCTGAATTAAAAAGGGTTAAAGAGGGTGTTTATATAGGAAAGGTTGGAACGTCTCAGTGTCGTTCCTTTTCTTCTCCACACACACACAAAAACCCTAATTCAGCCGCCAGTCCTCATACTTTTCATCTTCTTCCTCGCACAACCTGCTAACGTACTGTCGTTTTGTGTCGCGCTTGTTGTCAGTGGAGTGGGATCAAAATCTGAAATTTTATACCCGCTGCAGAGTCAAGTCTGAGCTTTGGTGTTGGTGTGAGGTAAAACTAGATTTACTCATTGGCTATGTATAGGTAAACACGTGTTATGGCTAACACTAGTAAATTAGGCTTGCTGTGTTTTGTTTTAGGGCTGTCTTAGTTACTAGTTCTTTTAATAAGTACATATATATATATATATATATATATATATATATATATATATATATATAGGGGGCGTGTCGGGTGAAAACCCATTTGGATTTGTAAACTGTGAACCAAATCTGATCGTTGATTTTATTAAGATCAATGCACCAGATTTTATTAGAAAATAATGCAATCACTACTTTATCGGATAATAATGAGATTAATAAGGTAAGAAGATCTCTTCTCCTTAATTATCTCTCAAATAACCGGCTCATTCCCACATTTCACTCCTCCCATTAACCACCTCCTCACGCGCCCACTTTCTTTCTTTGTCAGTCACATCTCGAAACAAAGAGTGAAGGTAGAGAACCGCCATTAATCTGTCGTTCTCGGGAAGATTTCGTTTTTTTTCTTGGCATACTAAGAAGAGAAGTGCACCACCGATCTAATTCACAATCCATCTTCCGCCGGTTCACTTCCAGAAGTTGAAGGTTGTAAAAAAACTCAGACGGTCGGTGATCGTCAAAAATGGTGAAGACAACATCCCAAATACTGAGATAGTTGAAATCTAGTAAGCCCCTGATTTCGGAAAAATGGAAGCTTTCAGTTTAGTCAAGAGTTGTTACTGGTGCACGAATCGATTACGTTTTTTTCGAACAATATACATTTAATGGTGCACCGTCTGTTGAGTGTTTCCTTTCATTTTTTCCCATGGAAAACTCAGATACGGGTTCCACAAGGGATCAATGCACCGCTACAAAACAAAAAATATATTAGTGTTAAGCACTTACAATGCTTCTACTTGTGATGAGCTTCCTTAAATTTTCGTTGCTCTGAACTCGTGCATCACTTATAAAGTAAGAGTTGACTTAACAGGTGTTTAGAAGTAGGAGATGCATTTTTTTCTTTTTTTGGTAGTCTAATCTTTTGGTGCATGTTCAACTAATTGGTTTATAAAATCTGTGTACTTGGTTCAAAAAAAGTTAGTTAATGGTGCATCGACTTAACACGTTGATACGGTTTCAAAACGGACAGATGCACCGGCAAAAAAAATAAAATTAGATTTGATGTTCATCATTTGGATCACTTACTAGGCTTCTACCAATGATGAATTTCCCAAGATTATTTTTGATCTAACTCGTGCACTTCTTACAACGTAAAGATGACTACCAAGTGTTTATAAGTAGGTAAGAATTTATTCCTCATTTGCTAGTGTAACTGAGGTGCATATTCGCCCTTTCGTATACAAAATCCATGTACACTGACTTTGATTTCCATGGTACCGGATGAGAAGAAAAGAAAGAAAAGTAAATCAGGATTCTTATTAGAAGAAGAAAATTTATGTGCATATTTATGTGCACCATCGCTGTCAATTAAATTCTCAAACAATTTTCCTGTTAAAGGCTTCAAAGAATCATCACATTCGGGTGCATATTTATGTGCACCATCGCTGTCATTGGGTGCGTGATCTTCAGTTGATGGCGATAGATGTTGGACTTGTATGTTTCGAGAAACATGGTCTTCCACATTGTTTTCAGAACATTGGGTTTCATTTGCGTACACATCATTCAAGGAGAGGCTATCAGTGCTTCCATCACTACCTTGAAATGCATCTAAAAAAAGAACAAAAAACGGTGCACCGGTTGTAACTTGTGAAGCATGACATACAACATTCAAAAAAAATCATACAAAACACAGAAACGAGTTGGTGCATCAGCAATCGAATGATTACAATTGAAACAACTATTAAATTAAACAAAATAAAAATATGCCGGAAACCATATTTTCCTTATATAAAAATATAACTAATGAGATTACAAGAATATATCTGTAAAACACATGCCGGAATGACTAAAAACAGAACTAAAAAAATATCAGAAAAATACAAAAATAAAACATATACAAAAAAATTCGGTTGGTGCACCAGCAACCATTGGTAGGCTGCTGTCGCAATATCGACATATGAACTTGGGGAAAAAATTAACCTGTCGCAATATCGTCAGATGAATTCCAGGAAGTCGACATTGGTAGCATCGGCGGCAAATACAGCTCGAGCAGCAGCGGCGCGTGCGATTGTACGTAGAAGACAATAAGCCGGTGCACCAAAGTAACCAATACAGATATTACGCACAAAATTAAAAAAAAAACAAATCTAAACAGATGCCTATAAATCTGGTACACCGGCAAGGCAAGTGTGCATAAAGGGAATACATAATTAAGCGAGTCGGTAAAAAGGAAACCCAATACGTTGGTGCACCGATGAGTAAATTATGCAGAATGAAACATAATTAACCTAAGATGCCTTGTGCACCGACAAGTCAATTGTGCACCGACATGTAAATTGTTACGAATGAAAAAACATCAACCAGCGACATTGTCGGTTAATGAAAAAAAATGATTGTGGTATACATAACAGATCAGCAGGCGGACAGAACAATCTGACCTATCGTTATGCCTGCAAAACTATCAAAAATAAAAAACAGAACAGACCCACTATAAAAAAAAAACATAACTGGAAAAAAAGGAAACACTGGAAAAAAGGAAGAACCTGTCGCAATATCGGTTGCCGAATTAGAAGACGTCGACATGGGTATTGGTCGAAAAATGCAGCAGCAGGCGGCGCGTGAAAGCTTTGCAGGCGTCGACAGTAACAATTAACGATTATGGACTATCGAAGATAAAAAGGAAGGTTATAAGATTGAAAGATTTGTTCAGAATAAAATCAGCTATAAATAAGGAGAATAAATATAGGACCATTAAAGATATGGATCAAAAACAAATGTGACGATCAAAAAAATTAAAATTGAATTAAAATCTGATCGTTGGATCGAATCAGATCAAAGGATAGAATTGGTTCACAGTTTACAAATCCAAACAGGTTTTCATTTGATCCACATTATATATATATATATATATATAGGAGAGGGATCCGTTGAGAACCTCCTTAAGTTGAGAACCGTTGTAGACAATTCTGGACCAATCATTTTGTTTCCTTATTTAAGTTTATTTACTATACTTTATTTATTTATCTAACATTCATTAAATGTGACTAATATGGAAAGTGTAATTATGTGATATTTTAACTCAATATCATTAATAATTAAATATATTTTTTATTTCATAGTTAATAATTTGATCATTAAATATATTTTTTATACTTTCTTTAAAAAGTTTAAAACTTTTTATTGAATGTTCACCATTGCGTATTTTATGAATCTTCGGGTAGTGAATATTTTCAGATTATTTCTGAGTTATAATTTTTAATTTTTAATTTTTAATATTATTTTTTATAATAATGAATGAATAGTAAAATATTTTTTTCATTTCTTAACAGTGAACATTTTTTCCCAAATTTGTACATAATGTATTTATATATTTCGATCGTGAACATTGTGTTTAACATGTTCGCTGTCAAAACTCATTTGTTCCGTATATTGCAAAATAGATGTTCGTTGTTGAAAAATTATCCAAAACTCATAAAAATATCAAAAAATGAGTAATTTTCAAAATTTGAAACATGTTAACTATTGAAAAATTATCCAAAACATGTTCATTGTCGAAACTCATTTGTTCTGTACATTGCAAAAAAGATATTCACTGTTGAAAAAATATCCAAAACTCATAACAATATCAAAAAATCAGTAATTTTCAAAATTTGAAACATGTTCACTATTCGAGTGACTACAAAAAAATGGTGAACACAATAGATTAACAATATATTAATAGCAAAAGTAAACAATTATAATGGTGAATATTCAATAAACACCGCCACACATCTGCTGAAACGACAAAACGATAGCATTGAACACAGTCGTTTTTATTGTTGTGGTGAACCTTGATGGTGAACAAACAGATTTTCACTAACAAAAAGAATTTATCAAAATCCATAAAAAAAAATAATTTGCATAATTTGTGAATATGTTCACTATTCAAATATGTACCAAATATGTACAAAAAATCAATGTGCACTATCAAAACAAAAAGTTCAGATCCACCCACACAGGTCCACGCCTTCCCAGATTCGAGCCATCTCTAGATTCGACGTGACTCACCATATCCGAGCCCTCTCTAGATTCTGCGTTGCTCACCAGATCCATCAAGATCATTTGCCCAATCTCTAACTATGTTTTGTCATTCATCAATATGAAACTAAAATTAAAATCATTTATAAATAACAACGTGCATATGCATATCAGAATTTTATAATCTCAGTTCATGCATGATAAGAAATCAAAGAGTCAAAAATGGAAAATGTATAAGCTCACACCCATCAAAGAAATAGAGTTGGATTCGTATAACCTTGCACCCATAACTGCAATCGAAATTATTCCCAGTGATAAGAACAATCCAAAACCTTACATAGACCAATAAAGAACCACTAAAATCATAAACCATAGATCAACCCAAGTTTAATTTTTGGATGTTACCGCTAGCGATCCCGAATGAGTAATCTCCAAATCTCCCTCCTCCTCCAGCTCTAAATCCCGAAGTGACCCTTGAATCGTCCGAATCGACCCTCAAATCGTCTAAATCAACAACTGATATCATTTCAAAAGATCCGAGTCTAGCTAGCAATGTTGAAGCAGACATTGGGAGGAAGAGGAAAGGGATGGTTGTGTGCGGACGAAGGCTTGGCTTCGACGACTTAAATCACCCAAATCTGGTGTCGAGAAAGTGATGAGGGTAGGTGAGAAAGATGGTGAAAGAAGGGAGATGATGATGGGTGAAGAGGAAGAAGATGGTGGAAGAGGAGACGGGCTTAGTCGAGCCGCGAAGGTGGAGCGTTTGTTGAGAGGAAGGGAGAAGGAGGCGAAGGAGATTTTGGGATTGAGAAGGAGGGGTTGTCGATGGGTAATATGAGGTTGCTATGTTGACTAATTTTCCATAAAAGGATATAATAAATGGCATAATATCAAACGTTACTAAAAGTAATTAAAATGACATCATAAATGAAGTTTTAAAAATTGATATGTAATGACCAAAACACGGTCGTTTTGAACAAAAAATGATTGGTCCACGATTGTCCACAAGGTTCTCAACTTAAGGAGGTTCTCAACTGATCCAGCCTCTCTCTCTATATATATATATATTATATGATGCCGGAAAAAAAAAGGGAAATCGCATGTCAGCCATTTTATTACACATGGCGCCATGGCGGGTGATAGCACAATGAGTGCAGGAGGCGTCTGATATTTTGATTATAGTTATTAATATTTATTCTTTCTTTGTTTAATTATATAATTCATATAAATTGTCACATGGATATATGTATAAGACAGTGATGATATAAAATAGTTACATAATTCGTTATTGGTGAAATTGTGGTAGTGGTGTCATAAGGATATTATCAACTGAATTCGTCATAAAACTATGTTTTTATTTATATAATAGGTTGGGAACCGGGTTCGAGTTACCGAGCGAATTGATTGTGTGATTTCAAGTTTAGCTTGAGGTGAGTAAATAATTCCTGCGTATTTCCATTCGTACAAAATTTAATATGTGATTGATAACGAAACATATTGGGTATAATACATATGCATAATATATACCCACGTGAAAAGAAAAATTATTATATTGAGCATTCATTCATTCATGTCCATACACGCTGCATCATGTCTGCGACGTTCTGTTTACGCGAAAAGATAGCGTGTTCTGTTATATAAATTTTATGATCCGGATCGGCAGTGACGACTGCCTGGCCAAAAAGGGCTTACGTCGCAGTTCATGTCTGTCACGCATTCACGCATGCATTTGACATATGACATTCTAATGTGATATAAGATATACATGTTCAAAATAAATTATAAATAACCCCCTACGTACATAATAAAAGTATGAACGGTAAGCGAGCCGCACATGATTAATAAAATATTAATTAAAGAAAACAAATCCCTCATTCGGCTCGCCAAATACGTAGCGAGTTGTTTACTTAGAGTGAGTCTTTTGACTCACCCCAATATCTAAATTTTCTTTTCAGATCAGTAATCGTTCACTTAGTGACGGTCTTCGGGTAGCAACGAGCGAGCTCTTCGGTACGGTGCCATCCAGTTTACAGTCATTTTATCTAGTGGAGTCAGCAGCTATTTTCCTTTATTTATTTTAATTACTTCATTATTTGTTAAAGGTCGCTCGATGTACTTGGGCAAGATTTTGGGTTGATTTTGGATAGTTTAAATTTATTGAATTTTGTTTTATTTAGACAGTATGTTGAATATTTGACTTCGACTTTTCTTCGTCGAGGCTTGTTTGACTAAAAAGTCAAATGACAAGTCAAACGCCATCACGATCCATATTTTTTTCGGATCGTGACAGAAAATTAATTAAGTATAATAAAAAAATATAAAATGGGGTAAGTATTATGTCAAGTTAAAATTTGAGGTCATCTCTATTAAATTTGTTCTCTTTTCATTTTTGGTGTCCATATGCAATAAGGGAATTTATAATTAGAACATATAGCTATGATTTATGAATTCTAGTTAGGTCCTTTTAATAAACTACGCCATTTTATGAGTATTTATTTAATAGGAATAAACTGGTTCAATTGTACATCAAACCAAAGTAATTAAAAATTAAAACGAAAAACCGAAGTTGGACCAATTACGGCGTTTTGAAATTCAGACTAGAGGCAGATGCTATTGAGCATCAAATCAGCTCTTGGCCATCACTTATCATACGGATGGATACAAAAATTCTATTCATGACTTTCTTACGACTTTAGAAAATTTGTTCGGAAAGAGCGGATTGAAGGCGGGAATCTCAACCTGGAAAAGTATAACTTGATGCAAGCTTTTGGGAAATACAATGAGGAGAAGATAGAAACAGAAGACACTGGTTCGATGGAGATATCACACCTCAAAAAGATAATTGCCCGCCCTTCTATCTCCTCTACATCAGATGTGGTTAGAAAAATGATCACGAATTTTTCTTTTGTGGAGGAGCTCCCTCTTTTACTTTTTCATTCAAAACCATCCAGGGGAGTCTTCACTTCCCCGGTATATGCAAAATTGGCGAACTCGAAATCTCAATAAGGTCCGGTATTCCTATCATAGTTTTATCATCTTGTTTAACTTGATTCGGTTAACAGTTATAATCGTATGAACATCTCTGCAACCAAATTTGTTATGAGCTTTTTGAGGACATCATCATCCTTGAAAGAATTATTTTTCTAGTCTTCACATTTTTTATTCTCATTTTTTAGTGATATCACATACTCTCAGATATCTTTATGTTATGTCATAAATTACATTATTTGACATGCTTTATTATTTTGGAGAGACATTGTAAATTTATGGATGAATGCATTTATGAGTTGTATAATTTACTTTTCATTCCTTAGTTTTCATATAAATAATAGCTTTGATTTAGATGAAAAAAATAAAAATCTCTAGATAAATTTTTCTTGAATGTTTCTAGTTTATTCTGACGATGTTCACACTTAACTTGTTGATATGTTCTAAAAAAAAGCATAAAAATTAAACAAACATTTTTACAAATGTAGTTTTATTTACAATTATCTTTCTAGCTTGCCTATTTCATGTTTTCAATATAGATTTTTACCATGACTTCTCACAATTTCGAATCTAATTGGCACCGATCATAAACTCTGATTTCCGATTTTTATAGTACAAGTCATGTATAAAAAAGATCTTTGTGCTTGTCTTCCATGTTTATGAATTTTTAAATCGTAGCGATGTCATAGCTCTAAATTAAAAAAACTATATATATTGAAACCAAACTTCTCTAAGTTAAGAAAAGGATGAAAGACCAAAGTTTAGTAGAAAGATTCAAGAGTTGTGGCTAAAGGCTAAGTACAAGTCTCCATACAAAGATTTGATTATATTTCACGATGCTAAAAATTCTATTTAGCTATAATGCATTTATATTAGTTATTTCATAATGAGATTAGCGGGCATGATCTTTGAGCTTCCACAAAATCATTCTTTGATTTTTCATATATTTTTAATAAACTTCTACCAAAGAACTTTTTTTTATGGACCCCAACTTGATCATGAGACTTGAAAAAAAAAATATTGACCCGTAGCTCATGGACCAACCCTTATTAGCATAGGTAGTTGGTGAAAAATATTTTGTGCAACAAGATGAATAATTGAAAATTTAAATGTGTGATTTATATTTTCAACTAGAATTGGCCAGCCATGTAGATTGTTGCATGGAAATCAATATGAGCATAAAGAGTGAAGCTTGTTTCACTTGATGAGTGTTTTGCATGTACTTGTTACTAATTTCTGAGTTGTGAATTAATTGTGATATAGTAATTTAGTGACTTCATTGCGACTTCATTGTGACATGTTCTTAATGTTTAATTTGTGGTATTCATGCAAAAGATATAATCTTTGGAAACCTAATACGTACATTTACGTGTTATTCGGTTTACGAAAACACTTAAGAGATTAAATTGTCCACTGGGATCACTTAAGAGTTCAAAATGTTTCGTATGCTAGTGCACTAGTTTTTTCTAAGAGTGAGCAAGCGTTTTTTAAGTGTAATTTAGTTTAGTTAGATGATGATCTAGGAACCTAGTTAAAGAAAAAAGAAATCAGATTACTTCATGCCTATTTCCTTATTCATTGCACCACTATATTTTTAATTTTTGTTTAGGAAAATTAAATTATTAGTGTGAAGCATTGATAAGGAAAAATTTTACAATTTTTTGGTTTTTTTTCAAAATTTGTATCATTTTTTACATATTTGATAGCTATTTTTCTCACATTAAATTCATTTTTTTTAAGAACGAGTTTATTGAAAAGGAAAAGGCATACAGGGAACTCACATTAAATTCATGAAAAAAAGATTTAAACAGTGAAGATTAGAGCTAAAACATAGAAACAATTAAACCATTTATTCATTCGTAAAATTTTAACTACATCAAGAATCAAATTATTATAAAATACAGATCATAATATTTTATTGAAGGTATCTTATAATTAGTGGGTTTTATTCCATGACTTATTAAGAATAAACATACAGAGTCGCACACAATCGAGTGGAAGATATTAAATTGAGTGAAAATTGAATAAAATTTGGTTCGAATATGATCAAATCAAATCAGATAAACCAAATGGGTTAAACTCATGAGTATAATCAATGGATAATACCCACTAGGTCCAGCCCATGAGCCTAACCCTATTAACCCAACTATTAGAATGACCCACAGGTCGAAGCCCAGCAACCCGATCTTGCTATAAATAAAAGCATGACGCTTTTGTTTTGTGTGATGTGTCATAATCTTGTCATTAGATAACAAGGATACAATTGTGAGTGAGTGGGTAAAGTTTTGTGAGGGGAGTTAATACTTTGATAAGCCATGGTATGTGCACTTGTGTGTGGATTCCTTAATACAACATCAGTGTGTGGATATCAGTAGAAGTGCGACAACCTTCACGCTCATCAAAAGAGACCAATTAAAATATTTTTTCTCTCTATTTCTTTTCTATTGAGATTTCTTAACTCAAATTCATAATCTTATCTGAGAGTTTAGATTGAGAATGATTAAATTAAGAAATAGATAATCTGAATTCAAATCTGTATCTAGTAATTTGGAGTACCATGGAAGCCATAAAATTAGTTTTGTGGAGTTCTGGATCCGGAATTGGGTCTCGTGATTTAGAAATCTAAATTATATTTTATGCGGGTAATTCCCAATAGTAGAGTGATACTCGACCGAATATTATATATGCTTCACACTGTACTCGGTCGCGTATAGAGGGTTAAACCTCGCTGTCTCATACTTAAGCAAGTATGGGAATAATGTGGAGGACCAACACTTGATCAAGTATTGTTGGTCTATCACCCGCTACCTCATACTCAACTGATTATAATTTTTTTCTTGACCTATGCTTGATTGAGTATCACGGGCCTGCCATGAGAAAGCCTAATGTGGCCATCTTTAACTGTGGGGGGGAAATAATGAAGTTTTTATGTTTATTTTCCATAAAGTGTCAGCTCTTAAATATGTATTTTTATCATTTATAAAATCCTAATCTTCATCTATAAATAAAGAATAAATAAATTTTAGTTGTCATGTTTGCACCATCAAAATTTTATGCTTTTCCAACTAGACAATCTCTTTGTTTAAATGTGACTAGAAATTTATTGGCCAATTTTCGACCAGGTTTTGGTAAAGTACCCACAAGAACAAAAAATTTCCCAAAAGTCATGTAAAGTTGCCAATAAATAAAACTTCTTTCAAATATTTATAGTTCTTTTCCGAAAGTGTACGCAAGTTGGCTGTAAATTTTCTTACTCTTGGTGGCCAAATTGCGGATAGTTGGTAACAAACTTTTTCTAGAACTGATAAACATTAGTACTTTAGAATTGGACAAAATGCCTTTGAAATCTGCCGTAATTCTTTCTTATTTCCGACCACTTTGTTGCCATTTGCTGTAAACTTAAATGACAGACTGCTTTGTTCCCATGATAACACCATCATTAGTGTTAACAAATAATATTTGTTATCTAACTTTAACATAGTAAAGTGAAAAGTTAGAATTTATCTAGAGAGACAGAGGTTAGTTAAGAATACTAGCTAGGATGTTAATAAGAAAAAAGAACGAAAAAGTATATGAGTGATTTTGATATCTAGAAAGAACTTGAAGAAAGATAAGAAGAAAGAAAGTACTGAGAAGAATAAGAAATTAAGGAGAATAAGAAAGAAGTAGGTACATAAAACAAAAAGGTTAAACAACACAACCCATGTTATGAATTTGTAATACTGATCATTAATTTTAAAAATATAATTCATACCATTAGCCAAACTAAGCAAGTTTTTTTTTTTTTTTTGCAAAAGGGGTGCTTTGCATTGAGAGGAAAAGACTGTACAAGGAAGATAGTTACAGAGATACAAGGCCTAGACTGAGAAGCTCAAGAAACCTGGAGACAATAAAAAGCCAAACTGAGCCAAAAAACAAGAAAAACAAAAATTACACTAGGACAGGAGATGATCTAGGAACAACTTCTTTGTCCAAATCGAGTTAAACAAGTTGGACTTTATGGAGGATATGCAAATGATCTTCATCAGACAACTCTTCTTAACTGATTGCAGGATACTAGATCTGGAGAAGGGATTGCCATTAAAAATGTAGTCGTTTCTAGACTTCCAGACGTGATATGCACAACTTGCCACATAGAGAAAGGAGATAAGCTGCAGCTCTAAGGATTGGAACATAAGTGGCATGTAAGGTCAGATTGTAAGCCCATTTTATGCAGTCTGACTTTTGTTGGTAATCTGATATGACAAGCTTGCCATAGGAGGAAACAATGCTTAAGGTGAGAGAGCTTATTCCATACTAGACTGTGCTAAGGAGGTCTTGAGATCTAAGGTTGTAGGAGATTGTAAATAGAGCTGGCAGAGAAAGGAGTCCCTAGGATTTTCCAAACCACTGAAGTAGGAGACCAATTAATACACTGGGCTGCAATGTTCCTCACTTTTAGAATTTGCTTTATAGGCCAAGGAGTTGAAGGTTTAGGATAAATGCTCCAAAAGTTTCCCTCCTTGATGAAATAAGCATGAATCCATCCAAAAGTTTCCCTCCTTTCCAAACTCAGCAAGTTAATGACAAGACACGGACAATTTAGGTAAAGTTTTTTGCCATTAAAATCAATTGTAGTAAATTGAGGGAATAATACATCTCTTATTTGTGTAATTAATGATGTTTTTATGATTATGTGATCTATATACACCAAAATATATGATTTTGTAAGCAAACTAGCGTGTGTATGAGGGTTATATGTATTTAGAATGTATTATTCATTGTATTAAAATATAATATTTTAATCTTGAAATGTTTATCAATGAGCTGTTGCACTTTGATTTCTCATATTTTATTGTACAAGGAGAAAAATTGTTTTCCGAACAGCACTATATTTTATTACTAGTGTGGGAACGCCATTTAGAATTGCATTATTGATTCCATTTGTGATTGGTTTGAAAGATTATTTTTTGTGCTATATGTTACATTATTAATTAAGTTTATGGTAGTTTGTGTTTGGTTTGTGTAACTTTAGCATTTGAATTATCATTGTGTTAGATTGCTCTTCAAGTTTTGAGTTGTTGAAAGTTGTATTATCATTGTTGTATCTCATTATGTCACACTACTTGCTAGTACTTGTGGTCTTTCTCAAAGGTGACGAGTGCAATGTTCAAATTTGTATTTGTACAAAATGAATAAGGTTCAAGAGAAATAAAAGAAGTATGGCGTAACATGACACATTGAAATAATAGAACTGCTAAGTGTTTGAATTGGAATTACGATGAGTTATTCTTCTTATTTTAAGTGTTGATAGTTGAACTGTCATTGTCACCTCTCGTTAGATCACATCGTTTTTTAGTTCTCATATCCTTATTGAAAAACAAATCATGCATTGGTCAAATCGAACAAGTATAAATGAAAACAACATTAACGAGAAACATAAATTATGCGGTTTAATGATATACGTTAAAATAGCACAACTGATGAGCTTGTCAATGAAGAAATGGAAGTATATAGTTTTATTCTATTGTAGCATCTTGATTTCTTTTCCCCATTTTAATTTTGGTTGTCATCATGTTAATGACTAGTTTATATACGTACATAGAGATAGAAGGAGGAAGGAATTTCCTTTTCATCCAACATTAGATTTGATCATGACTGTGGAAGTGCCTATTTTTTATCTCTGAAGATATTTTGTTACATATGTTTAATAATTGAATTGTTTAGATTATAATTTGATGCGTGTATTATAAAATGAAAGTGTTTATATTAGAGCAGTGATGGATGTGTGATTACAGAAAAATGATTAGGCGTGGTTATAATGTGCAGTTCATAGTAGAGGTTAAGGAATTATTTGAATTTGCCAGACCAAAATAAGTTGTCGACATGTATGGGTGTCTGAGATGTCCTTGTCGATATTGTATAAATAAGACTGAAATACCTATGAGCTACATAAAAACTCACATGTTTAGTAAGATTTATATATAATTATTTTAAATCGATCATGCATGGAGAAGATGTGATTCCCCTAAACATTGAGTAATTTGAAGATGCAATGGTGGTTGAGTAACACTTTGTTCCAAGTGATCCCGATCCACTGACATAATAAGAGACTCTAAAACCATATGCAAATAATGTCTCTAAAGAAATATTTGATGGATTTAAAGGGTCTCAAAATTTGAGTAAAGATGCATCAGAAGCCTATTCCCAGAATCTATGACACATACTGAGTTAGATGCTCATATGAAGATTATGAATATCAAAATAAGTGAACATATCATAGAAAATAGTTAAAAAAATATGCATATTAGTCAATGAGGTACTTCCACAGGGCAATTATTTCTCAAAAAAACTATAATACCAAAACAATCTTGTAAAACCTCGGATATGTGGTCAAATACAATGTGTGTGTTCATGAGTGCATGTTTTTACGTCAATGATGCTTCATTAGATATATGTAAGTTTTGTGATGAAAGTCGGTATGAGCATAGAGTGGGTCCTTAAGAGGAAATGTCAGACTAGAAAAGTTAGAATTACATGCTTTGACTCCCCAACTAACGTAATGATTTTATTTGCTCCACGCTGCAAGTAACAAGTTTTGAAATAAAAAAGTAAATAAAAAGGATCATGGCATAATGACACAATCATACGATGGTGAAGCTTGGAAAAACTATGAAAAAATACTCTCACATAGCACCTGAACCATGTTATGTGAGACTTGGTCTTTGCACTGATCACATCAATCCCTTTACATATAATAATAGAAGTTTATTCATGATGACCAAATATTGTTACTCCTTATAATCTACCTCCTTCCATGTGTGCGAAGTGCAAATTATTATTTCTAACATATATGATCCTTGAGCCAAAGGGTCTTAGACAATTAATTTATGTTTTTCTCCAGCCGATGATAGATGAATTAAAAGTACTTAAAAATTCTTGTATTCCTATTTTTGAATTATCGAGGATTCAAATATTTTGATTACATGCCGCATTATTGTGGACGATGAGCGAATTTTTGGCATATATAATATTATTTAGACGTCCACAAGCAAACTAACATGCATGCATCAAAAAGTGCATGAAATTGTTGAGATGGAGTCGATCAAAAATGAAGATTATTATGAAGAAGTAGAAGAAGAATAGCGTGATGTTGGTGATGAGGGAAATGATGATGACAATGACTATGAGGCATATGACATATATGACTCTGAATAATGGACATCTTGTTATATTAACAATCATTAGATTTATACATTTTGTTGCACTTGTAACACATACTGAATATTATATGACTCCAAATGGTGTATATTGTGTTGCACTTGTTGTTTTAAAGTGTTATTGGAATGCTTGTTGTGTTAAAACAGGCCCGGCTATTACCCTGCGCCTATGGATCACCCGCACAGGGCCCTCACATTGAGAGAGGCCTCTAAATCCCATCTATCACTACCCACTAAAAAATATTTACTTTATTGAGTTACACCTCCTTCTAAAGTTGTGCTTCAAGTCAATCAGAAGGCCACTCATGTATCTGTAATTTTCAAAGACAACCTGTAATTAAGCCATCAGACCAACTTTAAATCAAGTAGGCAAATGAGGACTTAGTTTTTCAAGCACTTCATTTGTTTGCAATACTGGCCAGTCATAGCATTTAATAACGGATTACTCGCTTAACATAACCTGTGAATTAGTGATATGGGACACAAGGTTCAGCAAATATAAAAATCTCCATTGAGCATTAATTAGAGTTGCTCTTAGTTAATTGTAAACCTAGGAGGATGGTTACAGTAGTGCAATTAAATTTTTATCTAACTATGTCACTATTAGAAGATATAATGTGGCTGCCAAGTCAAGGAGAGCTGGGGAAAGAAGGAAATGTGTTGGAATCTAGGGATCAGTTAGAGTGGAGGAGGCCATTGTTGGACAATAGACAAGCTTATCCCGAAGACAAGACGATCAAATACTAATGGGGCTTAGTTGTAAGGCACTAGTGCATGGAATGGTTCGACGGAAGGTCGGCTGATGGCTGAAGGGAGCAGTGAATATATTAGGGACACAAGTAGAGGTGGAAACCATCGTGTAGGCCCCGTCTTACCTGAAGCAATGACGCATAGTCCTAACAATGTAGCACAAGATAGAGAAGTTAGCTTGCTGTTATAATTGGTAAAACAAGAATGTGTTTTTAGTGATGTGGACGAAGGTGGAGTTGTTGTTTTGTCTAATTTTCCCACATTGCTCAAAACAATACGACTTTAAAGTAAACTTCTTTATATATTAAGAAATCGAACCTTGTTATTTGGAATTCCTAACTAATTTAGTTGCATGAAGCTAGCTCCTATATTTAGTTGGATGAAGGATAGCAAATCATGATGGACTAGAGCTAGTCAGAATTTGTTTGAGGAACATGTTTTCTTTAGTTCATTTATTTATAATTCGTTATTGTTTTTTTGTCATTACTTGGCTTGTTTGGGGACCATGTTTTCTTAGGTTTTGTTATTAGTATTTTTACCATTTTCACTATGTATAGAGCCTCAAAAATTTACTTGCACAGGGCCTCTTAACTCTGTAAGCCGGCCATGTGTTAAATTATGTTAAGCTGACAATGGAAACCTATTTTTTACCATTCTTATAAATTTTCATTTTGTAATCTTATGGATGTTGTTTTTTAACAAAGCGTCTTGATGAAGAATCAAATATTCCACAAAAAAGATAATTTTTGGTTAACTTTAAAGTAGTTGTATTTGTGCAATGTGAATATACAAATCTTTAGTAAAATTTGTTTCTACATATATCATGATTGATGTTTCTTATAATTTGATATGCATAATTGCCTAGGGAGGCATCTTTGTAAAATGCAAAATATGTTTAATAAAACAGATTTTATGGTTTTAAGAATCATCAAAATGTAAAACTAATTTTGGTTGGAAAAAGGATGGAAATGGGCCAAAAATGAGATAAAAAAACTCACTCAAAAAGTAGCCGAAAAGTCAACTAAATCGGTAACATCAGCTGCCCAAAAAATAGTTGCTAAAAGATTGAAAAATGTGTCCTCAAAAATTGGCCGGGAATATATGTGGCCGCAAAGTCGCTTAGATGTTACAAATGTATATCGACTGGAAACTAGCAACGAGGCTTCCCTAAAAAGTGGTCACAAAGTTATAGAAACATTACAATAGTCTCGATCAGCTATTTGATTTTCATCATAAAATGACTAAAAACTAGTTAAAATTATTTTTTCGGGCCAATTATTTGTCATATTTCCAGTCATTTCCGTGTTAAATAAATAAATTTTTTGTTGTGCCGGGTCGTTAGTTGTTTGACGTCCAAATAGTAAGCAAAGGAGAAGAAGAGCATGGTCTTTCTATCTCCCACATTTTATTCTTGCTTTTGTAATTTTAATTTGTATCGTTGATTATACTTACATGCCATGTGGGAGTAGTCTTGCTGTTCTAGAATCTTATGGATCATAGGTTGTATTTGAACTCTATATTCGTGTCATATTAATTCAAAAATTTTCATCCATTTGTACCGTGTTCAGTATGATTCAATTGATGCACACCACATGTTTATGAAATTACCTTAAGAAACAAATATATGTTCATCATATTGGGTCATATCATATGTGCATGATTGCATTGTTATGACTTCTTGAGTTATATGTATATGTGCCAAGTTATGATTGGATGGCGAATCGATCTTACACTCATTGTCTTAATGGCACATAGGTATTGTCATGTGTAGTAATTTAAGATTTGAATATGATTGTAGTTAACTTCATTTATCCTTTGAGTAACATGTTAAGTAAACAAAGGCAAGAATCATAGCTGATAAGGTATTTTAATTGGTTGTATTCAACCTATCAGAAAATTGAATGCGAGAATCGGGTGGTGTCTGGAGGCGTTGAGTAGAGAATTTAGATAATCTTTATACATATATATGAATATATGAATTTCGCCCCTCTAAATAGTTTTGTGAGCTACAACACTATACGAACTGAATTTTAGTGAATTATTCAATTTATAAAAAAGTTGAAATTTGGAATTTGATGTGACTAATTGAATGAGCAATCTCTATGGGCATAACATATATGGTGCTTTGTAGATAATTAATTGTATTAATTTGCAATATGAATTAGTTTGTGTATGCCGCCTAAGTCAAATAGCAATCCTAGAATTCTCTCATATTGATCATCCAACATAATTTTTGTTATTTTATTAATTTAGAACACTTTTATCTTGGAGTGAATAGATAAGATCTAGGATTGTAAGCGTTTGAACAAGCTCACAACTCTTTTTACATTGACCCAATACTTACCAATTTTATTTGACTATGCCTTAATACTTATACTTAAACACTACATATGTATGGTTAAAAATGTTTAAACTGTCTTTTATTCTTTTAAAAAAAAAATACATCCCACGGGTACCAACAAATAATTTGTAGCCAGCAACCACAAGCCGAAAATGAAAAAAAAAAGTTCCTTGAATTGCAGTATCAGCAAGGAGATTTGCATCATGCAAGTTACAACTTACAAATGTAATTCACTACCTCTATTTTTGTTGAACTATCCAGTTGAAATGAGGTCAAAATAAATCTTGGGACATGCATTTAGCAAATTTTCTGTTTTTTTTAGCAATTATTCATCAGAAATTTTCTAAATATTAGATTCTAGCCATGCAAGTTCATGCTGATGTTCTCTGCTTTTTTTCCTTTCCAAAATTTGGTAACTATTTTTTTTTATTCAAGATTCTATCTTCTACGGGAATTAATTGCTTCATCAGGAATTTTGAAAGTCATGCAAGTTCATCCTGATGTTGCCTTTCGAAACAATTTTTTTATCAAACATTCAAATCCGAGGTGTGGAGAATAAAAATTTCATCCCCAATCACTCTTACCACTCAATGCTGATGGCATCATAATTATAGCTGAGAAGGCTAATTTCAAACATGTTCACACCAACGGTAATTGGCAAATTTCAATCATATAACAATGAATATAGCTTCTCATTTCTTTGTAATAAAATTGTCATCTCTTTATCACCAACTGCAAACCTTGCTACTAAAGTAAACACCTCCCCAAAATTGTTGGCGGCTACCCTTGTGTAATAAAACATCTCCTTTCAAGATCAAAAAAATCTTCCATGTGGAGTAAATTTGGAAGTGGTACAAACTTGGCTATTGAAATTCAACAAATTGATTCATGGCAAACACGATGAATAGTTTACCTATGATGATGCCGAAGTCGAATGTCCTTCACAAACTTGGCTGCTACACCTCAACAGATTGATTCATGGCAAACAAGATGAATGTTGCCTATGGTGATGTCCAAGTCAAATGTTCTTCACGATGCTGAATGTTCCAGTGTTTCTTTGGAACATTTGTTGACAGGAATCTCCTCTGCGTTGGCAACTATTCATGCCTACTCTTGCTCTGCTTTACAATTGCAGCAACAATTCATAGCCACCAATTCAATATATACCCAGAGTCAAAGCTTGACGACCTGACCCACATAAGAATGCCAAAACCAGCACTTCATGCATAGATATGTTAAAGTCGCAGGTAGCATACCATTACAAGAGGGATTGAATAGCAAACACTGAATTGTAAATTTCGCACTGGAATTCAGGAGTAGAGGAATAACTTTGCAAACTCCCGGCAGCTAGGATATAAAAGCACTCAAAACTGTTGGTCTAGAAGAAATTGTTATACTGGCTAGTCAGGGAGTCCTTGAGATTCGAGTAAAGCTTATAGAGGGAGTACTGGCGCAGGTTCTCAACCTCATACCAGGAGTTGAAAACTGACAGATGCTTATCTGTACCAGAGAATGCCAATTGTATACCCAGGCTGCAATCTACAGTTCCACCGCTACCACGGTTCTTGCAGCTACTTGTCTTGATCGCACAGTCTTGATTGTTGAGGCAGACGAAGCTGGAGTTTCCAGAACAGGTAGCACAACCATCCCTCTTCCAGAATAAATTTTGAAGCCTTCCCTTTTGAAATTCAAGTACCTACGAGAATGGAAAAATGGCGGGTTAATGAATTACGGCCAATGTACCTATATAAACATGTTGTACGAATGCAAGAAGAAGAAAAATGTTTATTTCTCACCAGGGTAAAGCTGGTAACAGTATATGTGCTGTTTGCAACAAAAGCAGAATTAGACCTTGCAGCGTATTTTCTGCCTGCAAATGCTACCATGTAGCCACCATAATTTTCCTGCAAAGTTCTTGAATTTCCACTGTTATAATATGCAAATTCTAATTCTGATTGAAAGTGGAGACACTATGTTTGTCTATGTAGGAAGAAGTGCAATGGTACAAGATAAAATCTCATTGCATTAGATCTTGTGAAATGGACTCGTCTATATTACATCATCACCTTCAGAAAGACGGGAGAATGTATATAAAGAGTAAGTTAAATAGAGTTCTTAAGTCACCTAAATTATCAAGTTGCTAGCGACAATATTAACAAAAGCAATCCATCACTTCACTTAATAAATTAAGTTATAACAAAAAATGTGAAACGTCAAGCCTAGAGCTCAAAGAGAATTCAGTTATAAGGCCTTGTCAACAAGAATGATTGCATCTGTAACTGTAATTATTGTGAGCAATGGTAGCCACATTAACTTGTAAGATGCCCACATCACAAAAAGGTGATATTGCACAAAAACAATGCTATGGACACAATTTTGATTCGGTCCTTCCATAGTGTGAGCCCCAAATGCATTATGATGCCCCAAGATAAACAGGAGCTGAAACAAGGATTACATGTCTCCATAATTATTTGCAAATTGGGATTATTCAATCAACGAGATTCACAATATACAGAGGCGAAACTTGATTAACTCAACCATTTTTAAATAACTCCATCTTTTACCCCCTCCATTGAGTGACACCATGAAGCATGCATTTAGTTAAAAATAAAGGCTGGGCAACAAAGGGATATCAGAGTGAGCAGTCTAGAGGGTGAATCTGAAACCTTAAGCACACTTGCACATCACAGACTGAAATCTATAGAAGCCCATTTCTATGAACAGTCCACATTGGTTAGATAAAGAGAAAGAAAAATATAGATAACACATGTAATCATGAAATTCTCCAGTGAATCAATCACGACCAAGTTAAGAGAAGAACGAATAAAAAGAATTGCCAAAAATCAACTCTCAGGAACCATTAAACGATAAAAACACCGTCAACAACATATGAACACTGTATGAGCAGGCTGTCTGACAGATTTGGCGGAATGCATACAAAAAACAATCCTAAACATACAGTCACAACATTCTCCACTATTTCCATAATTTGATATATAAGCTTAGTCGGAATTATGTTCATGTAGCTTCAAACTGACTTGAGTCAAAACCTAAACTGATAGTAATTTGAATCTCTTGGCGAATAGACATAAGCTGAAGTATGGACTTAATGAGTATATGTAGCTTCAAACTGACTAGTAGTCAAAACCTATATTTTCATTACACTATATACTCCCCGAACCTTTTTCATGCAGCATCAAACGAACATGAACCTAGACTCTAATAATGAGCAGTAACAACACATGGCTAACATTGACGCAAATGAATAAGCAAAGCAAATTTTATATGGCGGTCAAGCAGGCGATAATCGAATCCACAACAACCCTAGAAAAATTAAGCCCCTTTTCAGATTGCAGCCTAGAAAGCTCACAGACTAGTAACAAACTGAAGGCAGAAGTCTAATAAGCATAGGTTCTGCCGGCTGATAAAAAAAAGAAAATATAAACAAGATAGACATATTAAAACCTAGAGCAACCTCAGCTCCGCCACAGAGCACAAATCTTACCGGGAAGAAACCACTGGTGTTAACTGTAAGCAGCGAGATCTCATCAACCTTAGGCCTGAAGACAGCCAGCTGCGAGCTAGAGGAAAGAGAGAGACGGGAATCGCAAGGAGATAGCTGAAGCGTGTTGTTGAAGACGAATGAAGTCCTGGGTGCGAAGGCAATCCCAAAGGTGAATCCGTCTGACTTCTGAACGGTCGTGTCCGTACAAGGAGAGTAGACTAGATTCGTGTCGGCGGCGCGGATCGATGGTGCTAAGACCGCCAAAATGGCCAGCAGAATCGACGCCGCTGAAGCTTTCGAAATCGACATTGTTAACGTGTTGAAAGAATCCAACAGCGATGGACTGAAGCGTGACGGCTGGAGTTAGCTGTAATTTACAACGACGTCGTTCACTATCTGTTTCTGTTTTTCCAAACCTTAATCGAAAACAAACAAATTTTAAGTCCAGTGAATCGCACCTAAACGCATCCGAGTAGAATTTCATTCACGTTGAAGAAATTGTATTGAGAAGCTATGACCATGGCTCTGTAATTAGTGGATGAATAAAACTTTCATGTAATTTTTTTTTATTATTTGGTTAGAATTGAAATTTGTAAAAAAAATATACGAAAATGCTCTTCAAATCAAATAAATTAACTTGCCACAATGGGTGATGACCAAGTGATAAAGCTCTATTGTGTTTTTTGTAAAAAAAAATCAACTAAATTAACTTTTCCATTTTATTTTCTCATTATTTTTAGAATAAAAAATTCTTTAAGTTTCTCCTAAAATTTTTCTTTCCGCCCTTATTTCTTTAAACAAAACGGAGCCTGTAAAAAGTTGATAAAATGCTTTCCATTAACTAAAATTATCAACACGGCAAATTTTGACAGATTTTGTTACATCACAATTTCATGGCATTATGGTGCCAAAATTGTGAGTTTAAATTTGAGACAATTTGACGAAGAAAATTAGCTTGTCATTAATAAGGTATTGGCCTAGTGACTAAGGACGTTGTCTAACAATCTCAAAATCCTAGGTTCAAGCATGGGTGGTACCACATATGCTGGAGGTGCGCATGAGGTGGCCTCGAGTTAAATTTAGAAGAGAGAAAAATTGGAAGAAAAATACATTATGAAATTGTTTTTAATTTTTTGGAGGGAGAGAATTAGATGAATTTGGCAGATTGCAATTCCATTTTCTTTTCTTTAACTATGAGAAGATTTGATGAATTCTGTTTATAAATGATGTTAATAATTTGTTTTGCAACAATGAGAATTAGGTTTTTAAGATATAGGAGTATTTTAGTAACTTTCTCATTTAATTTCTCTTATCTTCCTATACTAATCATCAACATTTTTTATTTCAATGTTTAAAATTTTCTTTTCCTCTCATCTTATTGCAAACACTTTTACTCCAAATTCAGGAATGACGTCAAAGCTTATTTTTGAGAGGGCTAGCTTTTTTGTCATCTAATTAACTTCAAGATTAAAAAGTGCATTTAAAATTTTTTTCAAACAAAGTTATAAGAAATAATCATTGCAAATAAAAATTATAATGAGAGGCTAATACATAATTTAAAAGGATACATTGGACTTAAGAGAATAAATATGTCAATTGTGTTGAGAGAAAAGAATCAGATAGACAGACGCATAATTTAGGTGATTTACTTGTAATTATGTTGATCATTGATATAAAAGAGTGGGGTGGGGGGTTTGTAATTTGATAGAGAACCTGTAAATCTAAGATGAGTGAAAAGAATCAAATAGACAAATGTGTAATTCAGGTGATTTACCTGTAATTGTGTTGATCATGATACTAAAGATAAAAGTCATGTGATGAACCAAAATTAACAAAGTATACGACATCATACACTAGAATAATATGACAATGCGTAAACAATCGCTCCTATCCTAATACCATCATATCCTTCAACCAATGATACAAATTCTATGTCAATCATGCAAGACAGAAGCATAGAGGAAAGACATACGCATTCACGAACAATGGTAGTGAGTTCGGTTTATGCAATATAGCTCACACAAATAGAGGTATGTTCACCACATAAACATGTACGACATATATTTATTTGTTACTCGACTTATTGATATTGGTCCAAAACTTCACAATTAGATCAGTGGTAAGAAATCATGTAACAATGCAATTATTCATTAAGTTTATCGTGCAATAACACAATTATTTAGTTACAACTCAATAAACATAACATCAAAACATAATCTTTATTAGAATAATAATCTCATAACAACAATTCATAAGTTATAGCATATGAACTACACAAGGGAATTTAGTCATGCATCTCTTATGTTTATAGATGACTGACATGCACCCATTTTCCATAGTGAAGCTTCTTTTCCCTCTTAATCTCTTCTTCATCCCTGGCATGCACCCGCTGCCATGCATCCCTTCCACACCTCTCTTAATTCTCTTTTCTTACTTCTCTTTGCTAATCTCTCTTCTAACCTCTTTCGACGCCGCAATACAAAAAATAAAACAAACATTATGTATATAAATATTCATGCATACATAGTGAACTCTGTCCTCTTATTATCTCCAATCCCAATATGTTAATTTTCTTCACTTCAATCTTCCTCGCTATATCACTATCTATTCATCTCATAAGTTAACTTCATTAATAACTTTCACTCTTCACATCACTATCTCTTCTCCTATCTAAAAAATATGTTCGGAAGATCTAAGAAAAACCAACCAAAGGGGTTGAGAGAGATTTAAACCAAAGGTTGACGGGAAACTAGACCTCCTAAGACACCTCCGACGTCCATCCCCTCTTAACATATACCACTGACCATCTAGTCGGATGTTCACGACGCTATTCACGGTGTTCTGACCTATGGTTATTCCTATGCTCTTGTGCCATCGATGAACGTTTTTCCTTTTTATGTACGAGAATGGATCAACGTTACCGAAATAACAACAACATGAATTCATATGAACTATACAACTCAACAATCTCAATTTCTAACCAAATCTACCAATCAATATTTTGAGTCATGCATACACTCAACTTTGATAAGGTCATCCTCCAGCTCTCCTTCATAGCGGGACTCTAGTTCTCCTTTACAACCAGAACGAGGCGGATCTTTAATGTTAAACACATATATTCATGAGGAGACTGAGTGCTTCTCTCAGACATGTGAAAAGACTTCGATTTCATTAGGAAATAGTGTCACCGATATTCATTTTCAATCACGCATGGAAAGCTTCAGGATGGAGTCGGTCAGTCACAATGAGTCAGAAGGAGCATAATATTTTTAAATGTTTCATCCCCATAAATATTCCTAAAATATAATATTTTATAAAATATGTATGTTCTCTAGATATACCTCATGAATCCACATTATTATAGGCTCATGTATACATCCGAATTTAGATTTTATTCACTAACATATGCTTGTGGGAAACTAACATCATCCGCATGTGCGGGTGGAATGCAGACCACTAAAGGCTACATACATGATCAACTCACTAACTGTCATTTGAAAAAGTTAATGACTGAAAATTTACTAGGCTGGTTTTGAAATTGGACCCACGAGCAAGGATCTAATTTGTCTTTATGGTGGAAAGTGGCCACTCGAGGAACCATGCCTGAAAGTTTGTCGTATCCAAAAATTAGAAGGTAATGGATATAAGTTTGTCTTGAGGAGACTTTTTTGTCGTTGAAGTTTAAAGAGAGTAGCGGTATGTCCGTTTTAGATAAAGATGATAATGGGAATGAAAAAATGTGCTACGGGAACCTTGTCAACATATTGGAGTTGACTTACTATAAATAATTATTGATGATAATCGTCCTCTTCAAACTACGATGGTATGATTTGTATTCTATGGTGAGACTGGTTGAAAATTGAAATAAAAAGAAGATTCGTGACCCAGACTACGAATCTTTCTTATTGGCGTAAAATGCATTGCCGGTATACTGCACATCGATTCCTGGCTCGATCGAGGAGAACAGACATGTGGGTTGTTTGTAAGGTGAGACCCACTACAAAAATTGACTCCAATGAACTTTAAAAGCCTTTTAAGATTAACCTCCAGTACCAAGATAAGAGGTTCCAGTCGTTGAGGTAAAAACACACGATATAGAGTTTGGGAGATCCATGTTTCAGTGAGATGGTATAAAATGATCTTAAAAATAATAATGATGAAGATGCACATCGCAATGAAAGTGGTGATATTAATGATAAATACTGAGATCAAAGTTAGAGTTTGATGAAGAAGATTTAGATGATGGTTAGAGGTAGAAGGGGAGGGATCCGTTGAGAACCTCCTTATATTGAGAACCTTGTGAACCAATCATATTCACCGATTTGTTTCCAAATTAAACACAAATAAAAACAACAGGATTAATGAATGTGACACATAATTAATTCACTTGATATAATGAAGTGAGAGGGGCGTGTGATATTTATGTAGAGCCAATTAAGGAAAATTTATTTTTTCTTCAATCGCGCTTAAATATTTGATTGATGGATTTTATTTTTTTGATTTCCGGATTTTTGTTTTTGAGTTATAACTTTCTCAAATTTTTTTAGTTTTTTTTTCTAGTGAACATTTTTTTCTGATTTTGTACAAATACTTTTTTATATATTTTGATAGTGAACATCAATAGTGAACATGTTCACTATCGAAGCTCCGACCGTTCTTTACATTATAAACATATGTTCACTGTTAGAAAAATTATTCAAAAACTCACATAAATATCAAAATCTTAATAATATCAAAGTTTTGAAACATGTTCACTATTCAAAAATGTATAGTAACAGTGAACACACTGAATTAACGGAGAATCAAATAATTTATGAATGGTGAACATATGATGTAGTGATTTGAAAATAAAAATTATATAGATAATCAAAGAGGAAAGAGAGAAAATTAGATATTTGATGGAGTGATTTGCTCCTAATTAATCAAGTGAGATTTATGTAATTTATGTTACTAAATAAAAGTTAATAAAGCATAATAAATAAAGTTAATAATCAAAACACGGTCGTTTTGTGAACAAAATGATTGGTCCACGTTTGTCCACAAGGTTCTCAACTTAAGAAGGTTCTCAACTGATCCACCCTCAGTGGTAGAATATATATATATATATATATATATATATATATATATATATATATATAGGGAGTGAATCAAATGAAAACCGATTTGGATATGTAAACTGTGAACTAATAATGTTAATTGATTTTAAAGCCTCTAACGGTTAAGATTAATCATATTATCTTTTTTAAAATTTTAAAATAGATTAATCTTCTTATTTAAATTTTAATTAACCTCCTTAACTTCAGGAAACAAAATCAATCAATCCTACTTTTTCTCCCTATATATTTATCTTTTTCCTACTTCTCTCGGCCTGCGATCATCATTCTCCATCTCCAAATCAATCTTCTTAATTTTTTTTCTCGTGACTTCATCATCTCCACACCACCATCGTCAATCTTCCACTACAAGACAAGGTGCACAATTTTCTGGGTTTCCATGGTGCACAATTTTCTAGGTTTTCATGGTGCACTTTTAGATCTGCTGAATTTTTTACTTGTGCACAGAAGAGGTGCACATGGTGCACATGATGTATGGAAGTGGTGCACATGGTGCACGGAAGAGGTGCACAACTATACCGGAAGATGAACGATAGAAAGTCGATGAGTTTCTTTGAGATTTTGAAGACGTCAGAGAACCCGACAGCGTGGTGGCGATTTTGAAGAAGAAACTCGACATTTCATGCGAGTGGTGGCGTGTGAGAAGTGATTGTGGGAAGTAGGCATGATTTAAGGGATTATGTAGTTACTAAATCTGCTTTAATAAAGGAAATGAATATATTAAGATTTTAATGATCATATTTATCTGATGTGTTATTAATGTAGTTATGTTAATTTATTTTATTAATAAATTTAATGAATCTTGTTCGTTGTTTAAAAAATAATCAATGATCAATAATGATTCAAAGTTTACATATCCATATTGGTTTTCACCTGATCCGCGCCCTATATATATAAAGGATCAACTAAGGACTTCCAAAGTTAGTGACAACTGAGAACTCAACCAAAACTCACCACGTGTCCCAGTACAGAAGGGGTAAAATGGGGTTAGTTTTATAATCTATCAGATGCTGCAACATGTCCCACTACCTACACTCACGAGGCAATCTCTGTCTGTCATGTGTACCACTTACTCGTTCCAAATGTCACACCCTCTATGTCTCTTCTTACGTAAATCTATTAATTTTTGTTTTTAATTTTAAAAATTCTCTTATATAATTATTTTGATATTATTTTAAAATCAAATTTCATAATCATTTATAAAAAAATAAAAGGTTTAATTTGAAGATCCATTTTGAATATTTTTTTCAAAAAAGTACAAAACAACAAAATACAATGTATAAAGTGGTGATTTCAAAGTTCAAAATACATAGTTCGAAGTTTATATTTTGAACTTTAAACATTAAATTTTATACTTTGTACTTTGAGCTGAACTATAATATATGAACTCTAAAATATAAACCTTTTGCTCCGTACTTTAAAGAAAAAATTAAAAAATAGATTTTATATTAAACCTTGTAATTTTTTACATTTGATTATTAAATTTGATTTAAAAAAATATATGTATAATTACATAAATTGATTTCAAGAACCGAAATAGAAAGAGAGAGACAGTGAGGGTGACATGTGACGGACACATACTAGAAAAATGTACTTTTCAGCTGGACAATTATACCTCCCTCTCATCAAATTGTGACATGTGTCCTCCCTACCTACCACTATCTTTTATCTCAATTAATCAACCTCATTTGATTGTTTGATCGGACGAGTGCAAAGAAATTCTCAATCATTTTAGAGTTATATATATATATATATATATATATATATATATTGGAAGAGGTTCAATTGGGAACCCCCTCATGCTTCGAGAACTGACAACTACTCTCAAAATTTGTATGTGTCTCCACTACATGAGGGGTAATTTGGAATTTCATTTGGTAGTCAACTAGAAACTGTCACATACATCACTACCTACTTTCACATGTCAATCACTGACTGTCACGTTTCCCACTAACTCATTCCACATGTCACACTCCCTCCCTCTCACCTTACATAAATTTAATAATTTTGTTTTCACTTCTTAAAATCAATTTATGTAATTATTTTAATATTATTTTTAACATCAAATTTCACAATCATTTATAAAAAAGTATAAGCTTTATTTAAAATCTTTTTTCAATATTTTTTTAAAAAAAGTAAAAAAGAATAAAGTACAAAGAAATAAATTAAAAAGTTCAAAATTCATAGTTTTGAGTTCATATTTTAAAATGTGAACATTGTACTTTGTATTTTGTGCTTTGAACTTTGAAATATGAACTCTAAAATACAAAATTTATGCTTTGTACTTTGTGCTTAATGAAAAAAATTTAAAAACATATAAAAATTTGATTTTAAATTAAACCTTATACATTTTACAAATAAATATTAAATTTATTTTTTACAAACTATCAAAATAATATATAAATTTATTTTAAGAATTGAAAAGGGGAGAGAGAATGCGGCTGACATATAACGGACAAGTGTCAAAAAAGTATATTTTTCTACTAGATCATTGTACCCCCCATCCTCTTCAAATTGTAACACGTGGTCTACCCCACTACCATTTGATTGGATGATCCATTATCCAACGTATCCCATCATGTTCTCATTTCTCACATAGAGTGAGGTTCTCCATTGAATCTCACCCTATATATATAGGTAGAGGATCGGTTGAGAACTCAAAAGTTAGTGACAACTTAGAACTCTTGTACTTTATTCTTTACGGAAAAAATTAAACCTATCAAAAATATTAGATCTGTCGATCACGAATAAGCCAGACATTAGCAAGGGGGTGTTCGACTCGTTTATGTTCGCGAATAAGCTCGATTAGAAGCTTGAAAAATCTATTAAAAAGTTAGAAACCTTACTGACTTAGGTGATAATGTAACTCAAATTCAAACATGTCACTCTATCCTAATAAGAGTTAAAAGATTCAAAATTAATGAAGATGATTACAATAACTAACATAAATTTCGTCTAACATAAATGAAATGGAGGTAACTTATATCCATCATTTGAAGTCATTTATAGGCTCTTAAATAAACGAGCCAAACATGAACAGTGAGGTATTTGACTAGTTTATGTTCAAGAATATCTCCTTTATAGCTTCATTTAAAAGCTCGATTTAAACACGTTTACAGCTCGTGTGAGGCTTGTTTATGAACTCTACTATCATTTTTTATATATATTTATAAAGTTATCGGTCAACAGAGTGAAAATTCTTAACAAGTAGCTCATTTAAAATTTGATCAAACTCGTTTAAAATCTCGTTTATCATATATATTAAATTTTATATTAGACTAAGCCAAATGCTTGAGTAAAGCTCGGCTCGAACTCATTAAAATTAGACGACTTGAGCTTAAATATGTATTTTAAAAGCTCTTTACTACTCGTCTCGAGCTCGAACTTGTAAATTTTTTAATGAACCAACATGAACATTGCAATACTCGACTTAACTTGACTCATTTGCAGCCCTACCCACTTAATATATGTTTTGTGACAAAAAAAACCGTGGAATTTTGAATAGTAGTATAGGCAATGGTTAAAGTGACAACAAATCTAAATAAAATTCATATTATTAATAAATTATAAATGGAGTCAAATTTAATGTCCTTATTCTTGATAATTAAAAGCACGCAGGAGATGCTGATTCAAGCGTTGCCGTTGACGCAGAGCCACTGTCCCACAAAGATTTTTTTGCAGTTGATGTTGGGGTTGATCTTAAGGAATGCGGTCTCGTCTAACTTGAACTTTAGACCTACACTGACACAGGTGTCGTCCTGCTCCGATCCGTACACTGTGGCACAAGTAACATCTGCTGGAGCTGACTCCCCGCCAAAAGCAGCTGAGAAAAACAAACATTATTCACCATTTGAGATGGAGAACAAATTGCATTCACTTTTTTATTTCTTTTTACTTTCACAACAAGCAAACTCATGATGTTGTTACTTACAGTCAAATTGTCTGCTGTGAACGACAGAGGCTACGAGCAGAAATGAAAGAAGCGCAGGAAGGAATGCGGATTTGCAGTTTGCCATTAGTTCCGCCAACGAAGCTTTTCTCTACTGGTTAAGCTTTTCCTGAGAGCTAAAATCTTTGTTTTATGGTTTGAAGCTAATGCATAGTTACTAGTTAGTGGGTGAGCCATTTATAGAGGAAGTTAGTTACCACGTACATTGTGCATTACAATGCGGCCGGCCGGCCGAGACACACCTGGGTTTTCATATAATTTGTTTATGGGCCAGCTATCATTGGTTTTGGAGACGGAGCATTTACCTTATCAACGAACTTGACCTGTTCATTTGATAAGTGCAACTGAGCTGAGAAATGTGATTATCATAAGGACTTGTCATTGATATTTGAGGGTGAGAAATGGTAAGTATGTGGTTATCAAATTCCTCCTGGGTCTTTAATGATAAGTATATCGGGCACAAGGTTATCGCTCTCCTACGCTGTTTGATCCAATCCTGATGGCCGCTCTAGCTACAAGGCAATATTCTTTGTCTCACCATTTTTGGATGGATTGTGTCCAATATGTGATAGTGGACACTTTTAATAGGAAGTCGTCAGATTGCGGGTTGAAAAAACAAATCAAATCAATAGTGAATTGACATGTGTTATTTCGACTTTTCAATTCTGTACGTGACAACTTCTTACTGGCGGTGTCCACCGCCACGTGGTGAATACAATCCACCCAAAAATCACTCGCCTCTCGCTGTATCTTTGTTCACTCCTCCTACATAAAATAAGTTTAATTTGTTTAGCAAACATAAAAATTTTATTTCTTCATCTTCTATTATAAAATAAGTATAGAATTATTATATTACAGTAAATATATATTAGAAGGAAGTACCATTAAGCAATTATACGTGCGAGCGTGCACATATACACACATATATATATAGAATTCTACTGAAAATTTCAAATTTGGTGAGAACTGAGAATTGAATTGTGATTGTTGGATGAGAGGATCTAAGGGCTTTGAGGGGTGACAAGTGTCATGCGTTGGGAGTTGGGAAGATGGACGTGGCGTGTGTAAGGGGCAATTTGGGAAAATGTGGCAAAAATGCTTTTTTGAAAAGTACAATGTCAGACAAAAAAACACATTGGTTAGTGTGATGTTCTTTTTATTAATTTCTCACACCTTTTTTTTGGAAAACTCATTAATTCCCCTCACCACACCTCACATGCGGCTGACTCGTGCTTTTCTATACTTTGTGTTTTATTGTGTTGTATTTTGTAGTGTGATGTTTTTGTTGCGTTTTCTAAGTTTTGACGTGTGATGTTTTGCTTTTATAGGTTCGAATTTGGGTGTGGGTTTTGCTTTGTGATGTGTTTGGTTGCGTTTTCTGAGTTTTGACGTGTGATGTTGTGCTTTTATAGGTTCAAATTTAGGTGTGTTTTGTTATGTGATGTGTTTTGTTATGTTTTCTGAATTTTGACGTGTGATGTCGTACTTCTATAGGTTTAAATCTGGGGTATGTATTTTGTGCTTTTTGTTTTGACTTTGTGCTTAGTCGTTTCTTACAAAAAAAAGAAAAGCTAAAAACATAAGAAACAGCACGCAACACAAACGCAAAAAAACACGAAAACTTGAAAACAAGAGACACAACACACACAAATATTGTGCTTTGTACTTATCTGCATTTAATGATGTGTGAAAAAGCGCATTGGTGTAATATTTCTCTCACCAAAAAGTACATTGATGACTATTCAAAAAGTATTGATTTGCATTTAATGCTATATGTTAATGTTCTGGGTTGTGTGTGTGCGAAAAAATACTGATCTACAACTTGTGTTTTGTGTCTTTTGCGTGTGTATCTACTTTCTATTTCCTGCTTACATTTAGTATTTTGGGTTTTATGTTTTGTGTTTTCTGACAACCATAGATTGATTTGTAAAAATTGAAAAACACACAAAACAAATCAAGTTAATTTGAAACATAAACCTTATACTTTGTTTCTTTGTATATTGTATTTTATGGTTTTACACTTTTTTGAAAAAAATACAACACATTAGTCTGGAAAACAAATAAACACACAAAACTCAATTTTGAATTTTGTACTTTGTTTCTTTATATATATATATATATATATTGTTTTTTTTTTAGAGGATCGATAGTGGTTCCCCACTTCCCCCGTTGGTGGCCAGGGGCTGCACTCCCCCTCCACTTTGATAGTGTACGCCCATACTCACTGCGGGTCAGCTCACGCGCACCTCCAGTGTATCTAAGCGTAAATGCGGTACCAACAGGGCTTGAACCCAGGACCTTGGGATTGTTAGACAACACTCAATACCACTAGGTCAACACCTTATTGGTGTTTCTTTATATATTGTATTTTGTGTTTTTGTACTTTTTTTTAAAGTTATACCCAAAACATAAAACATGTACAACACATAAGTATGAGAAACACATAAACTCTTAAAACACACAACTCAATTTTGTACTTTATGTTTTTGTACTTTTAAAAAAAAATATACCCACTTTCATCATCATCACACTATCTCTCTCATCTCACACACACACTCAAGCATGTTTTTGTCTCTCCACCAAACTCATTTTTCTCTACGAAATCCACTAAAACACATGTCTCTCTCCACCAAAATTCATATCTCTCTGAACCAAACTCATTCTTCTCTCCCCAAAACACATAAAACGCATCAGGTGGTGATGTCTACTCAGAATGTTGTTAATGATGGTGGGCATACTTTTGAATATTATGTTAATAATGGATGTCTGCTCAGAATGTTTTGGACAGATTTGACAGTTAGGAATAACTATGCTGCTGTTGGTGATGTCGTGATTTTTGATGCGACTTATGGAACTAACAAGTGAGATTATGAAACCAAAAGTTGTGACTTGTGTGTTTTTACAAGCCCTAGGCGGTGTTAGGCTGAGCACACCGCCTAGCGATTAATCGATTAGGCGTGAATTAATCGGAACAATTAATCGGACAGTTAATCAGAGTTATATATATTAATAATAAATTTAATAATTAATTAAAAAACATATATATTTGAAAACTATCATTTTCATAAAAAAATTTAAATTTTGAACAAATAGGCATAACGTTTGAAGATAGCCTAACTATTAATCGGTGATTAATTGTTCCGGGAATCTTTAAAACACTGCTTTTGCAATGTAATGCAGCACTGGAGAAGGTCCCGACCACCACAGCCTCCGGCAAGTCGATTACAGAATGTACCTCCTGCGGCCGAGTCATCGAAGAGCGTCAATCTCACCCTCACCACCTCCTTCCATATGCGCGCTCAGAACAACCCACTCCCCCTCGTCACCTCCGACCTCCCCTCGCCAAACCCTAGACGACGATAGCGATCCTTTCGAAGCCACGGGATTCATCACCGCCTTCTCCACCTGGTCGCTCGAGCCCAACCCGATCTTTGCTCGTTCCTCGCTTGCCTTCTCAGGTCACCTCGCGGAGCTGGAGTCTACTTCGTCGTCTTCTTCTGCCCTCGCCAATGCCTCCGGGCCGTCGATAATCTGAGGGCGTATTTGCAGATAATTGACGTTGTTTAGGGATATCTCGGATCACGCTTTTCAGTTGTTTAGGGATTGCTGTTCTGCTACTTGTTTGAGGAATCGGAGTGTGGAGGCGCTAGCAACTGCCGCTCTGGTTCAGGCTTTTAGGGAGGCTCAAGAGCCTTCAGGAAATTTCGATTGCTGCAAATGTACCCCAGAAGGAGATTGGGAAGTACATAAAGATTCTAGGAGAGGCTTTACAATTAAGCCAGCCTATCAACAGCAATTTGATCTCTGTCCACATGCCAAGATTCTGCACTCTTCTTCAACTGAACAAATCTGCTCAGGAGCTTGCTACTCATATTGGAGAAGTGGTGTTCAACAAATGCTTCTGTGCTCGTAGAAACCCCATCAGCATTTCAGCTGCTGCAATATACTTGGCTTGCCGATTAGAAGAAGCTTAAAACTCTGCCAGAAATATGTAAGGTTACGGGTTTGACTGAGGTCACTGCGCAAGGTCTACAAAGAACTTCTGGAAAACTGGGATGACCTGCTTCCATCCAATTACACTCCTGCAGTCCCTCCTGAAAAAGCATTTCCTAAAACAGCGATATCCTCAGGTCGATCTACAACCCCCAGTGCTGATATAGCTGACATTCTATCCCCACAACGGATAGGAAAAACCTAGAAGTACTTACTACCCAACAAATTGAACGAAGTCATAGATGTGGAAAAAATTAAAGATGATGGCAAGATGAAGGGAACTCAGACGGCAGCAACACATTTTTGGCAGAAGCAGCCCCCACCCAGTGCAAGAGAATTTGACAAAAAGGAGCCTCAGTCCACCCGTCAAGACACAGATCAAATGATGGGAGAGGACGCCGAGTCCAACACTAGCTCTCCTGAATCATGTCAGCAGTCCAGCCAGACAGCATCAAATCCCAGCCCTGGCACTTGGCCGTTCAAGCATTTAACTTCAATGCCACCTCTCCCTGCTCATTCTAGTCGTCAAGAATCAGCTGGGAAGGAAACCAAGATCCCATCTTCGAACACCAGCTCAATCAGCTGGTCATTTAGGCCTCAAACTTCATCAACACCAAGCCAGCTCAATGGTACACCGTTGAGGGCCCCACAAGGAATGCATGATTATGGGGAGATTAGGGGAACTGGCATTCATAACGGAAGCAGACGCAATGAACATAGTAGTGGTGATAAATAGACATCCTGCCTTTCTTTCTAGCACCTTCGCCCATGTAATTAATATACAATACACTTGAGTCTTTCATGTCTGCTTGGATCAAAATATACGTTTTGATTAAATCGGAAAATAATAATAATAATAATACAGCATTAGAGAAGGAGATGTCTATCTAGTGAAAGTACATTGAAAATCAGTTTGATGTGCCTTATTTCAATCATTCAATACAACTCATGTATTCCACTAACTCAGATTTGCCTCACCCATATGTTTCAGCCACTCAGCACGTGTCACGTGTGCCACTAATAAATATTTATTCTGTTCACATATATTTTTGTCCACTTAACACATGACACGTGCCCCACTATTTTAAATTTTCAGCCACTTAGCACATGTAACCAGTCATCTAAACCCGGTCTCTCCTATTTAAAATTTACTTATCCTCATTTTTTGTTTTATAAATTAAATTATCTAATTATAAAGAAATTATTATTAATAATTAAAGCTCAAAATCATTTTTTTGAAAAAAAAAAGCTTTAATTTAAGATTATTTAGGTAATTTTTATTTTTATTTTAATAAATTCATAAAAAATCATAGTTTATGGTTAATTTCTAACCTTTTATTCATGCGGCAGCAAAACACCAAGATCATCCATAAGGGTCATCATATATTTGTCTGAACAAAGTTCAGCATGAATATAAAATTCAGAGAAGTTATTATATTCATATTAAAGTTCAAAAATTGAAAACATTCAGAGAAGTGCATGTAAAGTTCAGAAAAAATCCATACAACATCATAAAGTTCAGGTTGGTGTATGAAATCGAGAAATGCATAATGCTAAGTCAACAAAAAGGCTTAATATTCAAACTTTCATATCAAGTTCAAAAAAGTCAATTCATCATTATAATGTTCACATGATTAGACGGTAAAGTTCATAAACAAAATAAATTACATATATATAGCAATGAAAAGTTCAGAGAAAATTCATACAACATCAAATTTAAAAAAGTCTATGAAGTCAAATATGTGAGTTCAAAATTGTAAAAAACACACAATTCTTTGTTCATGATTAAAAAATATAAAAATGCAAAATCACAAACTAATGAAAAATTTTCATATTTAAAAAGTACATTTTCATTTTAATCAAAAGTTCATCATATATTGTTAGAACAAAGTTCATAATGAATATAAAGTTCAGTGAAGTAAACATATTTGATGTTTCAAAATTCTTTAGAAATGTAAATATTATGCTTCCAAGAGCTAAGGAAAGTAGAGAGACAAATAAGAGAAATGTACATACATCATTTAAACTAATGAGAGATGCACATTCTAAAGTCTGATAATTGAGAAAAGTTCATAAAAAATCATGTAAAGCTCATTAGAAAATCCATACATCTTCCTAAAGTTTTGACAACTTATGAAGTGGGTTGCATTTGCAATTTGAGACGACACTAGAGAAAGAGATGTGTGAAAGTACATTGAAAAGCAGCCTAATGTGCATCATTCTGGCCACTCATTATATGTCATGTGTTCTACTAACTCATATTTGCCCCCACTCGCATACGTTAGCCACTTAACACATACTACTCAGTGCATTACACGTGCCCCACTATACATGATTTTAAGCTACTCAACACATGCCACCTGCACTTTCTCTCTCCTATTCTAAATCCACTTATATGCATTTTTAGTTCTGAAAATTTAATTACCTAATTATATTGAAATTAATATTAAAATTAAAGCTCAAAATCATGTATTAAAATAGAAAGCTTTTTAATTGAGATCTATTTTGGGTAATTTTTGTAAGATTAAAATTTTTTTAAATAATTCGTAGTTTAGAGTTAATTTCTGAACTTTTGCTCATGCCGCAATAAACTATTGAGATCAACAATAAAATTGATCATATGTTGTCAGAACAAAGATTAGAATGAACAGAAAGTTCAGAGAAGTAAACTCATTCATAAAGTCCGAGAACTAGGAAAATTTCAGGGAAGCATATGTAAAGTTAAAAAATTCTTACAATTTCATAAAATTCAGACAAGATGTGAAGTATAATATGTGGTCAAGGTTAGTGTATGACATCAAAAAATGCATAATGCTAAGTCCACAGAACATACTAAAATTCAAACTTTCACATCAAGTTTAGATAAAGTCAATTCATCATTATAAAGATCATATGATTAGACAGTAAAGTTCATAAACAAATAAAGAGCATACAACTGAGAAAAGTTCGAAGAAGCTCATGTAATATAAAGTTCGGACAATGTATGAAGTCTAATAAGTGAGTTTAATTTGCAAAAAAAAAAATGCACAATTCTTTTTTCATGATTCAAAAAAATGAAAAAACGTCAAAGCACAAAGCACAATGAGAAAATTTCATAGTTCAAAAGTGTACATAGCTCATTGTATCCAAAAGTTTATTATATGTTGTCACAACAATATTCGGAATGAATACAAAATTCATAGAAGAAAACATATTCGAAGTGAGTTTTGTAGGATCTTGTTGTTGAGTATGTCACTTGGCGAAATATCCCACATCGGCTAGTGAGGGGAAGAGAAGGTGACTTATATTGGATTGTTGAACCATGACTTACAAGCCTGGGCTTTTGAGTCACAATGGGGATACAATCCAATATGAGTCGACCCGAAAATTCAACATGGTATCAGAGCCGACGGTTCAATCCGGGACCAGGGATAAGTGTTGAGGCCAAGAAAACGAATAGAGGCACCCCAAGAACGAAGGACGTCGCAGGGCGGCGTAAGTGGCTCGCAAAGAGTGCGAGTGAACTGGCTGGGCCAGAGAGAGTCGCAGGGCGACTAAGATGTAGGTTGGACCCCAGAGAGTGGGGGAGACGCAGAGGGCGCACCTACGATGAAGACGCATGCCACAAGGAGGGGCATAACGAAGTATTGATCGAGGGGGAGCATGTGATATTTCCCCAAGTAAGGGGGAGATTGTTGAGTATGTCACTTGGCGAAATATCCCACATCGGCTAGTGAGGGGAAGAGAAGGTGACTTATATTGGATTGTTGAACCATGACTTACAAGCCTGGGCTTTTGAGTCACAATGGGGATACAATCCAATATGAGTCGACCCGAAAATTCAACACTTGTGTCACCCACCACATGTAGACTCTTCAGGTCATCAACGACAGTAAGTCCCGAGCTACCAATCTTAGACCTTTGCACCGCCCTTGTGTAGACTCTTCGAATCACCTCGCTTCGTTTTGTACGCTTCGCGCCATAGACCCTCAGACTCTTATCAATAAAAATTTATTTAAAAATGAAAAAATCCAAACTCTCCATCCATACACATGTTTCTCATAATTTTGAAAGAATGGAGGTCACGTGGCATACTGAATCATTCGGCAAGATTTAGTATTTGTAGGCTTTGCAGGATGATTGGCGCCGCGGGATGTGTTGTGATTCTTTTACTGTGTCTTGTATCGTCATGAAAACTGGAATAGGAGAATCAACTTGCTTGCAGGGTGGTGCAGTTAATCCAAAGAATAGAATCATAATGTTAATGGCTGTCTGTTGGATGCGCACAGAATCACAGGATAACGCAATATGAGGCATCCGACCATTTGCCTCTGATTGTGTCGTGTTTCCCGATTCTTGCTGGCTACAGCCAATTAACCGTGTATGAGTTGATGATTGTGTCCGCAGCCCAGAGACAAGAAAGGGCCACAGTAAGAATTAATCATATTTATAATAAGCAAATTTATAATTTAATTTAAATGCCAATGAAAATTAATAGATAGAGACAAATATATGTTCAAATAGAGGAAGTTCAAAATTGGTTATTTATAACAAGGCAGAGTATCCGTCGAATCGACCGGTTTGGATCGGTTCGGTTTCAAGAAAAATTAAAAATCGAACCAAATAAAGGATTCTTTCGAATTTTCCCTCAAAATTTTCTTTTCCTCTAATTTTCCCTAAACCAAACACAGCCTAACGGATTGATTGATTGTGTCCGCGCAAGAGTAGCTAGGTGACTCGAGGTCGGGCTAGAAGACGCAAGTCCAATGAATGCCTCACCAAGAGTTCTAATGTAGCCTGGATTTTCTGTGTAAAAGAATTAATTAATTATCTTAGACGTCTAAATCAATACCCTAAATTGATATTTTACAACAGATTAAGTGTAATTTAGTTAACTATTAAAAATTAAATATTTTATGTTTTAAGAAGATTATCCAATGTTTCCAAAATGAAAAAAGTCCCCAAGTTACAAGTTAAAAACGGGTTACTTAGTCCTCACCACCTCAAGTGATGTTGATAGTGTTATTAATTTTTGAAACGGCTTGTTGAACATTAAACTGGTGATAATATGTATATAGATCACAGTTATTAAAATTGGATTGAAAACTGAACCATTTAAGATTTCGGTTATTAATCATTCAGTTGAACTGACGATTCATACTTATTCAACCGCATGTCCAGTTATATGTAATACTTATTCAACCATTTAAGATTTCGGTAATAGTATATAATTACATAAACAAATGATTTGGTCGGTCAATTGTTTAGGGCACTCCTCTAATATAGATAAAGCTATCAGGAAAGCTTTGTTTTTCTGACATGAAATTTTCAAAAAAATTTCAATATAGATATCAGAAATCATCTCTCACATTAAAACAAACCTGTCATAAAGGTTTTGGAGCCTGACACGAAGTTCTCAAAAAAAATTCAACGAGATGCTCTATACCGCCTCACACATCAACACAAATCTGACAGGTAAACTTTGTATTATGATACGAAGCTCTTTAAAAAGATACAATAGGAATGCCTTAGGAAAGCGCCAAGTTGATTAATAGCACTGTGTAAACTTTATACTTCTGCTTAGAAAGACAGATACTTGTCTGACTACCCACAACAAATACATCTGGAAGGATTTTCTGGCAGCACTAGTAAAGGCGCCAAAGCTTAGGCTATATTCATTAAACAAATTTAAAAGCATGTTTGTGTTATGCCCATGAGATTTTTGTCATGCCGCATCATTATTGTTATAAATTTCATTTTCTTAAAATCTTTCACCATACTGAAACAAAATTTTTTGAAAAGTTCCATCAAAATTTCATGGAAATATCAATTAGACGTGGTAATTGGTCTGTAAACTAAATTAACACTCTTCATAGTTGGAAAGATTTGTAATTGATTATCTTCAATACTTTATAAATACATATCAATTAACACGCTTTCAATTCTAAAGCGTGGTAATTGATTAAATTGAATATTTTATACATATTAATTATTAGGCCTTGAACTCTTAAACGTGGTAATTGATACTTCTACAAACCTCTTCCCCCGCACGAAGCGGTTCTATGTAAGAAGACCATTAACTTTCTCCGACATTGAAATGAAAAACTTTAAACTCTAACACGAAACTTATTATGAAGTTTCAATCAGAATGAATATCTTTGTTATACGTTCAACAATCCAAGACAAAGTGAACAACCAACCTAATTGGGGGGTATGTCAAAATTCACGATGAGCCACCAATTCTGTACTGGCAAAGAACACAAACCAAGCAATGGTTTGTGAATCAAGCGAGACTCACTTGCAGCCCACCCATCCTCAAAACTACAACCACCCAATATTAAAAATAGTAACAGACAGCGTTTGCTGTCTGAGCATGAACATATAAGACAAAGTCAGGTAGCCACACAAAACTCCAACATACAGCATTGGGTATTACCAGAACCAAAGCCAGATGAGACACTGAACCAAACACTGACAGTTATAGAGTCGCCGTTCTCTTCGTGAGTTCTGGGCGGTGTTCTAAAAGGCGCTAGGCGGTCATAGGCGGTTGGCTTGGGGCCTAGCGACTAATCGGCTAGGCGGGGATTAGGCGGAAGGATTAATCAGATGATTAGGCGGAGTTATATATATTAATAATATATTTAATAATTAATTATAAAATTATACCTATAAAATTTAATTTTATTTTAAAAATAAAATATATAAAATAATTAGGCGCTAGGCGGGGCGTTTTTAAAACGTCCAGAGACTAATCGGGCGCCTAAGCGGCTAGGCGGCCGCCTTTTAGAACAGACGTTCCGGGTGAATATAGAGAAGATGGTTGATAATATATGAAAGAAATAGAGAATAAATGAAAGAAGAATTTAAAAAGGAGTAAAATTGTTGTTAGCTAAGAAAAGAAAATAATCGGAAAAAAAGAAAAAATTATAGTATAATTCTTAGGACCATGAAGAAGAGTGAGTATATCCATTCTAATAATTTTGTAACTGTTAAAAATAAGAGTAAAATATAATTTGGCATTTTATTAATTGTTTAACAAATCTTCTTATTCAAAATCATCACATATAATTCCAAATCCGGAGGATTTGAGAATGGATGCTGGGAAGAAATTGGGAGGATTTCATTGCCTCTAAATACTTCCATTTTCTTTCTACCAAAACTTATTATCACAACTCATTAATGAAATCTCCCCAGATTCATTCATGTCCCTCCTAAAATATACTCAGGATCCTAATCCCATAAACCCCCAAACATGACACTTGGGTCCTAAAGCCACAAAAGTTACACAACCTATCAAGAGCTACCAGTAAGGAAACTTCAGTAAAAAAAAAAAAAAACATGACTGTGCAAGTTTGTATCTAACAGTATCCATATCCATAAATGTAAACAAGGGATCTCATCTTTCTGAGTAACCCAATTAAACATATAGCTCAAGAGTTCAGATGGGATCACAATAGGCTGTTAACCTAATTATAGGTTCCATAACATCAAAAGCAAACCATGTAAAGCTGTTACTCATTTCTAAAATTTACAGCAAGTCCGTAGGAGCAAGGGCATACTCTGTTCAAGCAATTGCAAATTCGTGCTCCTCTGATTCGACTTTTCCTGCTTCAGAAGCCTCCGCTAATGTTGTTAGTGAAGTTTCAGTTACTGGGTGTGGATAATGCTCTGTATAATGGAACTCGATCTGCAGCCTGTGATGAAGAGGAATCGAAGCCATTAGTCCTTTCTTAATATCTACTAGTAACTCCCTAATTGGTATTGCAGTCAACATGCTCTTTATGTACTCTTTGCATGACTCCTTTCCACGGCAAACTACTACTTCTGTTTCTTCTAAACCTGTATTGACTGTCTCATCAGCTTGCACCACTACTTGGTCTGTGACATGATCCTCAGCAGGATTAATCTGCTCAACTGGGACACTCTTGGGTTCCACAGCTACCAGCTCCTTCTTATCAGTTTCAGGCTTTTCATCTGAAGACTCCGCAGTGCAAGGCAGCTTGTGGATAACTGTGTTCCTATCAAATTTCAAGATATAGGCCTGGTTACATCCTTCATAAAGCCTCTCGCCTAATGTGTCGATTATGTAATACGCGTCAGCCTCAACTTTCAGAACAAAGAAATGGTCATTCCAAGAGACAATGTACGTGAGAGGGGAAGCACCATCAGGAATTTCAGCTGCGGCCCTTTCTATCTCATCCCAGATCCCATCAAATGACATGGCACCCTGTAAGAAGCCAAACTTCGCCTCATCCATGCCCTCCGGATGAAAAAACCCTATAAAGGATTTTCCCGGAATAACAGTGAGAGGACGAATTTTGGCCTGGAGAACTGAGTCAAGATCGAAATGCTTGTCCGGAAAGAGTTCTTTGTAAATATCATTTTCGCATAGCCTCCTCCACTCCAATGAACCTTCTCGAATCAGGCTGTCAAACTGAGACTTGATAGGAAAGTTCTCTCTATTATTGGTCTGGAACCAATCTGCAATAACAGCAACAAGAGCAGTACATGCGCTCTCCCCAGCTGCGCGTTCGCTCCTCTGGTCAATTGAAGCAAAGAAGACTTGGGTCTGAAGTTTCATGAGTCCATCACGACTAGTTATATCTTTCTGCTCCCAACTCCCAATAGCAAAATGATCATCCCCAAATTCTGACACTGACAAGCCATTCGTGATGGAATCTTCATCAGATTTATACCACTAGTTTAACATGAGATACCAATGTTAGTAAGATTCATGTAATAATCTGGGAACAAAAAATGAAAAGTAACACTATGTTGTAGGTTAATACATCTACACGTCATTTTGAAAGCCATCAAAAATGATCCAAGATATGACTAAAAAGTCATTATAGAAAATTACTGATACCACATGCATCCTTGTTGCACTATCTCAAGGGATTACACAAATCCACATATGATAAATTCAGAACTTACCCCTAAATATAATGATTCGTCGGAGCTAAGCTGCCGCCTGTCAAAATCAATATCATCTCCCCCTTCTTCTCTATGTTCCTCCTTTAGTAAGGGTTCGCCTTTGGCTTTGGGAGATCTGAGGTTGAGCTTCCTCCTTTTCCAAGGTAGAATGCTACGTTTTCTGGGTGGCACATAAGATTCACACAGCTGTGCAAGTGAATCCTCCTTCACCGAGCTGCCAACATCTGACTTGCGATGGCTAAAGTAAACCCAGTCCTCATCTTCTCCACTCACCTTTCTCGTAGAATAATAAGAGCTGCCAACACAATTGGCATATGCCAGAGTGCCATAACTGAATGACTTTCTTACACTGTTTTCCTCCTTGGCATCATCATATTCACCTTCCTCAAGGCCATCACATGAGTCAGAGTCAAACGGGTTGGTATACTCAGCATCCTCACTTCTGGCTGTACCCCTGCCTTCACTACTATCTTCCTCATGGCCTGTCTTTTTTGTTCGCCCAGACGACACATAATTTGTGAAGATTCTTACTTTCCTAAGACCAGCTTTTAGGGCAGAGAGTTCATCTTTCTCCACTGGGGGAGTCTGTACTAACCGTGGTGGTGATGGCGATGGAACAGGAATGTCAGATTTCCTCACAGATTCTGTTGACTCCTGAGTTATTCTTGACTCCAGCAACTTCATCGATATCTATAGTATGAATAATATTCTGATTAGAAAAAAAGAAGAAAAACTACTATGATCTGAGATAAAAAAGAAATAGCAACAACTGCTTTGAAAAAAATTTCAATTCTAGAATTGTAATTATGAGCTACGAAAGAAAATTCAGGGAACATACAGAAAGGGATGGGCAAGTCTCAGCACCACCACTGAAGAGTTTAAGAGGAACGTTCAAGTCAAAATTGTTGATTCCAGCCATATTAGTATACTCTGCAAGGTTCAATGACCCAGTTCCTAACACAGAAGACCTGCCTTTTGGCCCTTGATTAGTTCCCTGAGTTAAATGTAACAAGATATAAGTTTCCCATATACAAAAAGAAGCAAGTTTTTAAGTACCACTAAACACACAAACGAAATCACTTTCATCTTGCAGAGGATTTTAAATCAAATCAATAGCAAACTTACCTTGCATGTGCTGTGTAATGAGAGTAAAACTTACAATTACAAAAACATAGCTGATCTCAGGAAATCTCCACAACTAAAACAATGTGCGTCAGAATTAACGAACAAATCTCACTAACAGTTAACGGTAAACGATAAACAATCCATACAAAAGGTTGCAAAACTAATTATCATGACAAAAAAGATGGTGATCATATCACAAAATTGAACCTTAAGCCAACCAAAACATGAACATAATTCACCACGAGAAGACCAAATCATGTTCAGAATCTCGTAACTCAAGGAAATGAAACAGACCAAATTTTTTTTTTTTTTTTCGAACAGATTGGTTTATTGAAACAAAGGGCATAAAACACAAGAGACACCCACCGCCAAGACCTGAATGCTACCTCAAACACAAAACAACAAAAACCTGAACAAACAACACATAAGAGCTAAAGAACCCACCAACGGGGCAAACCAAGACAAACAACCCAGTAAAACAGCCACCAACAAGACAAAGGGGGACAATAAAACCACAAAGCAGAAGCTAAACAAAAGAAAACAGGGTCGCCTGGGAGGCAAACCCCGCTAGGGAGGATATTTGTCTTTCAAAAATTGCAATTTCCACTTTATGTCTCTGGATCTCTTTACTTTTGCCTCATAAATTCTATCTTCAAAAACAGACCCAAATTGTTCCAATGGCTCATCACGGAACAGATTCTTTTCCCTCCCCCTCAAGTAGTTTGTGAATTGTGAATCAGGGTTCAAAAGGCAGCTTAAAACAAAGGAAGCACACATGCGATCTAATGAAAAGCTGCTCAACCTAAGAAGCAACATGTGCCAGCATTTGAATATAAAAACAGCAGACGAAACTGGCAACCCAAATCCAGCCTCACAAAAATTCTCAATTCACTTGTTCTACACAATCAAGACAAGTTTTAATGCACAAGATCGGAGCAACAAACATAAGAGGATGAAAAAGATAGTTGATGATGAAGTATTAAAATATCTTGAAAATACTGAAAAAAATCAAACAACTCACATTCAACAGATTGAAGCAAATCTCCCACGGATTAAACTCATTATCCTTGTAACCAGACAAGCTACACACACTAAGAAACTCCTCATCCCAGCAAACGGTGCCGTTTTCTCCGAACGTGGCCTCCTTTGTCAAACTCCGATTCACCGACCGCCTCAGTGAACCCAACCCAACCATGTGCCGCTTCCACCTAATCTCCACAGCCAACTTGGGACCCTCACTGTCCCCACCAACACCTCCCCGCAGCCGATCGGCTCCCTCCAGTCGGCGCACGCACACCCTAACCTCGTACTTCCTCGTGACCATCGGCGGCCACGGTCTCCACCTCATCATCTTCACCACCATCTCCTACCAGCGCACTGCAGATTCACGCACAATCCACATTAATTTCCGTAAATTAAGCCCGACATTCAAATAAGCCCTTCCCAGAACAGAAGAATCCGGATCTCAGAAAATCGCCGAGGAACCGAACAACTGAATTTCGCAAAACGAAAATTCGAATGCGGAGCGGTCCGAGATTCGTCTGATAATGCTGCGGAGAAGACGGGGCCGCGACCAATTCGGTGTTACGATTTCGCAGAGAGTAAAGTACACACACAGACAAACAACCAAACACAACAAGACGGACGAGGAGACGTCCTTAAATATAATCGCGAGTATATCCGTTTCCCATATTTGGGTCAAATTCTTCACTTTGACCCCCATTTAACCCTAGTTAATATAAAACGCCTGCGTTTTCTTCTATAATAGCCTAATATGCCGACTCTAGTTAAGGATGTCAACTCCGGTTAAAGGGTGTGCTTGTTTTTCTAAGAAGTTACGTATTACGCGGTCCATTAACGTCGTCGTTACATGTCGTTGACTTCAATCTGTGTTTTTGATTCGGCGACCAATGAGGGACTGCCGCGTGTGACATGGTTGCAATATATTCAAAGTTTATCAATAAATAACCTTTATTTAATTTCAAATTTAAGGAATGGGAGAGTAGATTATTTCATCCAACTTTTATCTTGGTAGATCGATACCAACTTGTCCGAATTGTGAATTTATGCTTTGTTAATTTTTAACATGTGTGTGTACATATGAAATTAACTGGAAATAAATATAAATATTTATTAAATAGTTTTCATTTGAGATCATTATAATATCAATTAAGTAATTAAACAATATTAATAGTGAAATTATTATTCTTGTAAATATCATCAGTGCTTATAAAAGTAAGCGTATAAATTTTATCCTCCGGTACAAAAACATGGAAGTACTTCATAAGCCAAATTCATAAAGTCAAAACAACGTTTTCCAATAAAGTTTCTTCTAAAGATATGTTTTTCCATTCAAAAAAGTTAGAGAAAATATTATTTTATTATTATTTCAATAAAGTTAAAGAAAATATTATTTTATTATTATTTTTTAAAAAGTCAAACATAGTTAATTGAAATTGAAGAAATTATTGGGTGGACACAGTCCACATGACACATCAATACGGAACAGGCACATAACACTTTGATCAACAACGTGATGCGTTGAAAAATTAAAAAAAAAAGACAATCAATAATGAATCGTCACGTGTCATTTTGACTTTTTCAAATACCGTATGGCGATTCATATGATGAATTGTGTCCATTCAAGAATTTCTCTATAAATAGATAGTTTTCATGAGCGTGCTTGGCACGAGTATCTTGATTTTATCAAGTTTCAGTAGAATGATTTATTATTTTTATGTATTAACGGTTGAAATAAATAGAAATATTAAAGAAAGATAAATTTCTCAAAACTCTTTGAAGAACTAAAACAAACAAGAAGGTTCCCAAGCACAAACTACACAATCACCAGCAACAAAATTGGGTAGCAAGTCAAGATTGAACAAAAATCAAAAGACGGGAATCAAAGGAACCAGAAAGAAGATAACTCCTGCAGCTTTATCACTAAGCTCAACAAGTAGAACAACAACCAGATCACCATCAATGTGAATAAAATTTGCTTTGCAAAATCCGTTAACCCGTAGTTTGACCTGAGTTTTTCAATCTGAGCTATACTCAAGACTATAGTTATCAGAACTGGACCGGACCTAGTACCGGTCCGATTTGAAATTAATACCGGGGTGGATACTGAATCAGAAAAAATCGGATAAACCGATTGGTTTATTACAAAATTGGTGAACCGGATTGGTCCGGTTTAGTGTAATTGATGGTTTAATTAATATTTAATTACATATCATTAATAGCCAAAAATTTATTTTATTAAAATGTTGTAGCTGGAATTCGAACTCAACCCTTTGGACTTCCATGCAAAAGCTCTAATCAATAGATCATCAAGATATTTTATTATTTTTAGGATAACTAGCAGACTAAATGTAATATTTAATAATAATTATATTTAAATAGACCGACGATCGAACCAGTTTAAACCACCGGTTCAACCGAAAAATCAGAAACCGGAGCCTTGATAACTATGCTCAAGACGTCGTGCATAATCTGAAAAAAATCAAGAGACTCATCCAAATTTCATATATCATAGTAATTAAAGCATCACATCCCAACCAACCATTTCCATTACTCCTTCTACCGCTCAAGATATATAGTATCCAAGATGAGAGTTCAAAAAATGCAGGTTTTTGTCCAACTACTTCATAATCCTCTCAAGCACATTTTTGTTGAAATTGCAATGAAAGTACATATGTTAGTGGTCCTCCTCCTCATTTTTATGCAACACGACCCCAAAAAAATAAAGAGTGTGAGCGGCATTTGATTTTTAATTAAGTCGTTCTTATGCACCATTAGCTATCTAATTTAAAATTGATATATAAAAATATAATACAAACTCAAAATAAATTTTTAATCTAAATTTTACTATCAGGATCCAACCAGAGTACAACCGAGCAATTGTTTACTACATAACGGTGAGCCATGCGGTGAAAAACATTATGCATGATCTTTTCACACATGTCGCACTAACTTGAGCAATCTGAACGAGAGTGAGCAATTGAAGATTCATAGAGAATCTATGTACCTCAAGGTAATCTATTAAATACACATGTACATGAGTTGCGGATTCAATTCATTAATTGATTTTGTTTTTTTTGTTCATATTTCTCAGAGACACCATGTGCGTCCATGAGTAGGGCGCAAGACGAAGTTCTACTACAACACATATCAGATGTCAAAGAGGATGATGCTCAAGTTGAAGGCATTGAGATAACCGGTCCATCTCAGGTCACTCAGGCCTATCATATTAAAGTTCAAGAGAGGGGTTTGAGGAACAAAACACCCTAAGAAGACAGAGCTTCCATACACACCGACACCACAAGATGAAGATTAATTGTGTACTTTGAATTTGGTGGAGGCATGGATAATGATTTAAAAACTTTGTTGATTTATTTCAGGATGATATTTTTACCATTTTTAGATTTGGTGTTGATTTGGTACCATTTTTTGATTTGGTGTTGATTTAGTACCATTCTTGAGTGGCAAAAGACAAGGATTATGATTTAGATGATATTGATTTGATGTTATTGGTTTGCTTTGATTTGTGCAGGTGGGATGATTGTGAAACAAATGACATTGAGTATCATTTCAGAACAAACCGCGATCTATGATTCTGGTTTGCACTGCCACACAAATGGGGACTAGTGTCGGTAGTTTGCTTTAAGCAAACTGTTAACAACGTTGGCGGTTTGCCATTTAGGCTATGTCAAAAGAAATAAGTGCCACGCTGGCCTACAAGTCAGCCACGTTGTGCGCCCCATAGACAAACCGGTTTTGATGATGGCGGTTTGCTTAGACAAATCGTCCATAACACCGGTGGTTTGGTCTAAATAGGGTATATTCAAAAATAAAATAAAAAGTAGGGTATTTTTGAAACAAAACCAATAGAAAGGGGTATTTTAGGAACAAAATCCTTTATTTATGCTTCTTCAAGTATACTATATATGATTGATGTATGATTTGTTGACAGATTGATCTTACATCTCTTATCTTAGAGACGCATGTAATTCAGAGTTTGAATATGCTAGAGTAATCCAATCCACTAACATCGGAATGGAAATAGGTTGGATATAATACCTAATTAAAGTCAATGTCCCTAGGCAATCGAAGACCAGAATCGGGAGCTTGACTAGATATATTGAGTTGTTTGTTTATCCCTATTTGTTTAATAAATGTTAGTATAATCACCTTTTGACTAGTATTTGGGTGCTATGAAGTCCAGAATCGGAAGAAAACACACAACAAAATCTATTGAATAATTATGTAGTATTACTGATATTGAATGACTTGGATAATTTATCTCTGCCTAAATAACATAATGATGTTTGAATACAGCCCATGGGAAGTAGAAATCCTAGAATTTTATTTTCTCTATTTGATTCTCTCTCTGTATCTCTGTTTAAATTTTGTTTAATAGTTATTAATTATAACTACTATCATTCATTCGCGTAGAACTAAATAGATATTAATTAGGTTATTAACATATATCAAGTCTTTTGCTCCTCTTAATTGGGCTCAAAACTTAATGATTTATTGACTGCAATGACTCATAAAATAAATATTAATATATATACATAGGATCAAAATGTGTATGTCAAATTGGCGCAGTTGCCGGAGAACATCAGTTTAATTGTTAAGAGCTTTTGACTTAGCATAATTTTGAAATTTTGTACATATTTATGTTATTTTATTTCTTAAATAATTGTCACTAACTCTCATTTTTGTTTTTTTTTTGCAATGATATTTCCTTACTATCAACATGGCAAGTCTTCAAGTAGAGCTCCAAATGGTGTACGATGGTACAAACATTCATATGACAAAAATTACTCTCTACATGAATCACAAAACACACCTTATTAGAGGGAGCAACATTGCAGTATATTTGTCACATTCTTATCAACATGATATCAAAATCCTATTCCAAATGGTTACAAGCGTAAACCACAATATCAGAACCATATTACATAGCCTAAATATCACAACCGACATTATCATGTCCAATTCAATTCATGCAAGAAGTAGAAAAAGAGAGGGGCCAATTTTTCAAAAAGTGTACGGAAGAGATTGACGAGTGTCGTAAAGGATTTAAATAAAAACCAAACACGTTGAGGGATCACTGCAAGAAAAGGATCCATATGCAATGTAAATTTTGCATTGTCTTAGATCGTTTTCGTGTTGCCTCAAACGTGAGGCAACACAAAGGCAATGAAAACAGTTATATTATCTTTGGGCACCATTGGCTTCAAATTACTGCAAAATTTTGCAAATGCAACACAAAATGAACAACTGAAACATTGAGACAAAATCAACATAAAAAAAATGGAACTCAACACTAAATTTTGCATTGCCACAGCATGCAGCGAACCGGCTTGCTGATTCGACCATTAACCGAAGCTTCCAGAGCTGTAAAAGTCCAATTCGAAGCTACTGATTCCTATCTCAAAGTGGTGATTTTCGTTGTTCGATTTGGCGTTAGATGTCGTAGAAGTGCGGCATCTGCAGCGGTTAGATGGTAGCGTCTGCGACGGGGACGGATTTGAGTTTGTACATTGTTGTTTCTGGTCCAGGCAATGTCAAAAAACGGGGACGACAAGTGGAACGTGGCGTGACTGTCGGAGGGTGTGAAAGGGAAGAGCTTTTCACTCCCGCATCTGATTCGAAAGCAGGGCTGGGTCCGAAGGTTGATTTGGAGACGAAAGCATTTGTGGAGGATATGAATGAGAATTGGGAGCATAGGAGAAAGAGCCAGCAGAAGATGGAGCAGGTGAAGCAGCAGAACAACGGCTCGCTTGAAGGATATAGGCTGAGGGAAGCAGAGAGTGCATGCTGGGTTGTGGGTGAAGGAGACTGAGAAGATGGAGGAGTCCAAATTGGGCAACTTTGGCCCTGGTGATGATATTGAGAAGCCGCTCGATAGTTGCGAGCAGAGATATTTGACTCGCCTAGTAGTGATCAGAGTGGCTTCCATAGATCCTGGCACATCTGAATTCAAGAACAAACCTGATGGTTGGGAGAAGATGGAGGAGGACATTCTTCTGCCGGAATATGAGCGTCGAATTTCATATAGCAAGCTTCATAAAAGCACGTATCTTCAGTCGGAGGAGACCCATTGACCGGTGGAAGTACATGATAAAAGAAACTGCCCATTTCTTCAGTCTTCCTTGCACTCGGCCGCTTTTCTAGCTTCACCACTCCACTTTTTTTAAATCAAACCGCATGTAAGGAAAGAATCACATAAGAATAGTTTCAGTAGCCTAAAGTACTTAGCAAATTTCAACAACACAAATAGAACTTAATGTATTTCAAAAACATAAGAAGATACGGAGTTTGACATTTAGAAAATTTCAAACGCACTTAAAATTTAAGTACTAACTAAGTCAAAGCTATAAAAGTTAGCACCAACATCAGTAAGGACATTGCAACACTTAAACATTTATGATATAGTAGAGCCAAAAAAGAGAAAGTAGAGCAAGGTAAGAAACAACAATAGAAATGGTAGCAGAAATTACAAACATTTACAAATCAGCAAAGAAAAGTATGGCAAAGACATAACACTAGTTTAGTAGAATGAAAACAACAGTAGTAACATAAGACAAGTATGTCAAAGACATAAACACAGCAGTTACAGGGAAGCTTGACATAAAAAGTTCAGCAGAATAAAAACAGTAGCAGTAACAAGGAAACCTGAAGTAACATATGAGACTTATGTATTATTTGTTCTACAAAATAAAAAATGCATACTCTTACATCTATAAAGGGAAAATGCATCATTCATTATATGGTGAATAGTTTGTATTTTTCAAGAAAATAAAAATGTTATCTGAAATTGAATTTGCTTGAAAAATGTAAACCTTGGTTTCTTTTACGCACAGACTAAGAGAAACATGTTGCGCGATTTGGAGACTAATAAGACTATTGTTAAAGTATCTTATATAAATAAAATATGTATATCTGGCTCACTAGCTAATATTAAGTACAAAGTTGATCTATAAGGACCGAGGCCTACAATGTTAGTGATGAAAAAGATAAATAGAAAAAGTAAACAAACATATACAACTTAATAGGGGTTTTGTGAGTTGAAACAAACTAAACCTCTACCTGCAACACTAAGAGAAAAGAGAATCTAGAAACAGGTGCGTAGCTCTGGTGACTAATTTGTGAATGTGTGTTGATCATTGATACTAATAATGAAATTCTTATAATGAATTGACCTTAGTAAAATATATGTACTAATATACTCAAACGCGGTGAAAAGTCATAAACAATAGCTTTTACTCTAAAATCATCATACCCTTCAGCTAATGATACTAATTTTTATGTCAATCATCTGAGACTGAAGCATAGGGGAAAGGCATACGTAAATGTGCTACTGAGGTAGGGAGTTCAATAAAGATTATATAACTCGCGCAAACTTAGAGTATTTAACTATAAACACGCACAATATATGTTTATTTTCTACCTCTTTAGTTGATATACGTCCAAAGCCTTACAACTAAATCAGGGATAAGAAATCATGCAACAAGGCAATTCATTCATTAAAGTGTCATGCAACAAAATAATCATTCAGTTGAAACTCAATAGACATAGTACAAAAAAAAGTATTAAGAATAATAATCTTACAACACCACATCACAAGTTACTACACCTGAATTACATAAAGGAATTAGTTAAGAATGGCCATTCAAAAGTACATAATCAAATATGAAGGGATAACCCTAATAATCATATTTTTTTTGAATAACTATATTTTTTATGAGGAGATAGTTCAATATTATTTGAATTCTGTGGAAAAAATTCATTAAGAATTACATCTTTGCTCTTCTTACAAAACTATATATCTCTGTCTCCTCTTTCTATAGCCTTTCGAATCATCAAAATCGGACATTAGCTGAGAAAATTACGACCCTCGAAAGATAGCCCGGTTCTAAAGACTCAGATTTAAAAACATAGCACATCATGCGCTTTTTAATGATTCACTGCACGCTCGACACGTCTGCGCGGCCGGTTGCTGAGTCAGCTCTTCTCTCCTTTCTTATTGATGACATGTGTCTGCTCCTCTCCTTTTCATTATGGCGCTGCTAAAGTTAGTAAGAACCTAAGGGGCATAACTAACCTTCACACCAAATGTTTGATTTGCATAATTCAAGAAGCTACAAATATCTCAGAAGATTAGCTACAACTTTTTATACGGATTCAGTTCCTGAATCTAAGCGAATTTATGTCAGAAGATCAGACAAACTCGATGGACAGATTTGCTTTCTAATTTGACTTCCATATCCGATCTGATTTAGATATACTGATGAGTCCGAATTCAATCAGAATTACCTTTAGATAATCATAGAAGATCTGCACAAATTTGTTGCTTGAAATATAAGCTACTTCATGCTTATATAAAGGGTGTGCCTAGGAGTGCCTTGGAGAAGGGTGTGCGGTGTGTTGTACTAGCCTTAGCATGTCAATATTTGACGCTACAACAATCTTTAGAGGAGCAGTAGAAGATTGCAAGGGATCTCTTTCTAGAGTAGTGAAGAGTCAATTTGCATGGGTTATTCCGACTTATTTAATTATGTCTATATCTATGGCTCTTAGTGGCTAATTCCCTTTTGTAGCTCAAGTGTTGTGACTTGTGAATCATTATTGTGAGATATTTGAGCTTAATAAATTATAGTTATGATTCTATGTACACTTTGCTTAATTTGAATTATTGCTTTTTCGTATGACAACTTCAATTAATGAATTGCGTTGTTGGATGAGTTCTCCCACGGATATAGTTGTGAGGCTTTAGGCATATACCAACTAAACGAGTAGCAACTAAGATAAACACACTCTAGGATTGCATGAGCTAAATAATCTAGATTGAATTCCCTACTATAATAGCTCAACTGCTTATGTCTTTTGTTAGGTTAACAATCTAATGAAAGCTTGTTAGACATATATGATTCATATTATTAGCTAAAGGGAGTGAAGGATGTAAAGTAAGAGCAATTTCGTATGGATAGTCACATGATTATGGATGATAAGTGCATATATGCTTGTTGAATTCAATTCAAAAATAGAATTTCATCATTAGTATCAATGATCGACAATCTCACAAGTCAAGTCACCTCAACAACATGTTTATCCTATTGATCTTTCACTGGGTGTGCAGGTTGAGTGACCTTCATTACTTCTTCACAATCTTAAAACCCCTAAATTTGAGTCTTTTTTGTCAATTGTCAAATTACTAACGTGTTAAGAACTTAGTTCATGCGGTTCGACCCTAAACTTAATGCTTGCTGGTGAGCCAGGTACATAAATTTATTTGCATAAATACATATCAACAACAAGCGCTTATCAAATTGCCGTCGTTGTTGGGGACTGAGGTAACTTTACAATGTTAGTAGTTTGTCAAATTCATTTAGTTTTCAATTCTGTATTTTTCTATTCTAAGTAAAACCGCGTGCGCGGCTAGGTAACTGAGTGCATAGCTTATCTCATTTAAAGTCTCTAATTAGCGTCTCTCGCACGCGAGGCCAAGTAACTAAGCGTGCGGGGCTAGTCTGAATTTTGTTAGACCTTTGAAATTCGCTTGTTTGATTACACTAATCTTCCTGGCTAGTTTCTACTGAGTCAATGAATCCTGTCTTTCATGATTAACCCTTCCCACCTGACATGGATCTCAAAATATTAATCCGTCAAAGAAATCTAGCAATAAGAGAAGCAGCAAACGCAACGACACCGCCACCACAACCACGGAGGAGAACATTGAGGGAGCTGACTACTCCAACCTTCCATGATAAGCCGTTATACATATAGGTCGCGGATGATTGAGACATTGAGATTATGAGTGATTTCATTCACCAACTCCCTAAATTTTGAAAGACACCGGGAGAGGATGTCTAGCTTCATCTTAGATAATTCAATGTGGTCTGCACTCCGATACAACCAGCAAGGGCTGACCTTGACAGATATAGGTTAGTGTCATTCCCTTTCTCCTTTGTAGACTAAGCTAAAAAATGGCTTTTGTATTTACCCGCATACACAATCACTACTTGGAGCCAGATGAAGGATGTGTTTCTCACCAAATACTTTCCTACAACCAGATTTGTCTCAGATCCGTAAGGAGATATGTGGAGTAAAACAATAGCCAGACAAGATAACCTTTGAATATTATGAGTGTTGCAAAAGACTAGTCACTAAGTGCCAAAACCATGGATTTTTGGATCAGAATCTAATAGAGTTCTATGTAGAGGGTATGGAACCATAAGGGAGAAAGACATTGGATGCAACAGCTAATGGAACCATACAAAATAAGTATCCTGATGAGATATGGACAATTATCAAGGATATGGCCGAGAACGCCTTCCTATTCTCAAGATCTAACAGAGTGCTAAAGGTGACAACCTCAGATGCAACAATGCCATCAAAGACACCACCAGCCGCAACCTTGTCATTAGAATTTGAAGGTATAAAGACCATGATACAGGAGCTACTCTAGACCATGAAGGCCATAATACCGACACTACACAATGTGGGATGTGCATGTCGATAAAACATAATACTAATGTGAGTCCTTCATGGTAGGAACCTGCAGGCCAAAGCAAGGATCTGATAGTAATAGGAAGATATTGTCCAGGTCAGCAGTAGAACACCGCACTGCCCACCCACTACCATCCAAGAATTCAAAATAACCTAATCTTAGCTATAGTAATAATAACTTTCAATAAAGACTAAGGTCGAACATTCCTCCATACCAAACAGGAGCAATCAATAGTGGATTTGAGTCGTGAGTGGATAAAGTGGAAGAGTACATAGCAAAGCGTGACAAAGATGGATCTCACATTCATAAACATGGAGAGGCAAATTTCACAACTTGCAACTGATGTGAATGAGATCAGATCCCTACGAGGCTGACTTTCATTCCAAAGAGAGAAAAATCCTCATCTAATTGTCAGTATGGACATGAGGAAGGAGGAACAAATTCAAAAAACCTAAGACCTATTAGATGCAGAATTATAGCTAATCCCTACACTGTCACGTGCCATTCCATGTGCCTTTTGATGCTACGTCAAGCGTGCAAGAAGGGGAATAGCTAAAGAACCACATAGCCAACGCGCAGAAGACATGCACGCGGCCATTTCAACGTGCGGCTCTGGCTTAAGCTCCCTAATTGTTTTAGCAATGAAGACACACGCTACTTCTAATTTAGATATATCTAAAATTCAAACTAAGTTTGTGCTACCCTTTCCATCTCAAGTCCAAAACACCAAAGAGGGTATGGGACTGTTTTTGTAAAGTGGAAATAAATAGTCCACTTATCGAGACACTACAATAATTTCCCAAGTACACCAATTTCTTGAAAGATCTATGTGTCAAACGCCACAAGCTGAAGGAAGAGGACATAGAGGAGCTAAGTGTCAGGGTATGCTAGAGTACCTAAATTTAAAGACTCATGTATGTTCACTATACAATACATCATAGGTAGAACACTTTTGAATGTGTGTATGCTAGATTTAAGTGTTGCCATTAATGTCATGTCAAGTAGTATCTACAGAGCCCTGAACTCCAAACCCTTTCAAAACAATAAGATAATGATAATCTTAGCTGACCGTTCAGATGTTCGCCCACTAGGATTTATTGAAATAATTTTAGTAAGGATAGGAAGTTTAGTTTTTTCTACAGATTTATATGTCATGGATATGAAACCCTATAGCATCAATCCATCTTTCCTATCCGCCTTTCATGGCAGTATCTAGTACCATGATTAATGTGGCTGAAGGAATAATGTCCATGAAATTTGATGATAATGTAGTACACATGAGCATCTTTGACTCTTCTAAACTATGATTATTCACTGTCAACGTGGAGGACAACATTAGAGAATGAGAGAATAAAAAGATATAAGAGACTAGGGCTGAGCCACCAGATCTAACATTGGTCCTATGATGTAAGAGTGACTATCCTATTCTTAAATCGATAAAGTTTACTTGTTTCCACACTTTTTGCAGGCTTAAGATATAAAACTCCATGAGCTGTAATTCGAACTAAAGATTAGCAGGATCGTGAGGACAACATTAAACATATGGAGTACCATAACAATCAAATCTTGTTGTATGAAAGTCACCAGATTTGAAGAACAATATGAAAATCTTTAAAGAGTCGAGGAAAGATCTAAGGAGAAATTCCACAAACGAGGAGGCAAAACGCACAATCCATATTCAAAGTATCAAACTGATAAGTGTAAGAGCAGTAACAAGAAGATAACCTCAGAGTTTGCGGATATCCAGAAAGACAAATCATCATGACCAACATGAGAAGTATCACCAAGCCTATGATGTTAAATAAGGGCTCTTGTCGAAAGACAATTTAAATTTTAATTTCAATATTTCTTTTTATTTTTTCAGATAATTAAGTTTCTATTGTATTAGTTAGACTAAACTAGACTAACAATGTCAAGTTCAAGTGTGGGGTATTAGAAAACTTTGAGTTGTAGCAGATGCCGAGTGTAAGTAAAAAGACTTGCGCGCATGCCATAGAAGGGTCAGAGCCTGGTCAACATCGAAACGTTGAGCCAAAGATAGTATACACCACATGCACGTCCCACGTGCGGACTGTTAATTCAAAATAAGTCCAGCAGTCACGCGAATAAGTTGTACCATTTATTAGAAATTTTAGATCCCCAAACACCATGAGACTCCAAAAGGGCGACTGAGCACTCAAAGACTTATTCTGCCCTCTCAAACAACTAAATCAGCATTTGCACACATGCATATCATTTGGCCATTTCCAGCATGCCTCTGCATGACCGCACAACACTCTTATTTATTTTTGGCCGAGTTAGCCCGAACCGAGGGAGCTTTTAGTGGAGGCGCAAGCCATGAACCTCTGTATCCAACATATGGTGTTGAGCCTCTTCGCCAAGAGGCAATTCTTACATTAGACAAGATTATTTGGAGAAGTTCAGAGACTCGCTCACATGATGGGATGACTACGTATGCTCGACCTCCACTCTTATACTAATGTGGAAGCCATGATAAAGTTCTTAGTAATAGTTGACTATAGGATCAACCAGGAGGTACTTTTCATCTAGTTCTAGGTTATAAGCATGGAGTTTTACATTCCCATGGACTAGATCAGGAAGATCTTTGGTTGGGATTTAAAGGATGCATTACAAATGGTGGATTTAAAAATTACTGAGATGTTGAGCTTCTGGAGGGAGGCGAGTATAGATTCCATGGTGATTTTAAATCAAGCAAGACTTTGCTACCTACCTGAAGGATCCCGCACTAGTCTACATTAAGAAAAAGCTTGGAGGCACTATATTGGCAAGGGACAAAGATAAGGATAAAATTTAACACCTGGAGCTTTTCATTCTAATGTGTTGCATGCAGGAGATAGTTCCACACTTTGCACATTATATGTGCCTGCATTTTGACTCCAACCGAAAAAAGCCTGGCCACATTGTTCGAGGAGGGATGATCACCCACTTCCTACAAATGATAGCAGTTATTCATTTTATCCCTGATGAGAGTGGTCAGATTATCCAGCCAGCTTTTCTGACCTAAAGCTTATTTTCTGAGGATGTGAGTCATTTGGATATCCAAAGGAGGTCACATATCTTAGTGATACTACATGGATGCTGCATTGCATCAGGCATTGCCGAGGAACCTCCAACAACATCAGAGTCGCATCAGGGCTTCCACTTAATCATGGATCATCATCATCTGCACTTTCATTCTCCGGAGTCAAAATTGTATCTACTAAACCACAACTAGCCACTATTGCATACCAGCCAGCTGACATGGTGAGAGCTTACATGAGAAATCCACTGGTCAGCATGATGAACAACTGAAGGAAGTGGTGACCAACATGAGGACGCTCACAAAGGAGCAGAGGCGCACGCATGAGCTTTTGAGATAGATAATGAGAGACAGTAGAGAGTTGCCGGATGATGCATATAATGTGCCACCCCCAGAACTAAAAGAACTTTATTCATGATCATATGCCTTGTTTCCTAGCCATTCACTTAATAAGTGACTCGTTTATTTTTGTTAGACTATATATGTTGATATTGTCTGGACTAATCATTAACACTAATTTTCTTTCAGTTTTCAACACTATGAAAAAATCTTAGTGTGAAGTTGTTACAGAAAAATATTCTGAAATTTAGAGTTACAAAAGGAAGCCGCACGCAAGTCAAGCAACTACCACGCAGACGCCAAAACTAATATGAATAAATTTTATAATCAAATAATTAAATAAAATTATCTTCAAATATTTAATGTAATCCTCAAATTTTTATTATGTAAATGTCAACAAAAAATAATATGAATAGATAATTATAAATAATCAAATATTTGATAGATTAAAAAATTGGCAACTGATACAATATAAAAATAAGAAAAAATATCATATGACATGTGGATCTCATGTGCAGAGATGAGATTCATGAAAAATTAGGTGACATGGCATAAATTTCATGTGGCATGATACAAACCTCTTTTTAGGTTTGTTTTGGTGGGGATGCCCTTGAGATTAAATAATGAAACGTAAATTTAAATATTAAAAAAAGTAAAAAATATAATAGTATAGCATGTGGGTTCTTTTACAAAATTATAATGAATAAAAAATATTATTAAAAATTATGAAAATAACACAAATCTGATTTGATATGATATATATATATCTATTTTTAATTTATTTTTATTCTAATTGTTACTTAAATTGACAGTATGAATTAGTTGGCTCTTTATATGCTCCTCTCTTTTAATGCCTGGCATCTATGTGCACCTCTCTCTCTCTTTCAATACCTTGCATCTCTGTTATGTCTGTACCTCCTTTCTCCCCGTTCTCATCCCATGACTCAACATGTTGTAGAGTTTGTGAGTATTATTATACAAGATTAATAGGTGACCTTAAGCTCTCTCCTTAGTTCTACATTACCTTTCAATTGGAGAACATGATCAGTATCATCAGCACCCGCTAACCCTCTTCTCTTTTATCTATTGATATATGAGATCAGAAAACTGTGAGAAATGGTTTGCTATTGGAGACAGGCCAAACAATTCCAAAATTTTATATTCAAATTCTGGTGATACCGTATTTACGCTTTAATATGCTGAGATGCGCATGAGCTGCTCCACAATGAGTAAGAATGTCACTATCAATGTGTAAGAAATGTGAGATGCATAACCACTGGAAAAAAATAATAAAAGAGGAGCGAGGATATCTGGTTATTTTAGAAGGCAGGCCTTCAAAAATATGGTTGAACTTCAAGCCACATTAAAAGTTGTATAATGAGTACTTGGCTCCATCTTCTATGATGTCAACCTAAACTATTACAAAGTCTAATTCCACTGTTATTTTTTGGAAACAAGGTGCACTTAATAAAGTCTGCAGCATCATTCAATGATGAATAAACAATAATGGCTTATTACACCTAACGTTAACATTTGACCAATAGAAACCAGAAAGATGCCTGCCTGGAGCAATAAAAAAATCAACCATTAAATGCATTCTATATTTTGGAACTTATTCAATCTCAATTTTGGTATAAAAAGTATAAAACTACTTACAATATTGGATATATAATTAATAAAATAATAGCGATTTTTTTTTTCTGCTCGCTGGGATTGTCCTGCATTATTGCCACCACCAAAATCTATATGCATGCTCATTCAGCAAAAGCTTTAGACATGTCTGTTTTCTCTACAAGAAGTCCTTCGTCGAGTATCTCCAAGGCCAGGTGAGGGTATGTCCTTTATTGACAGCCTGACACATGCGAATGCAGACCCAAAGCGCCCAACACACTACACGATACTTCCATTAACTTCCCTGACATTAAAAATAAGTGAAGATGTTAAGCAAACAAATCCAATCAGCTAGTGATGAGTATAATTTTTATATGGCTCTCTTAAAACTAGCAAATTTAAGAAAGCAACTTCTCAACACGAAGAATGTGATGAAATGAGCAATTAACATAAACCAAAAGTAGTAGGACCGACAACAATTTATATAAAAACACATGAGATGGATCACGTTGATCGAGCTAATTAGGCTGGTGAAACTGTGGCAGCAAATGAGACTGGACAAACTGGCGGAGTTTTTGGTTTTGGTAAGGAAATGGGAGGCAGCACCAGCTAGTGCTAACTGGTTTTTGTGTTTTAAGCACATGGGCCGTCCCCTTGCATGATTGCATCAGCTCCAAAAGAGGAGTGACCCGATAAGCCTAACCGGAACCCACTTGCGGTTTTCATTTTATCAAAACCAACTTCCCTGGGTCTGTGTAATTCATCAAAAATCTAAAACTATTAAAACTGTAATTTAAAAAAAAAAACAATAAGCTTCCTAAGATGATTTCCATTCGAGTTGACTCGCTCGCCGGTATATTATTTACCAACTAAAAGGCTTCTAAACTCAAGATCATAACCCATTGTTTAACAACTCCATCATCGGGGACTTAACAAAGACATAAAGTCAACTACTCCAATGGCACATTTTGCCTGAATTATCCCCTCAAGTGAACAACCTCATTCAGCCCTGGTCAAAACTGAATGTAACTTTTGAAATATTTAGAACATGAGAATCTAGTAGTTGATAGGACTTAAGTTGTGAACTGAACAAAGTGTCTGAGTGACACGATGAAACATGTCTTTAACACATGCAGCCGCTGATGTCCTAATCTCTTTTAAAGACAATTTATCTAGCTCAGTTTCCCACGAAATGCCCGCTAGCCAACTACAGTTAACCCACATATCCAAGTCCATTTAAAAATTCATACTGGCAATGACACCCCCAAGGCCCCAATGAACTACACCCAATGCTGAACTCCTTAATCTCTGATTGGATCCATCATGGACAGTATCAAATGGCAGTAAACTCTCAAACTGAACCAAGATCCCGTTTAGTTTCCTATATCTAGAATCTATTTCCTGGACTAGCATACCAATAAAACACCACATATAATGAACAATCTAGTCCTCCGAACAGTCACAAACTTGGATGATGGCATATCATTCAAGGAGTGCAGAAATTTACCTCTGCTCTGTTGCTTGGTGACAAATTTGACTGCACTTGGACTTGATTTTTCATCGGCAACTTTAATCTTCTCCTCGGCCGGGAATAGAACCCCATCAATTCCTTGCACAGAGATCCGTCCATCAGTGTAAATATCAGGATCAAACAGATATGCAGATCCATCCCCATCCCCAAATTTGACAGACCCATCGGCTTCCTCAGCCACAACTCTATGGGGTAATCTCAGTGTATCATACTTGATCTTCCCAAATCTCCTCACGGCATTGTACATACTCTCCTCAGTCTGATACTCGGGAATTATGTGATAATACATTATCTGCTCAGGCGCACCAGGCTCACTCAACTGGTCTGTTGTCAGCTTCGCCATAGCCTCATCGTTGGGAGCCAGTACGGTCAGAACATACCCCTCGGAAATGAGCTTCCCCATCTCCGTGGCCAGCGAAGTCAAGTTAACCAAAATGTCGGCCATTTCATTGTAGCCACCATAATGCAGCAACGTTTGAATAAAATCTTTGACCTGACTCTCACCGTCAAAGTGACGATGCGCTCCACCAGGTCCAGGTGCCGGCGCCGGAGCCAGAGAGGGACCGGGGGCCATGGCGTCATAAATGGGCAGCACCGGCGGGGCGCCAGCCGGAACCGGAGACGGGTTCTTCTTGAGGCGATTGGTCCGGGGATCGACCTCGGGCGCGCCTTCGGGAATGACAGCAGAAATAGATCCGAGACTCCTCCGGCGATTGAACTCCTCCTGAACCGATCTCGGGACGAGCAGCCTCTCAATCCCGTGAATCACACCGTCCGGTCGCACCACATCGTCAGGACGAATGACCTTGGCAATGTCAACCGCGTGGTGGTCCCCTTTCCTGGTCAGCTCCACCAGATCTCTGGAAAGCGTCAGGTGCGACCGGGGGTGGTCGGCCGGCCAGTCGGCGAAACCGACTCGGCGAGGGATAACGTGGAACATAAGCAACTTCTGGAGGGATTTGAGGTTTCCAGGCTCGAGTAGGAAGCGCTTGAATTCAGGATCCAGATCACGCTCGAGGGCTTCGTTTCGAGGAGCGAAGATAGTGATGTTGCCGGCACCGACAGAGTGCTCGAGCGTCTGGAGGAGGAGGGCCTTCTCGACGAGCTCGGCAAGCTCGGTGTAATGGGAGTCGAGTAATGCGACGAGGACGGAGTTGGAGTTGACAGAGGAGGATGAGGGTGGATTCTTGGCGGGGACAGCAACGGCGATCGGTACGGAGCAGAGGAGGAAGGAAAGTGAGAGGAGAATGCAGAGTTGCGCCGCTGCTGCGGAAGTTGGTGGTGGTGCCGCCATTGAAAGGAAGGTAGTGGCGGGCGGTGGAGAGAGAGAGATTGAATTGAATTGAATTGAATTGAAGTGGTTTCTGGTGGTGGTATGTGCTGGCTTTTTTCACCCGTCTTCTCTTTCTTTCTCTACATGAAAAAAGTGGTGCCCAGCTGTACAACTAACTCCCTTCGACTACTTCTTCTATTGAAAAAGCTCCAAATTTATTTCACGGGATTCTTTTATCACTCCTGACTTGTCTTCTTGTAAATTTCTCTTTTTTTGTCAGAATATTTATATTTGGCATTTTCTCTGCACATGGCCTCAGTCCTTTTTTCTTCTTTTTTAATAATAAATATTTATTACGATTTATTTATTTAATTTGCGAATCCTAGTTTGAAAGTAAAATTATAATATATAGTTATCTTAAAAGCATCATAGATGATAATCACTCTATTAATTATAATTTATCTGACTTAATTTTAAAATGGTGTTATAAAAATAATCATATTAATTTCAGATGTTGTGTAACATCAATTGATTTAATTTATTAAACATATTTGATCTTATTAAATTTTTAATTATTAGTATTGATATAATATGAAAAAAAACGCTTTATTTATGTGAACAAAACGATATCATTTAATTTTGATGACAAAACAACATAATTTTAATGCACGAGACTAATTGTAATAATAATAATATTAGCTTAAGAGTACAACTGTAAATTTTATTTTACAAAATAAGTTCAAAATTTTATTTTCATAAACTCTTCTCGACAGCTCAAGTATATCATATCATAATTGAAAAAAATAGTGAGAGTTCAATACATTTTTTATCTTTTCGCCCCACTATGAATCATTTGGTTGGCAATCGAGTAAATCTATCTTAATTTTAATAAGAGCACATTTAAAGGGGTTTTGAACTGTTGAAGCTTAATGGCATTTCGAGCTATCAGAGAATTGTTGAAAAAAATACAGAAAAAAAGTTAAACAAATTTTATAAAATGAAATTTACATTTTCATTTTAAACTGATATTACTTTAAGAATAAAGATTCTAAATCTACATCATTTTTTCATCAAATTAAATGATAATATTTTATTCACATAAATAAAAAAAAGTTTATTCATACTCAAACAATCTAAATTCTGAACAAGTTTAATAAAATAAATTATACATAATGAATCAAAACAAATTTTTTAATTTTTTTTATATTTCTAATCATTCCAACTACTAACTAGAACCTTTTTTCTATTTTTGCTTTTCAAAAAGTTCGATTTTAAAGATGATACTTTGATGCTTTTCAATTTTGTATACTCTATCCGTCCTGATATATTAGTCATTTAAAGTTAAATAAAATAGATTAAGAAGATATTAATATTAGTGGTTAAATAAATTTAATAGTTAGGTGTTTAATATTTGTAAAAATTTCAGGCAAGAGGTAAATTGGTATATTATTATCGGTGTGGAATAATTTTATTGATTATGATAATAATGTGCTTAATGTTTGACGTTTTAAGTTTTGATATTAAATATGTATTAAAATTGTTATTAATAAAAATGAATAAATAAATTTGATTAAGTGGATAAGTAAAAGAAAACAGAAATTGTATACTTGAGGTACGGATGAGGTTAGCTAGACATTAATGTGGTCTATGTCAAGAACATTAGACACTGTAACAATGAAATGAAATGTGCTTTGCACAAATTGTTAGTTTTTTTTTTCAAATTCACCTTTTTTGTTTTATTCCATTCTTATTTAATTTTAAGTTTATATTCCATTTTAAAATATTTTGCGTTTAAAAATGATATTTCTGAACTGCAATTTTATCACATTTTCACAAAGTTATTTGTTTCTGCAGAACCGCAATTGAAAATTGATTTGTATGAATTATGGTTAGTTGAAATCACAATTTATTGAAAGTGTAGATCAAAGCCCAATTTTGTTTTAAAAAAGTTACAGCTTTGAATGATCACTTTTCAGAAATTAGATTAGCATGAAAATTATATCAAAAATGAGTTTAGAACAACGACCAATGAAAAGAAGGCAATTTGAAATAAAAATAAAAATTGTCACAACAAGATTATATTTTTGAAGAGATCGAATAGGGTTTGTAAATATAAATCGATCAAGCGATGAATCAAATTAAATCAAACTGATAATTTGGTTTGATTTGGAAGATTATTATTTCGGTTAGAATTTTAATTTTAAGAAAACTGACGACTAATGGTTTATTTCGATTTTTATTTTTTTCAAATCTAACCAAATCGAACTATTTCACTTTATTTTAAATCATATATAAATTTAACTAAAGATACTTTATAAATTGATATCTTTATTTTATTATTTATATAAAAGTCTCATAATAATAAATAAATTAATAGATAAAGGTCATGAAAAAATAAATTGAACCGAGTTGAACCATTTGATTTAATTCAGTTTAATTTTTTAAAACTAGCGGTTCGATTTTAGAATTGTCAAACTGATTATGATTTTGAAACCATTATGAACAGTTCAATTTAAAATTTTATTAAAAATCAAACCGAATCGAATCATTACAACCTCTAGAACGAACGGTTCTAGACCGGCTGAGATTGGCTACTTATCGTGTGAATTGAATTGTTTCATTGACGTTATTTTGAAATCGGTTCTTCGACTACAGTTTTATTAGGGCATACCTATTGAAACAAACCTAAAAGTAGGTTTGTGTCATGTCATATACAGTTTTGTCTTGCCTATTTAGCTTTTTTTTTAAAAAAAAAATTTGACCCACAGTAAAACAAACCTTACATAAACCTTAGTAAACTGTTAAAAATTGATTTAAATAATTAATTATAATTAAAAATGACATTTTTAAACTTAAAGCATCATATAAGATAAGCTTATTTAATTAAAAAAAATTAGACTAGATACAACGCTTATTACTTTAAAACGTCGTATAAAGCCGAGCCTAATAACAATATACGATGCTTTTAATTTAAAGCGTTGTATAAAGATTCACATATATTATACGGCGTTTCCTCAAAGCGCCGTATAAAATCTTGAAAGACCATATATGACGCTTTTAATTAAAAATGTCGTATATTGTTAATCTATGAACCGTTTCATTTACACGAAGCGGTATTGTGTCAGACAGCCACACACCACATTGCATATCAGCTCGAAACAGTTTGTGACCTAACACAAACCTCTCCACAAACTTAATGCACGTTTGATAACCGTATTAATAAGTAAGTATTACTAATACGCGTATAATTTATATTGATGTTATTTAGAAATGTATTATATATACGTTTAAAGTGTGTTTAGTTGACCAACCGTGTAGAATATTATTTTACTTTAATACCCTCCATTGTTCTTAAAGATTTCTTAAACTCAATCGTAGGACGTTGTCCGACTTTGATTCCACACCTTCAAAGGAGTAAAACTAAACTACTTCGATTCTTGAACTCAATAATCGGAGAAAAGAAGATAGAAGAGGAAGTGATAGTATCTCAAGCGACTTTGATTCCACAGCTTCGATTTCGTTCCAGCAACATCAGATTCGCAAATTGCTTCTGCAAACATGTGTATTCGATCGTGAGAAAATTGTTTAATGAGAAGCCTCTTGCTGAAAATAAAAACATTATTAATGAAGGTTATGATGAAGAAGCAGTCAATACGTCTCAACTTTCTTTGTCTGGTAATGAAGTTGCAGGATTGAGCTCTGTTGGCTATCAAGAACCCAACGGTTCAACACAAGTCAAAATTTTTGATTTTATTGAAAAAATTGGTAAAGATAATGCTTCTGATATGCTGCTGGAAGCTGATAATGAGCCGAAAAGAAGAACAATCTGAAAACCCACTTCATCGGTTAAAAGTTTTCTATAAATTTTTGAAGAAAGCAGCGGATTTTAGGCAGCCAATTGATCATTTAGTATCCTTTGACTTGGATAAGGAACTTGAGGATGAAGGTTGTGGAGATTTTTTTTTTACAGAATTAAGGAAAATATTCTCAAAGGAGGCCACAAGCAGAGGTAAATTACGCAACTGCATAAATTCAGAAGATGAGCATAATTAGTTGGCGACAAAGTGATAAGATTAGGGCATGAGGTTATAATTATAAATCATATTTAATCTTTTTTTTTACCAAGATAAATAAACCTACTTCAAAAGGTGAAATTAATATTACAATAGTTACAAAACAAAACTTAATCCTTGTATTGTTTACTCCTTCCGTCCTCTAATACATGTCGTTTACGGTTAATTTGAGTACATTAAGATGAAGTTAATGGTAACGGTTGAACAAATTTAATAGGTAGGTGGTTAACATTTTTTTGAAAAAGTTCGTGCAAAAAGTAAAATTGATAGATGATTATTGGTGAGGAATGTATTCTTTATTGATTATGATAATGAAGTGATTAATGTTTGACATTTTAAGGTAGTTGTTGATATTAAATACACACTGAAAATTGGTAAGTGACAAGTAAAAATGGACAAAAAAATTCGATTTAGTGACATGTAAAAGAGGACAAAGAAAGTAATACTCAAAACAAATATCCAATCAAACACTTTGAATAATATTAACTGCGCTTAATTATCCCGTCCACCAAACACGCACTTGCACTTAAGAGTCAAAACAGCGTGGCTTTCTTTCTAAGTAAATGTAATATTATTTGTTGCTGATTGTGTGTGTGACTCGATGGTCATAATGACATGATTTCACTCAGGTAACAATCTAACGTTGTATTGTGTGCGGAACACATACTCCCTCCTCCGTACTCTAATATATATCATTTAAGATTAATTTAAGTAAATTAAGATGAAGTTAATGTTAGCGGTTGGACAAATTTAATAAGTAGGTGGTTAATATGTTTTTGAAAAAGTTCGTGCAAAAGGTAAAATTGATAGATGATTACTGGTGAGGAATGTGTTTTTTATTGATTATGATAATAAAGTGATTAATGTTTGATATTTTAAGATAGTTGTTGATATTAAATACACATTGAAAATTGTTAAGTGACAAATAAAAATGAAAAAATCCGATTAAGTGACATGTAAAAGAGAACAGAGATAGTACATTTAAAAGAAAATGAGTAGACAAAAATAGTCAAATGTTTTTCCCTTACTCATTATTTTCTTTTCGAGAACGTGTTTATCTTTTTCAATTAGTACTAATTAACTACTAGATTTGGTGAAAAGGTAACTGAAACGTGGCAGTCGGCTGAAGCTGAAGGCAGGCAGGGATAATAATGATGATAAAGGTTAAGTGTCGGTGTTTGATAATGACCAAAAACCGCCCTGTTCCTTTCTACGCCAAGATAGTCTCCACGCTACCCGATAGTACATCTTAAGCTCAAAACGGTGACGTCCCACTCGAATGGAAGACGACCCATCAACTTCAACAACTCAATCACCAGTCTCTCTCTTCTACAGAATCTACACTATCACGAACTATATATATATATATATACGAGTAAAGGCACCCGTCGTCCCGACGGTTTGGTTTGAAAAAAATTAAAAATCGAACCAAATTATTAGTCATCATTTTTAAAAATATGAAAAATATGAAACTGTACACCGAAAGATTAAAGGCACCCGTCGTCCCGACGGTTCGGTGCAAGAAAAATTAAAAATTGAAACAAATTATTAGTCATCCCTTTTTAAAATATGAAACTGTAAACCGAATGATTTTTTAAAATTTGAAATCAAACCGAACCAAATCAAATCGAACCGAACCGGACCGAACCGGACCGATCGGTTCGGGAGCGTCACGATTGAAATCCTATTCTGTTATACGAGTAAAGGTACCCGTCGTTCCGACGGTTCGGTTCAAACAAAATTAAAAATCGAATCAAATTATTAGTCATTCCTTTTTAAAATATGAAACTGTAAACCGAACGATTAAAGGCACCCGTCGTCCCGACGGTTCGGTTAGAAAAAAATTAAAATTTGAACTAAATTATTAGTCATCCCTTTTTAAAATATGAAACTATAAACCGAATGATTTTTTAAAATTTGAAACCGAACTAAATTAAATCGAACCGAACCGAACCGAATCAGACCGGACCAACCGGTTCGGAAGCGTCACAACAGAAATCCTATTCTGTTATATATATAGATATATAGATTATGTATTGAAATTGTGACAAACAGAAATAGTATGGTATTGAGACTTGGCCCTCTGGTTTTGCTTAGCCTTGGATTTTTACTGAAAGTGAAAACACACAGTGGATTGGTTTGGTGTGGAAGATATGGAAAGAATTTAAAATAGCAGATGCTTGTGAACCTTTCCCTTGTTTAGACGTGCATAAAATTAGGTCTAAAATAATATACTCTTAAATACTCCTTCCGTCCTCTAATACATGTCGTTTAAGGTAGATTTGAGTAGATTAAGACGAAGTTAATGTTAGTGGTTGAACAAATTTAATGAGTGGGTGGTTGGTGTTTTTTTAAAAAAATTCGTGCAAAAAGTAAAATTGGTAGATTATTACTGGTGATGAATGATTTTGTTATTGATTATGATAAAGAAGTGATTAATATTTGACGTTTTAAGGTATTTGTTGATATTAAATACACATTGAAAATTGTTAAGTGACAAGTAAAAGTGGACAAAAAAATTCGGTTAAGTGACATGTAAAAGAGGACAGAGGGAGTAGACTTCGAATTAATTAAATTGGATCGAACACATTGATTTCAGCTCAGCTCCAGTCCATTACATTTATATATATTTCTTAAATCTAGAGAACCCATTTTTTGAGAGCGGGAGAAATTATGGGAAGGGACGCAACTCAAGGCCCGTACGGATACACTCCCGGTTATTCGATGAAATTTATATGACAAGTGTCAGTTCCAAGAATCAAATCTAGGATCAGTCAGATCCTGGATCTCATTGATCGGACTCTCATTCGGCTCAACTACTCATTCATGGACAGTCCATTCTATTTATTCCTGATCAATTATATAAAAAATCAAAAAATATCAGTCTATTTTAGAATTATAAAAATGTTTGTTTTTTTGTATTATTTTAGTAACTAATTAAAATCAAAACCTAAAAATATAGAGGCAAAAGCACTCAACCACATCCTTTTATCTAATTATTATTATTATTATTATTTTAATGCAGTCCTCTCCAATCTAAAAGTGCAGAGTCTCAACTAATTTAGAATTGTTATTTTGCTTCATTTTGAATTCCACTCAAACCGGTCCGATCTCAATCCAAAAGTAAAATTTTCTTAATCCGGTCCGAATTGATTGTAATTCGATCTGATTTTTAAAATTTTAAATTTTGATGCATTATAATTATAGTCCGAATTTATATTAGTGAACACCCTACCTTGGCTTGGATGGATACTCAGATATATTAATTGTGAAAGCAGCAAGCACGTAGAGCACTTTTGGTTATGAAATGTAATATAACTGATATAGCTGCCAAAAAACACAAATTTCATGATTGCATTCAAACCAAACAATAAAAAATAACAATCTTAGCTAAACATCATCATAATAAAATTATCACTTTTAACAACCTATTTTATTCAATTTAAGCAATAGGGTCCGTCACTGGTTACTCCCACAGAATGTTCTTCAAGGCCAACTGGAGCTCCTAAAAGAAAACTGTATGTTGTAATGCTTTATTCTGCATATTCTAAATCAAGATACATGTGAGTGATATGCAAATAAATCTTAACAAAACTAGTAAATGATAAGTCAGTGTCAAATCCACATGAGTTGATCGTAACTTGCAAAATTAGTAACTATAAAAGGAAAGGGGGGTTTGAATATTTGAAAACCTACTAAAAAGCAAGACTATAAGAAAAAAAACATAAATACATGGAGAGATGCATAATTTATGTTATTAATTTGTGAATTTGACGATAATTGATTCTAGGGATAAATTGATATGATGAGTTAAACTCAGCAAAATATATGACCTCATGCATCAAAACACCATGACAAGGCATAAATAATTGCTTCTAGTTTAATACCATCTTATTCTTTAGCCAATAATAAGAATTTTTATGCCAACATGCGAGTCAGAAGTGAAGAGAAAGAACATAGACATAAAGCTCTATGCTAGAGAGTTCGGTCTTGGTAATCCAGTCCTCCCTATCTATAGGGTATTTACCACATAAACATCCACAATATTATTTACTATTTGTCTATTGATTGACCCTATTCCTTACAATTATATATGCAATAGAATGAATGCAAGTTAATATAGGTTGTAAGGTTATGCTATTAAACAATATTTATTTAGTTAAGCTCAATAAACACACATGCAAAATATGAAATTCATAAGAGAATAATAATCTCACAATATTAATATCAAAAGTTACTAACCTGAACTATATAAGAGAATTTAGCAACGAATGACCGTAATAGAACACAAAGAAAGATAAGTAGGAACAAGCCTAACAAACTCAACTTGCTCCTTTTCAGCAACTTTCCTTACTAATTGATTGGAGACAAATACACATTTTTAAGGCTCCATTTCTTAGTGATTCGAGTCATCTCTCACCCATTTTATAAATATTTACGTGTATTTTATGTTCATTTAAGGAAAAAGTCCCAGAAACTATGCATGGAATGAAAAAGAATCAATTCGAGGTGAAAACGAGCTAAAAGTGAAGATTTAAAATGAAGTCAGAATCTACTCGATCAAGTAGACTACTAGCAAGCTACCTTCAATCCCTTCGAATGTAAATTGACCGTGTGAGATTTGTAAAGAAAATTTTACTCGGTCATATAAGAAGATTTTATTGCACGTTACATGATTGAGTAACCAAATAACAAAGGATCTTACAAGACCATGTAGAGCATTTAATGCTCTCTACATGGCTGAATGAAAAACTTATTCTTGGTCTTACATGACTGAGTAAAGTAATGATTGCACTTATTCGATGGAATAAAAAAATACATTTGGTTTTACTCAATCTAGTAAGCAAATTATTTACAATTTTACATGACCAAGTAAGAGTTATGAGAAGATTTAAATGGAGGGTTCAAAGAGAAAATCCTTCCTCCTCCAATGGCCATTGACTCCCTTCCATTTCTGGCCAAATCCTAGTGTATAATTAGAGCTCTCCATCGCACTTGGAAGGAACTTATGTGATTTAAGCATCAAGACAATCCAAGGAAGAGTTAGAGCATATATCTCTACATTTTTTTACAAACTTTTAGTTTAGTTTTTGTAGAAGAATTCATGGCTTCTAACCAAGTCGTGAGTCAGTAGTCTCCTCCAATTATGATATATCTACGGATCCATATTATACTCGTACTATTCTTATATTTATTTTATGAAGTTATGTTCATATTACTTGTTCCATGTAGTCTCTTTATTTTACATGTTAGCATGCATTGTCTTAAGACTAACATACTTTTATAATTGAGCATAGAATATGTATAATAGAATAACATAGGCTCTAAAAACCTCCATTGTCACGCTCTTAGGCAATGAAAGGTTACAATCACAAGTGGCTAAGAGTATGATCCGATTGTAGTTAATGGACTTGACAACTGAAGGCCAGAACTGGAGGTAGTTAATAACCCAACAAGTTGAATGTTGAACCAAACAAACTAAAAATATATACTTTTTTCAAGTGCTTTTGAATTTAGCCTCTCATCCAAACCAAGATGATGCTCACACACAAATCTTGCAACAAACTTATGAAAATTTTAAATCAGAAATGCAATAAAGAAGAGATTAACACAATTATCCTAAGAAGCAGCAAGAATATAAAAAGCATTCAAGTACCAAGTAGAAAAAACAAGCCATCCTTGAATCTGACCCACAATAAAAGATGTAGAAAATGAGCAAAGGGAAACATCTCCAGCATATTCCACCAATTCCTATCCCCAAAGATTGTGAAAATTCAAGGAAGATAAGCAGTTCAGTAAATTCTTTGAGATGTTCAGGAAGTTATAGATCATTAAAGTACACACATATGCCAAATTCCTAATGGACATTATCAAAAACAGAAGAATAATCAATGAAAAGAGGCAACATCCGTGACCACATCATCTGCAAATATGAGATGAGATGGCGCAACACCACCTAAGCTGTAGGAATAAGCCCTTACCCGGCCCCTCAAAATAGATGAATTCAGCAGTTTGATGAGAACCTCCAAAGCTCACAAAAATAGTGATGGAGAAAGTAGATCACCTATCATTTGTCTTCAAATTTCACCAAGAACCAGCAACTCCAAATGATTTGATAAATGAGATCACACCAGCCATGTCTGAACCAAACCTCTAAAGGACTCGGAGGATCAACACCCTAGAAACTCAATCATAAGCCTTCTACATATTGACTCTGACCATGACAGTTCCCACAAACCTTCTTATTAATGTCATGAACTAACTCTTGGGTGAGAGCAACACTCTAATGAATGCTCCTCCTTGTAATAAAGGTTGTTTGCTTGAGCCCATTCAACTTCGGAAGGAACTCTTGAAGCATGTTATTCAGCAACACAAAGACAATCTTATGTAAGAAATTTTAAAGACTCACCGGATGAAGATCCCTAAGCTGCCGAGGGTGTAGATCAGAACTATGTGCATAGCGGAGACCGAGACCGGGAGATAGATGCCATCTTGAAAAATCATTGGATTGTTGCTAGTAAATAAGAGGCAATGTTATCCGAGAAATGCTTATAAAAGCTCCAAAAAAACCATCCGGTCCCGGAGCACTTAATCATCCATACCCCACACCACCTCATGAAATTTCTCCATTTCTGAAACTCTCAAAAGAAAGGGATTCTCATCTGCATAGACTTGAGAGAGAATATGCACCAATAACTCCTCATCTAAGGGATACATAGAAACTGAACCTCGAATACCAGCACAATACCTATCATATTGCCACCACTCTCAGCTCCATCCTCATAAATATCAGATATGAAGACTCTGATGGAGGAGCTACTTCAAGTTATGAAGGAAATGGCACCCACATATTCGAGGTATGCATGTCTATAAAGCATACCACTGATGTGTGTCCTTCTTGGAAAGAACCCGCAGGTAATTAGAAGACCTGATAGCTATTAATGGATACCGCAAAGGGAAGCAGCTAGGCACCCTATTGCCCACACTACCATCTAGGATTTTGAAACCAACCTAACATGAGCTATGAGACCAACAACTACATCAGGCCAAAACCTTTTGTTCCATGATTTCAATAAGGAGCTACCGACAGTGGATTGGAAGCACGAGTAGATAAACTATAAGAACACATCAAAAAAATGACAAAAAGATAAACTTAACACTTGTCAGTATGGAAAGACAACTCTCACAGCATGCCACAGATGTCAATGAATTCAGAGCTTTGCAGGGTCGGCTACTATTACAAATTGAGAAGTTCTCTCCCCAATTTATGTACCTTAGACATGTAGAAGGAGGAACAGAAGCTAGGGACCCATAAGCTAATTTCACAACTAATACCACAACAGTCGCACAGGATCCCGCACGCATACCGGTACTATGTCGAGCACGCAGCCAGAGAAATTATCGAGAAGCATGCGCTTGGAAGGAACGCGCGTTTAGCTTTCCTGCGCGTGACGAGTGCTCATACACAGATCACATGATTGATTTGGCAGAGAAAATACATGTTACACCTACTTCTAAAGATAATACTCCCTCAGTTAATACTGTGTGAACTCTCTTATCTAAAGTCCAAGCCGAGACCGAAGTAAAAAAGGAAGAAAACGAGAAATGCCCAAAGCTAGAGGTATCCTCTATCAGCTTATGACATGCCCTTAAAATGTGATCATCCATGTATGTTTATCATACAATGCATGATATGCACAAAAGTTATGAATAAATGCAAGCCAGATTTAGGAGTTGGGATTAATGTAATGTCATATAGCATATGCAAAGCTCTAAATCCTAAACCATTGTGCAAAATAAGAGCAATTATATCATTAGCTAACCGATTTGATTTACATCCGTTAGTCATAGTAGATAATATTCCAGTACGGATAGGCACTCCATTCTTTCATGCAGATTTTTATGTCATAAACATGAAAGATGACAGGTCCCTAGAATATCAGCCCATCATTATGGGAAGACCCTTTATGGTAATAGCTAGAACCACGGTCGATGTGGAAGAAGGAAGAATGTGGATGAAATTCGGTAATAGAACAGTACATATGAGCATATTCGACTCCTCAGACCAAGAGGAATTCATTATGGAGGAGAAATATGAAGAACTTGAGAAAGAAGAACTAAAAGAGATGGAAGAAGAACCACCAGACTTTACATTAGTCCTTACAAGTATGAGACATAATGTCTATGAGCCTAATAACTTTGCTTTGTTTTCTTATGTTTCGCAGGCTGATATTACAAAGGAAACAAGAGAAAAAGGTAGAATAGAGGAGGAATCAAGCAATGACTAGAAGTCATCACCCCTGCCATTGCCGCAACAACATAAACCCGCTACCAAGAAATCACCAGATCTAAAAAGAAGAATCCTAAGCAGGTTAAAAAGAAGTCCGAGGAGAAATTCCATAATAAGATAGGAGCAAAGATGTGCACTCCCTATGAGAATTTGAAGCACAAGATCAAGAGCAGCAACAAGAAGGTTACATCTAATTTTGCAGATGTTTTAAAAGGCAGACCTCCATGATCATCAAAAGAGGTAACATCGAGCCTAAGACTTTAAAAAAAGGGCGCTATACGAGAGGTAACTCGATTTATTTTTTACACTTTATTTATGTTTCTTTTAATTAAGTAAGATTTATTTTTCTTTTTGAACACTAACCCAAGCTAACAAGGTTAAGTTTAAGTGTGGGGTTCTGTAGAAATCATTTTACAGGACATATGCCGAGCATGAAGCCACGCACGCGCTGACAAGGAGTCAACGCGGGTCGTCAAGTAATTGCCATGCGCGCACTCAAGAATGACCCACGTGCGTCGGATATGTGCAGGCCAATTAGGTCAAACAAAACACAAATATTATGCGGAAAAGACCATTAACATCAAGGCTTAAATCTTTTAAATTCCAGCGCAACAAGGGATCCACCATGCACTCAGAGAAATTTTTACCTGTGCAGCAAATTATCTACTCACAAATGACCTTACAAATCCATACAACAACACTACGCCAGTAATAGGCAACTTGAATCACCGGAGCCGCCAACCCAGCCACTGTGAAGCTGACTCACAAACACTAGAAATGAGATTGACGTGTGCAGCAGCCACACACAAGCATTCCAGGCACGCGTGCGATAAGATTCCCCAGTCAGCTGAAAATTTTCCATCTTGACCATGGCACCTCGACAACTTACATGGAGGAAATTATCCGAATTTTACCGAACCGCAGGGTGTTCCCTGCTTGTTTGCCAATAGAGATTATATGGAAACATTCAGATTATCTCCCGAAGTCTGAGCCTTTGTCGAAGCTATTGGGTGGCTTCAAATGTCAAATTTCCAATGTCACACCGATGTGGAAGCGATGATTGAATTCCTGGTTATAGTGGATTACAAGCCTAACCATGAAGTGCCATGCATCCGATTTTCAGTGACAGGAGCACATTTTAAAATCTCGTTGGACATGGTGAGGAGAACTTTTGGATGGGAGACAAAAGGACTTGTTTGTATGGAAAACCTGGATATATATGAGCTACCAAGTTTTTGGTGATCAATGAGCACTAATCCGAAGATTATGTTTAAGCCAAGTGACATATCTATTGCCTACATCAGGAATCTAGCCATGTTTTATGTCCAGAAGGTGATTGGAGGCGCAATTTTGGCACGAGATATGGGAAGGGACAAGACCCAGCAACATGAGCTTTTCATCCTTATGTGTTGCGTACAAAGAGGAGCGCGAGACCTAGCCCATTACATGTGTGTCCACCTAGAATTAATTCATAAGAAGCTGGGGTCCATTGTTTGTGGAGGAGTTGTAACCTACCTTCTACAGTGAGTGGAAATAGTAGATCCAGTGTTGAGGTGGAACAAGCAATAGTTCAACTAGCCTTTTTGACTCATAACCTATTTGTTCGGATGTGAGCCATCTAAGTATTGAGGAGTGGTCAGATTGCATGGCGGTACTACAGAGATGTTGCACTTCGCTAAGAGCTACTAGAGGAGCCTTTGGCAGCACTACAACTTAGGCATAGTTAGCAGTACGAGCAGGACTCATTTTCATCTACATCATCAATTTCTAGATTTAGACCTGGACCTTCTAGGACAGCACGAACACCAGCAGCATCGACTCATCTAGCTGATATTGCACAAGCTTATATGAGAAACCCGCTAGTGAGGCATGATGCACATCTTAGAAAGGTTGTGAGCACCATGAGGAATCTCGATGAGGAGCAGAGGCGTACTCAAGAGATGGATCAGGAGCTGTGAGGCGCATGGGAGATCAACAAAATGCTGAAGATGATGTGCCACCATAGGAGTAGGAGTAGACATTCATGATCACATACTTGACTCCTAACTTTCGAAAACTTAAAATTGGGCACTTGTTTACTTTCGTTAGACTTTTTCTTTTGATATTATTTTGTATTGACACTAACCACTTGTTTATTTCGAAACTTTTAATTTTTCTTTCTGAGTTCTCAACACCACGATAAAGTCATAATGTGGGAGGAAGGGGTTTGTAAAAGAAAATTATCAAAAATCGAAAACTTCAAGAGGAAGCCGGACAAAATTGCAATAGAAGCCGCACACATGGCCAGAAAAAACTGTCTCACGGGACATGCACATTAGACCGCGTGCGAAGGAGGAATCACTGCGCACGCGACTGGTCAGTTAGCACATGGGAAGGAGCTTAGTGCGTACCAAAATTGACTTCCAGGTTCTTTCTTTTCTCTTTATTTGTACTTTTTATGTGTGCTTATTAACTGTGAGGATAAAATAAATCTTTAGTGTTGGGTGGGATGTCATAGTCATCACTATCACTTAAGATTTAATTGAGCCTTTTCATTATTTTTACTTTTTCTTTTTTATATGAGTCATCTCATAATTTAATCTAAAAATTTTTTAAAAAAAATTGAGCTTTGCTACATGTTTATTATTTTATTCAAGTGACCTGATTCCATGCATATTCTTTTGTGTTTTTATAGTTTAGTCATACGACTTGGTTTGAAATCTTAAAAAGCTTCGATAAGGCTTGTTAGAACATGTTGATGCTTTGATTAAGGTAATCTCTAATGATTTTGTCTTTGAATGACTTGGTTTGAGTATTGCCTATGCGTTCGTACTTTTAAAAATAATTTCCAAAAATGTGCTATATGAGTAATCTATCTTCTCTTGAAGGCATGGTTTATATAAAAAAATTTCTCGGCCAAAAGTCAACAAAAATCAGAGAGAAAAAGTTTCAAAAAGACTAAATAAAAAATAAGTCATGTTCGATAGAATTGTAGCAAAAATCTTATATTTTCGTAATGTTTATGAAGTTTAAACTGTCAAGCTCCTCCGAATAAGAGCTTGTGCCCTAAACCATTAGCTAATATCCCACTAACTTAGAGCAAAATCATGGTTTGGGTATTCACCTATTCCCGATTGGGTGAAGGGTATGTAGTTTACTTATGCATAAGTAGTAAGACATGCTCATTCCTTGTTCATATTTTTGACTTTATCTTTATTGGTTACTTTTGAAAAGGGTTGAAGCATGCAAAGACAAGTGCGTACAAGTAGCTATATAAGATTGATGCTCATGATTTTATCTTTCTTGTGATTATGTGAGTTAATTTGGATGATGGATGATGGATGGATAGCAAAGTTAGGACACACTGAAAATAAACTACACTAATAAGATACATATGTTTGCTACGATTCACTGAGTTTTTAATGCTTGCTCAAGGACGATCAAGGATTAGTGTGGGGTATTATAATGATATCAAATTATTCTATCTTATTTATACTTAACTCACCTAATTTTTGACTGTTCTTGGGCGTTATTTAATGGTTTTAGCTATTATTTGTATTTCAGGCTTATTTTATGTTTAAATGTGAAAACGTGCTTAAAGGGCAGTTTTGGAGCATAATTTGGACAAGGAGAGAAAATCGGACAGAAGACAATGATCAACCAAGCGCAAAACCCATATGCAGTGGTTCATTGCTATGGACGGGGGAGAGCTGACATGTGTCACACAATGAAATGAATGAATAGAAGATGACGTGGTCACTGGCCGTGCGCGGTGGACAAGTGACACGTGCGTGCGAGAGCTGCAGTTTCCTTATCTATTCTGCAGAATCTTACCAATTTTTTAGGAACATATCTTTCAACCATATGTCTGATTTACATATTTCAGGAGGCTATGGAAAGATCAGACAATTATCTAAAAGTTTCTATAAGAAGTCAGAGCCTAAATCTTATTTTATGTCTGCCAAAATCACTAGCAAAGTCTCTAAGTAGATAAGCTTCCTAATTTGGCTCAATTTCTATAAGCTGAAGAAGTCCAAATCTCATGATTATCTCCTAAAGAATTACATCAGCAAAAAGTCCAAATTTGTAGATAAGTTCTAAGTTACCTCACAGCTATATACAGAGAGCTTGAAGAAGGAGAAAAGGTGTGATTTGCGGGGCTTAGGGTGCTCGGTGTTGTACAAGGGCAAACCTGGAGTTTTAAGGAGTAATGGAGAGCAACAAGAAACCACAACCTAGCTCAGGTTTGAGTAAAATTGTAAGGGTAGTTTCTACTATTTCACTCATGTCTATATCTATGACCTTTAGTGACTAATTCTCTTGTGTAATGCAGGGGCTGTAAACTTGTGGTGATAATTGTGAGATAATTTGTGCTTATAAATTTTAGTTATGTTGATATTGTTGCTGCGTGAATCTGAATGATTGCATTAAATTGCATGACAAACCCAATGTGTGTAGTGCTTCTTTGCATGAAGCCTAGACGCCTAGATCAGATTGTGGGTGAAAGTCAATACTAATAAGATAAGAGCATATATAGTAACATATCCTAGGTTCCAACTCATGAATATTCACCAGTTGTGCTTCTATATTCACCAGTTATATATAGCAGCACAACTCATGAATATAGAAGCACAACTGATGAATATACAAAACTGATGAATATAGAAGCACAATTGATGAATATACAAAATTAGTGAATATAGAAGCACAACTAGTGAATATACAAAACTGGTGAATATAGAAGCACAACTGATGAATATGGAAGCACAACTGGTGAATATAGAAGCCAAATTGGTGAATATTCATCAGTTCTGCTTATATATTCATGAGTTGTGCTGCTATATATAACTGGTGAATATA
>NQLW01000096.1:1210795-1238581 GCA_002312845.1 Kalanchoe fedtschenkoi
CTTTTGTAACTCACTTAAGGCCCTCAAAATGATTGGCACAAGTAATTTGGAATTGTGTTTCATAAATTTTTGTGAAGGGAATATTGTTGGTTATATTAATATGGTTGAATCTCATAGAATAGTAAAATGGTAAGAAAATTCAGCTTCAGCATGAGTTTGCATAAGAAAGTAAAATTTTTTTTAAAAAAAAAATTGTTCTTATAATTAAGAGACTATATGTAATCACTTCTCACATTTTCTACCACTCCGTGACACCCTTGATTATACTGGACATGAATCATCTCACTAGCTCAAATCATATATATTCAATTTACAAAATAAACATTAATATTATTATAATAAATTTGATATAAGAATGTTGAGTAATAGATTTATGTCTATGTTAGTTAGAAATTAGTGTGGAAAAAAATATATATTTATGATTTTTTTTACATTTAGATTATTAGAGGGCCCATTTTTTTCTTTTCGCCCGGGGCCTTCAAAATGTCAGGACCGGGCCTGCCCACAATTACTAGTATTGTTGTCACCATCCACTGAGATTCAGCTCTATGTCACTTTCTGCTCGACTTTGACATAAATCTTTTATCAGTCTATGAGTTATACCCAAGGGAAAGGATGAATATGAAAATGGAAATGTGGATGAAGAGAGGAGAATGGTGTGAAGAGAATGTTTGAAGTGCATGCATGAACATATATGCATGTATGAGTCTGCTCAACTTTCAAACAGAGACAGACAGCAAGGGTGGCTGTTGTGGCAACACGGATGGAGCAAGTGACACGATTCTCGTGAAATGTTAAATTAAGAGCCGATAGCAGCATGGGGCAGTAGCAGCCTTGTCGGGTAGCTGCCCACTCCCCCATCCTTACGGTGTGTTTGGTTCAAAGTAAAATTTGGTGGAATGAAAATTTTGAAGAAAAGTTAGAAAGATTTTTTTATTTGGTTTAGTAAAACTTTGTGGAAAAGAAAACTATATGGAAAATTAGAGAGAAAGTTATACTAAAATAAAAATAGTTTTGAAAATTTTCTTCCAATTTTTCATTTGAACCAAACGAATGAAAATAAAATAGAATTCATTATGGATTCCACTTTCAAATTTTCCATTCCATCAAATTTTCTCTAAACTAAACACACTCTTAGGGAGTGTTTGGTTTAGGAAAAATTTGGTGAAAAGAAAAAATTGATGAAAAACTGGAAAAAAAAATTGTGAGAAAATGAGAAATAGAGTGTGTAAGAAAATTAGATAAAAAGTAGTAAGGAAAATTTGTTTAAAATAATCAATGTTTTAACATTTTTTTATTATTTTTCACCTCTAACTAACAATGAAAAATATGATGAATTTTATGTGTGAAAACATTTTCCATCAAATTTTTTTTTCCACCAATTTTTTCTCAAACCAAACTCACCCTTATAGGTTTCTTCGACTCCAATAACTTTGGCCCGAAAAGTGAATTTGGAGATGGTGTAATGACTTTTTCTATCTCATGTTGAACCTTAAACCATTTCCAAATAAATTAAAACCAAGTTATTTTGAGTAGCAAGCTCGTTTAGTTTAGCTTCACTATGAGAGGCATGAGTCTAAGACATTAAGGGTGCGTTTGGTAGCCGTATGTGATAAGCAGTACTTAATAATACAAGTATAATTAATATTGATATTATTTATATCAGTACTGTTAATATTCAATTATGATATTTGGTTGTATGTTGGGATAAAGTTTTATTTTCGGTATTTAACCAAAACAGTTTTGTTTCTCCTTGTCTAGGGGAACATTGTTCGGTGAAACCGATTCACCGAATTCATATAACTTAACCAAATTAATTTAGTTCGATTAATTTGATGAATCGGTTAATTTGGTCAAAACTGAAAAAAAAATTGGTTAATTCGGTAAATGGAAGATAAATTTTTGAGTTAGGTTAATTCGATTATCCGAATTAACCAAAAAAATTAATTTATTAAATAAAAAATTAATTTTTTACAAATAAATATACTGATTTTATATAATAAATTTATTTTGTTCGGTTAAATTCAATTAATTAAATATTTAATTGATAACTGAATTATCGATTAATCATATAATTCGATTCGATTATAATGAAGACTTTTAAGATTCAATTTGATTAACCAAACAATAATTAAATTTGGTTAACCGAAATGTTTTTCCTGCTCCGTGCAGCCTCACCACTGTGTCACCAGATTGTACTTCTAGCAAAAATGAAACATCTCAATCGGCATCACCAGCTAATTGTCGCCCAGCCCATCCACGTGTCATCCACAACCACCACAAACTTATGAGACGCGACCTCCACCATCTTCTTGATCAACAGAGCCCCCTCACAAATTTCAGATTGGGGTCCCACCTCGTCGGCCCCGTCTATGGCCTAATCGAGCTCAGAATGGTCATCTAAAATGGAGGGTGGGATCCCCAGCCTGCTCCTCCGTCCGCTTCGAAATTGAGATCCCGACGATGTCAGCCAATTGACCCGATTTCAGAAACTTGCGGATTTTGAAAACAATGAATTTGTAAGGATAGTTTCGTCCAAAAAATAATATTTCTATCGGTATTAGTAAACTGACCTATTTTGCAGATATTGATAATACGAACAGTAAAAAGAATGATTTTTAATCCTCGTACGTAAGTATTAATAATTCTATCCTACCACTTATCCTGCCCATCAAACGGGACCTTAGCTTGGTGCCGCACGATTAATTCTATCAAGAAGATTATAAAATAATAAATTAGGATCGACTAGAAAATGTTTCTTTTTATATATATTTATGAGCTTAATGGATATGGATTTGGATCAGTTGCGAACATTTAAATTGAGGATAAATTGTGGACGATTCTGAACCAATGATTTTAAATAGTAAACGACTATATTTTAAATATATGACTTCATTATTTTTCCTACATTTATTATATTTTCTTATTATCTTTAATAACTTATATCCCACGAAATTCTCCACGAAAGATGCAAATTAGATTAATCTCCAATTTAACCGACCTTTCCATCAGAATTCTCTTTCCACCTTTTTCATCTCTGATGTGTTCTTAAATCGATCAAGAAATCTCTTCCCATTCGGGACGAAACTCTCCATCAGATCTATGGCTCATCTCCAATTCACCACCCAGCCGCACCCATAGCGCGGTGCACGCGCACGGACGCCGTCATCAATCATATCCACGCTGAGGAAGCAAACACCCATCAGATCTGGTCACGCGAGGATGTCGCCGCCAGATCCACGTCACTGCCTGATGTGAATTGGGGTCTAGGGTTTCATCACATGAGAGATGGTTGCCTGTCCGAGACAGTCGATGGTCTAGGATGGGGCAAGCCGAGGTGCTTGAGGCTGCAATCTGGGAATTCGGATGGGGCGAGTTAAGGCTTTCTCGCTCGTGTTGGCGTTCAGGTCATCTCTCAGTCCTTTTTTGTGTATATTTAATGAACGTTTGCTATGTGGACTAGACCGAGATGATCTTGCTTCAATTATTTTGTTTGGATGATTTAATTAAATACAAGTTATATTTTAGACGGAATTTAGTTGAAGTTGGACGCCAGACGGTGTGTTAATCCAGACGCAGTGATTAAAGTGTTAGTCTTTTTCTTTTGTGTATGGATTTTGCCATGTATGACGAACAACACGATTCCTTCAATGTGGCAGTTTCACTTGATGGGTTTGCTACAGTTGGATCCACTATCTGGTTTATATTCTTAATAAGATTAAGCACAGATCCTACATATGTGAAGATGATTGGAATGGATCCTACCTATGACTGCTATTTATTTTGACATGTGCTTAATTTTGGGATGAGGGAATGGATCCTAGCTGTGACGGTTGTTTCTCTTGCTGGGTTGTTATGAAATTGTGAACATGACTTGGGTTGCAGATTTATCAATCCTGTTTTATTATACATTAGTAAGTTGGTTTGATTTTTCTAATAACATATTTTTTTATCTGACAGTGAACATGTGACATTGAATAGTGAACATGTTTTGAGATGGGCAGTGAACATGTGATGAACAGTAAAATACTTCTGAGACGGCAGCGATGAATATAGTGAATATACTTCTGAGATGACAGTGAACATGAACATGCGTGGTGAACATGCTTGAAACTGCAGTGAACATGTCTGAAATTGCAATGAACAGCGAACATGCGCAATGGACATGCCTGAAACGGTGGTGAACATCGTTGAAATGACAGTAAAATATGTTTGAAACGGTAGTTAACAGTGAACACCACTTTATAATGTGAATATGTGAGAACAATGAATTTTTTAAAAAATATGAACATCTAGAAAGCAAACAAAAAATCTTTAAAAACTTTTTTTTTAATTATCAAAATGATGATATACAAATTTAAGATGTTTAATATAGTGCACAATTACACTTTTCAATATCTATCACATTTAATAAATTTCACATAATTAAGAGAGTTTAATAAATAAACTTCAAAAGAAAACTAAATGATTGGTCCACAATTGTTCACATTTTGTTCGCAATTAAGTGTTCGCAACGGATCCCTCCCCTAGTGGATATATCCTGCCATGACACATAAGTTGCGTATCTGAGTGGCTAAATAATGTCGTTTTAAATTATTTTTATGAGATTTATGATGAATTTTTATTATTTTAGGGTTTTGAAGATTTGTTGGTTTTAAACTTTCACATTTTTAGTATTTTTTTGGATATTTCTAAATCCATCCAAAATGGCGTCATTGCACAACTCTAAAACTTTCAATTCTAAAATTTTAAAAATACTAAAAAAATAAAACCTAAAGCCATTAAAACTCTAGAAATACTAAAATATTAAAAACTTTAAATCATGAAACCCTAAAATCCCTAAACACCATTCAAAATGAAATCATTTTAACTGCTCGGATACGTGGCTTATATACTTTGAAGGGTATATCTGTCCCCACCCCCTATTTATTTATTATATTATTGAAGTACACACTCCTTTAATGTTATATTCTGATGAACATTCTAATAAAATCTGTTCCATGTATTCATGACATAAACCAAACTCAAAACCTCTTCTGTGATGTCACTCTTATTACTTGAGCCAACTCTTATTAATAACTTGCTAGTGGCATTAATAGGTGAACTCTATAGTGAGCTTTAAATTCCTCAACCTAAGATATATGTTCATACCAAAATTATTAAAACACCCTTTATTTAATTAATTTTCTTTATATTTTACATCTGATTTTCTTTCACAAACTTTTCATATAGCCTAACAAAATATTCCATTTAATTTTTCTCAAATTTTCCGATTCGCTCAAATGTTCTCAAGCCAAACACGGCATAAATCTGAAGGAAGAAACTAAGGTTAACGGAACAATTGAGAGATAACGGCGTCATGAAGAGCGAGGGAATCCAAATAATTTCAATTTTAAATTAAAACCGCTTGTTCACTTACGATTTCGTTTTACCGCGGTTTGAGACCACCTCGTCTGGCCCCGACCCCCACTGCCGCCCTCTGCAACATCTGCAAACTCTCGTCTCGGAGATCCGTGCGGCAATCGACATGTGCAGATTCGGAGCTTGAGTCAAGGTCAGATGACTTAAAACTAGTTCTAGGGCTTCTTTTTCTTTTCCGTTCTAATTATATAGTATCGCTCGCTGTCCATAAGTTTCTTCATTTATCTGTCGCCTCAGATATTCTGTCGGCGTCCTGATTCGAATCGGATGTGTTGAGTTTCAGTTATGAGTTGCCGGCAGCGGATAATAGCTCCTCCTGACAGTTGCAGCTGCATATCCAAAGGGGGGCTCATTTTATGTAGTAATTATTATTACACCGCTCTGGTATAGATTTTTGCTTAAATGGCTGAAGTTGTTGCACGCCATAGCATTCCGTTGGAATCTCTTCAGTTTAGGGGTGGGGCTCAAATGAAAAGAAAGACACCTTCTGAACTGAGAGTAGGTTTCTGTCCGACTAGATTGCCGTTCTTGCTCTAATATCACCTACTCTCTTTGGATGGCAACACATGGATTTCCTCTCCCTCCCATTTGCATGTCTACTTTTGAAAATGATACATGGTGCTCACTGTAATTGTAATAGGGGGAACAATTGAAACGAAAGCAAATTATTGAAATTGTCGATGAATCTGCAGCTCCTTTGCTCAATTCCTTTTAAGTAAGATCTTGCCTTGATACTTAAGTGTTCTGTGGATTTTCTTAGTAATTCCTTGGATCTTTGTGTTTTAATAGTCTTTGCCACTTTACTGATAGAGACATGGCTGGATTCAAGAAACCAGATTTTCCAAAGAATCCAAAATACACTGACACCCGTCTCAGTGATGTCTATCAAGTTAAAAAGTCTAGATTGCAGTTGATCTCTGGGAAAGAAAGCGCAAAGGTATGCTTCATTGACTTTTAAGATTCTTATAATGAGAAATCAATTGCGTCCCTCTATGTGTGCAGTCATATATTAATTTTACTTGTATCAGAAGCAGGAAAATCTCCCAGTAGACAAAAACTGCAGCACAAAAAATATCTTTTTGAATTCGGCGGCCTATGAGCAACCAGCAGTTTGGTATGCACTTATGTGTCCAGTGCGAACCTTGCTGATCTACTATTAGATATTCTTGCTTAATATATCTTAACATATCCTTATAGCGTCGATAAACTGTTAAGATTCTCTGAAGATGTCAAGGATGATGCTGTACAAGGTTGTACAGCTGCTGATAATCATAATGAGAATACTTTTCGTACTGTGGCTAAGCTTCAACTTGGCAACGAAAGATTACACGGACAAACAGTTGTCAATATGGTAATTATCGGAAATATCTTTACGTCATTGGTGGCAGATGAATATATGTATGTGTGTATTTGATGCACTTCATTTTACTCAGCGTTGTATTTTTGGCTATTTTCTGGTTTTCCATTAAGCTTAGTTTTTCATTAAGCTTGGTTTTTCATTGAATCCTCCCCTCTATGGATATTTGTTTATTTTTTTTATAATGGACATCTACTATTATCATAGGATAAGGCATTGAAAGGACTTGTTGCCGCCAAGCCCCCTGCTTTTTCATCAGTATCTTCAGATTCTTCCAAATGTTGTGGCAATCTTATATCAAATAGTTCCACTAACTTATGTCCTGATCTCATTGTTCCTGGCCATAAGTGTCCTCTAGATTTGACACTCAAAACACATATGCGGGTAGTGTCTTCTTCATCTGTGGGTTGGTAAGTATTGCTTTACTTGATCAATTTTGGTTATATGTCCACTGATGTTTTGCATGATCTTTTTATTGATTATATATTTGTTTACTCTCTGAGTAATATAGGTTCCATAGGTCTATCATGGGAAGTACTTACAATGGCATGGCCCAAGTTTGCATGCTAAAAGGAGATTCTGTGAATCAAGAAGTTAACCTCTTGCCAGGATTCTCATCCTGTAGTCAGATTTCCAAGCCAAAAGCTGTATATTCATGGGTGTACCCACAGTCTTCTTTGCCACCATCTGTCATATCAGCATTCACACTGGCTGCTTCTGAGGGAGGTAAGTAACAAACTTTTATCAAGCTGTTCACTAGCTACATAAGGTGATGTGCTTTTACTTTCATTCAGCTGAGATGGATTTCTTAAGCAAGCGACATTCAGCTTGGGAGGATGCATTTCGGTGTTTGTATTACATGCTCAGGAAGAACGCCTGCAACATATTCTATGGTAACTTCTGCGTCGAAGCTTGTGACAGTCTTATTGTCGCTCTTTCTCTTCCCCCATTTTTCTTTATTATAACATATATCCGTGCTCTAGTGGCCTTTTTTAAGTGGTCAGTTATTATGGGTTACAATTAACTAATGACAGTTAATGTTCAAGTGTAGTATGCGCTGCTCAATTCGTGGTGATGTTTGCTAGCTCTTGTGGAAAAGGGAAAGCCAAAATCTCTTGTAATGCTTATATTTCCAAGTCGACAAGAGGATTAAGATCATTGCTAAAAGAGCATGTAAGACGAGTCTCCTTCTTAAGCTCAATCTATGCCTTCCATTATGTTGTTTTACCAAAAATGCGAAATGAGAAAAATGATAATTTAAGTTCTGCTTGTACTGTCTGGGCCATGATTGAGATGATTGATGGATATTTATGTGACGTGCCATACAAGCAGGGTCCGGTAAATGTGCTTGATCGAAGAGTTTCCTTTGACGTACTTGCATTGACCTCCTTAGGTGCAATACATTGCATCTTATTATTTCCTTGAGAAGCCTGTTTAACTCTTTTTTGTTAGCCGATGTCTGATCCTTCTGATATGAGCTCATAAAGAGTTCTCCTATATAAAACAAAGTCTTACCAAATGCCTACTATTTCATTTTTTTGGCTGTAGACTTATTGTGACATTTGTGTGGTCATGTGATTCTTTCAAATTATTATGTCTTCACCCTCCATAACTGTTTATGATAACTATACGAGTTCTCTACTGCCAAATTATACATAGGGATTTGATGATGCCTCCGTCGTTCTCTTCTTCTATGAAATATCTTTGCCAATATTTATGGATATGCCTATAGCAACTGGTGTTTTTCTATGTCAGGAGGATAGATGGAAGGACTGCATAGTGTTGTGTAGTTTGTTTCTGGTAGAATTACTATATCATTAGCCATTGTATTCGTCGCTCTGCTTTGGGCTGGTTTATAAAAGTAAAGTAGTTCACTTATGAAAAAGTACCTTGTTGGTGTTCTTGACATTTTTTTATTTCTTTCATTGTAGGATGTATGTTTCTCGATGCCTTTATGTCCATCCAGAATGGAGGAGGCTACAATGGAAGATTTGGTGGAGCTATCAGAAATTGAGAAACAAAATCTTGGACAGGTTCGTTTGTTTTCTGTGTACTCTGTGTATCATTCAATTGCTTTGTAACTTGAACTCCAGCATTGCGGGTGACAGTTAGGGCGTAAGTTTTTCAGTCAAGTTCAGTATGTATATTGAGATTGTTCCTTGACATTTGAAATATATGACTCGGCTTCTCCTTCATAGATATGCACTATTGGATGGAGTTCCAATTATTTTTTGACTTATTTTTGTTGAATTGTTGGTAGATATAGAACTTCTATACTTTGTATGAATAAATTTATGTTAAATGGAAAAGATTGTATTTATGGTTATGGATTAACTTTTGATTTGTGCAGACTCGTAGACTGAGCTCATCCTCTGATGTTGATGGTACTCCCAAATCTCTGTTGGCATTTGGAGGAAATCAAAATGTACACAGTTTATATGATTTTATGCTGAATTATAGGTAAGTTGACCCAACTGCAGAAAAAACCATTTTATGTTGCTTATGTATGTGATGTTGCCAGAATATTTATCTGCCTATATTAGCATTCTTCAGAAAATACAGATACAAAAGCATTTTATAATTAGTAATGATTTAATTCACGTAGGCTAAGAACACATGAATATAAGTAATCATTAATTGGCTGGTTGTTCATGCAGTTCATTGTTCTCAATGTGTATGCTGGCAGGTCATTTTTGCCTACCTTGACCGGTGCGGATGTTCCTATGTTGTATTCACCAGTAATGTTTCCGAATGCATCTATTCATATTCCAGAGGTTAGTAATCTATAATGGCCTGTTGGATTTAAACAAGCCATTAACCTTATCTTATACATAGTCGTAAATATTCGTAATCAAACTCCGAGTGGTACTTATTTAATTTGTTGAGCACAATATCAGCGCGACAAATGTTGCGTATTTGTATGGCTCCTAATTAATTAATTGTTTAAACTTCCTCTTTTCGTAACCCATGTAACTGTGCAAAATTTCTGTTCCACAATTTTATCCTTTGTATTGTCTGAAGGTAGAGTATTGCTTTATTTATCTATTTATTGAGTTCGATCTTGGTATTAGTCTAAACTAGTACATCTTTGGGTATTGGTGTGCTCATTTACTTTATCTTGACTCGTCATTATTCATCTGTACGTGCTGTGATCCACTGTTACAAATTTGAGTATACTTGCAGATTCAGTGTAAGGAATTAAAAAAACTGGATCATACCACTCTCTCTCTTAGTGGACCTGGCATGAAAAATTGGGGAGACCAAGAAATTTTATCAGGTGCTAAATGTTACAGCATTGAGGTTAGAGATATGTATCTTCCTCCATGGATTACCTGCAATTTATGTGCAATCATGGGTTCTGAGGGAAGGGACTTTGAGGCAAGGTACAGTTACTATCACAGTTTGACTGTGCTGCTTGCATTTGATGTCAGCAACCGTAGTTAAACTAATAGAGAGCTTAAGGGTTGCCATTTCTCAATGAAATCTTACCTCTAATCTGGTATGGCTAGCTAACTGAATAATGTTTTATAAGACCTCCGAGAACCCTTGCCAAATACTTGAAGAGTGTCTGGGACGACATGTTTCTGAATTCCAGTTACTCAAATAACATGTAGTTGTAGAATTGTTGGATCCACACTCAAAACCAATTGGCTATGAGTGGGGGAGCCCAACTATATATAAGGATCGCTTAAGAGCTTCCATTGGGCGATGTGGGATAATACCACTATGCTCAACACTCCCCCTCACTTGCGAAGACTTTTGTTAACTTCGACAAGTGGGACCTCGTGCGGACCTAGTTAACCGTTACGGGCATGTTCTAAGAGTGCGGCCAAAACCCGCTCTGATACCATGTAGAATACCACTATGCTCAACAGTAGTTCAGGTCTAGATTATCTGTGGTATTGTCGTTTTTGGATTACACTTTAACACTTATGACTGTTGCAGCTTTACCACAGAGCGCACATCTGCAGGATTGAATGTTGCACTTGAGACACTGATAGAGAAATCTGAGGAAAGTAAAGTGCAATGCATGAAAGATGCCATTCATCCATTTGGGATTGTTGACGCCGTTGTTGCACCAGAAATGTATTCTGCAGTGCTAAAGGGCTTGAAGTATTGCCACAATTCTTTCGCAGCCAATCTCTCCCGAATATGAAAATTTTGCTCGTGCAGTACATTGCCAATTTGAAGTTGCATTGCATTGCATCTATATCTCTCTGCTGACTCCCGAGTCATTTTGAAGTTCAGCAAACTGCAACATTAGCTGCTTGAGGCATCGAGGGAAGGGCCACCCCGACAAAATGATGTTTCTTTTTTTTACATGGAATGTAAAATTTTTGTATACATTTTAATGGCAATGTAAATCAATATTGAGAATGGGAAAAAGTGGGAGTTGTCAGTTCAGTACTTCTAAACATATCATTTGATAAAAGCATATGTGATAGCTACATATTTTCGTATGTTAGGTGCGTACTTGACACTAGGTTGTAACTTAAACTTGTAATTTCACATGCAATTCACAGACAATAAAAGTAGCTACTAATCAACCAAAAAAAAAAGGACACATTGTTTATGCAGTTCGGAGGATCAAGATCAATTGTTCCTGCATGCTGGGCTAAAATTATGAATCCCATATTTTTTTTATTAGTTTTATGAGTTGGATTGAATGAACTAAAATATCAAATAAAATATTTTTTTTAGCGAGCACTAATCTAAATGTGTGTTCTGAAGGCATCCAAAAATTTATAGTAACTTTCCCACCCCAATAAACCATTATAACAAACCAAAAGTCAACTTGTGATTGTTCTTTGCAGGTACTTTCCTACCGAAAGAATTTTTTTGAATTGATCATTTCCAAATATTTATTTTATGATTGACCCTCTGTTTAATAAGTTTGTTTTTATAATCGTAAAATCGGATTAAGTTTAGTTGTGAGTTAAAACAGATGATTGAATTTAAGGGTAACTATGCAGTCCAGTCAGTGTACACATGATCCAATCACGGTTAGAAAGCGTGTCTAAATTAAATTCATTCGCCTTTAAATGACGATTGAATTTTAAATTCAACCCCTTTTTGAAACTACGACAAAACTTAATTCAGATATTTTTTTTAATTGATCATTTCCGAATATTTATTTTATGATTGACCCTCTGCTTTAGTTTTTAAAAATAGTTTAATTGAGGGTCAACTGTGTTTTTATAATCGTAAAATCATATATGGATTAAGTTTAGCTGTGAGTTAAAACAGATGATTAAATTTAAGGCTAACTATGCAGTCCAGTCAGTGTACACATAATCCAATCACGATTAGAAAGCGTGTCAAAATTAAATTCATTCGGACGATTAATTTTAAATTCAACCCCTTTTTTAAACTGCAACTAAACTTAATTCAGATATAATTTTGAACAGCAATCTGATCCGAACTCAATTTCACGAACACCATCATCATCACTAACCAGACAGCACAAAAGGCGACAAAAACAAACAGAAAGACACCATCATCATCATTGACTGGACACAGCTCATCATCATCACATCCATGAACCCACCTTCCATCAGAGGAGATGTACACTTTCTTAATGGAAAGGTTCAGATCGGTCAAAACTATGAACCTGCCATCCAAACCAAGACTCAGAATCAACATAAATTCCATGAAACAGCTAAACTTGAAACGGCAACCCACCTTCACAATCGTCAAAGTAGCACATACGGCATTGTCAATCACAACACTGCAACAAAAACCAGCACTGCCGAAAGCAAACAACCTATCAACCACCACCACCACCGGCCACAGCCATTACCGTCACTCCCCAGCGCATGCTTCTCCCCGCCCACCACCGCCACTTTCCACCACCAGCCACAACCATTACCGGCGCATGCTTCTCCCCGCTCTTTAGTTTTTCCCTTTCGACCGCCCTTCATTATACAGCACAAGTGACCCCCGTGTTGCATCTCTGCTTTCTCACTGTCCAGTTGGAGAAATTGAGTCCGCATCAAACCGCTCTTTCAAAATTTATCTAAACTAAACTAAGTCCAGTCCCGATTTCAAAAGTGATTAAAGTTAAAATTTAACCACTGTTTGAATAGATGGTTGGACTTAATCCAAACACACTTCTTAACTGCGATTAGATCACATGTACGCTAATTGAGATGCATAATCAACTGTAAATCCAGTCATCCTCGAGCCACGATTTAAAACCATGGTTGAACACTACCAGAATCCTTCCGTTTTGCGGACTAACAGTATTGGGTGTGAAACGATCCGAAAACATATTTCGGGCGTGTGTCGGATGCCATTAGGGACTGTAACAGACTGGAAATTGTTAACGGCTACTTCTAGGAATCATTTCCGACCAGTTCCGGATATTTTTGGGATTTTTGTTTTCGGATTGGTCGTGGAGCAAATTCGCAGGGGAAGATTTAGGGCCTATTTCGGGCTGTTTTCAGACCAATATCGGGCATCAACACACATTTTATATTTATAAAAAATATTTCGGATTATTTTCGAACATGTTTCGGTTTTTTAATATTCGGTTATTTTCGCCTTATTTTAAATCTTCGGCATTTTGTCGAATGTTTTTCGGATTATTATTTTTTGATTCGGTATTTAAATCTTCGACTTATATTCGGTATATTTTCGAAATTATACCGGATATCTTATTTGGTAATTATTTGTTTTCGGACTATATTTCAGATCTGTTTCGAATATTTTTCGGTTTTAAAATATTCTATTATTTTTCTATATTCGGTTTTTTTAATTCGTCGGTATCTTTTCGAATTTTTTTCGGATTAATATTTTTTTCGGTGGATTGCACACCCTAAAAAATCCCTTAAAAAGTTAGAAACCCATCCGAAAATAACCCTCTAACTATATCCCCTAAATCTCCTCTGTAGGTCCGAAAAATGCCCTACCTGTCAAATTTATATGGCCGAAAACTATCAGCATATGGTCCGAAAAAAGTACGAAAAGTAGTCCCCTACTAGTCCCCAAAAAATCCGAAAATTTTTCATCCGAACTACCCCGTTACTGGTACTCTATTTTTATGATATTTTAATCCCACTTCCGGAACTCCGAAACAAATCCGATATCCGATCCGCAAATATATTTTTCGGATTATTTTGAGGGACATTTTCGTGTGTAAAAATATGACCCGAAAAATAAACTTTTTCAGACCAATACCGGGCCTGTTACGGTTAAAATATGATCCGCAAAAAAAAATTAATTCTGATAGTGGAACTTAATCCAAACATAACTTCAAACCGTAATTAGCCTCAACTAGATCATTTCCAAGAAACTTAATAAATAGGAAGCAAGCAAGCAATCGGAAAAATATTGGCAAAAGGATCAATTAAAAAATAATTCCAAGCCAAATAACCATTATAACAAACCAAATCTGAGAACACCATTCACATGTAAATACCATGAGCCAAAGTATAAATTACAAAGAATATAAACGCACGGAAAGTTGATATCCGAGTGGAACTCTTTCAAAATAACTTGTCATGTTTCGGCAAAGTGTTACAAGATAAATGTATATCGCCACCTTTTACGCACATGCGCAGACTGACAAAAAATCAAAATAATACGAACGAATTGGTATAGAAAGACTATACGTTTCTACAGCTAGTACAATTTGCTGATACACTTGATATGTGCAGTAGTAGACCGAAGTGCCGTATTTAGAAAGGTCTGCCCTCCTTGAGAAAAGAGGGCAATCATCATGCTCTCATAAGCACACCATTCGCTTTTTTTGCAGTTAGAAAAATCTGAATGAAAGAATAAAATCAATATGTGCTGGCTTGTCGCACCTACTGGTGTTCACAGTTCGAACAGGCACATGGAAACTGATATGGATACAGAATTTGACTAACTGGATTTACACTAGAGGTCGTGTAAGACATCTCCATGGCTTTGCATGAGGGCCTCGATCTAAGAGCATTAATAACCCCATGTTGTTCGCGGTTAATCCAAACGTATATCTGAAAGAAGTACCAGAGAGTGGGAAAAATGAATTTTTAACATCTGGATGTCTCGATATTCGAAATATTAACCAAATGAGCAGATGGTTGTCAATCAACAATAATTTGGAAATAAAAAAAATATATTCAGTACGAAAGTGCGGCTAAAAAAGAAAATCTAATGTGAATAAATCTTATTGTTCATCATAGTATACATTTTTAAAATTTCTAGTCATATATAACATAAATATTCTGCTTGAACCCTGCTCAAGTTAGCAGAATACTCAATGACTTTGCAGTTTGTACGTGAAATAATGTGACAACAAAAGAAACAACATAAAGAAATAGCTATAAACACAATTATGAAATGTGATGTGGATTTACTTACTTGCTTTGATTTATGCCTTTTTTCCAAAAAACAATTGATGCAACCCACTGAAACAAGTCAAGATGAATGTAAAGATTAGATGCCAACTCAAATGCGAAACCACAAAGGGACAACACACTGAACTCATACACATGTTACTTTCTTTAATAATCAGATGTCAAGTACTGCAAACTGGATGCATTATCTCAACTCAAAATTCATCAGTAAAAATAAGAACCCTAGAAAAGCAACTAATTAGAGAAATACATTTCAATAAACTTCAAATTTAAACAACACAATTGATAAATAAATTAACTCACTTTGAACACTGTCACAAATGGGAAGATACTGAAAATTGACGGCTTCCTAATTGGCATGCGTCTTGCAGGTGCCATATCTTTGCATAGTTGTTGAGCTATTTCTTTCAAAAGCAATAATTGAGCTTTGTCGGTACTCATCGAGTGGAGGGTCTGCCTCATTGATTCCCTTTCAGCCTCAAGGGCTTGGAGTCTCATGTACAACTTCTTGATTTCAGGATCCTCCATTTCATTATGGTTAATGGAATCCCTGGGAGTTGTACATGGTGCTCCATTATAGACATGATCAACTGTATAAACTTTATCTTTCATGAAATCTCCCACTTCAGAGAGAGTATCCATTTTCCTTGCATTTGAATGGTCATTTGAGTGCACAACATAATCTGTCTTCTTAAAACTACTTCCAAGCCTCGGAGACTCAGAAGTGTAATTCGACAGAGAATCTTTGCCATATCCCAAAAATGAATTAGAACTGTCAACAGAAAACTTCCGTGAATGCATCATATGCGACTGACCAATAATTACTTTTTCTATAACGCTCTTTGCAGCAGGCGATTCAGAATCAATCTCATTAAATCGAGGATTTCTCTCCATTCGAGAGATTCTGAGTTCCAGATTCTTCAAATGTTGAACAGAACGGGGAGTTCCATCAAAATAATATTTCTCAAAATCATTTATGTCATTTTCAACCTCTGAAATGCTATTTACCTCATTTGAAATGCATCTTAGAGGTGGGTACTCAAATCTAGGGAACTCTAGTTGCCCCTCTTGAGATATGGTATCATCCCCAATCTCTCCCTCGGCCTCAGACTCTGTAAGTCCAAAACTCATCATCCTATGCTTATAAGCCTGAGCTTCACAAGTAAGTGATTGAATCACTTGCTCCCTTTTGTAAAGCAAGTCTTCCAGCGCCGAAATCTCTTGCTGGTCATGTGCAATTTTCTCCTCGGCATACCGCTTGAATTGGCGAGCCTCCATTTGAATCTCAGACTTGTCCCTTTGCAGTCTCAATATCATAGACATGGCCTCATTAGCAGCCGTTGATGAAGAGTTCCTTTCCTCTTCCAATTCGACATATAAATCCTGTATTGACTGCTGCTGATTATTAACAATTTCGCGCAATGCGTCACATTCATTTTCAATCTGAACCCGTGCAACAGGTGGGACAGGGTAACCAAGTCCAGGAGAAACAAACCCTTTCTCATCCTCAAGCCCATCTACTTTACGTTTCACAGCTCGGTTCCAATATTGAGAATTCCCAGCACCAGCAGAGCAATAACTGCAACCACAATCACAACATTTTTCCAATTCTGGATCCGAAATAGATGCCTCTGAGTCCATAGACCAGAACACATATAAACACAATCAACTAATTGCAGCACCAATACAAGCATCTACAGACGAAACCACCTCCTCCTACTCTTCAACATTAGAAACCCAAAAAAACCTACTGTCCCCTCTCTCTCCCTCCCTACCTTTAATCACCTTAACACTTTTATATACCAGAGTCTATATCTCCAGAATATCAAACATCAATAACAAGCAACATCCAATCCCTCAAAGAACGAAAAGTCCAACCAAATGAATCCATACCCTTAGAGAGATATGAAAAATTAATTTCAAAGGCGATTGCATCAAATCGACCAAGAGGCAGCAGGCGTGAGTTGGTCGTTTACCTAATAACGAAGAATGCGAGAAGTAGAAATAGGAATAGCAAAATGCTCGTACTTCCTCTCGGTAGGTCATCAGGTGAAACAGGTTGGCGGATCGGAGGCCGTCAAAGCCAAGAAACGGATGACGAAGAGCGTGGTATCGTCATCCATGGGAATGGGGTAGGGGAGGAGAGAGATTTGAAACCCTAAAAACAAATTTTGATCTGGCCGGGTGGGGGGAAAATTCCCTACCCAATATATTCGGCTTATTACGTGACTTCCTATCATTTTGGTCAATGTGTTGACCGAGAGAAGATCGGAAATATATATGGCATTCAAGTTTTTTCCTTTCTGAAAATAAAAATAAAAATCGAATTTTGTTTAACTGATAAACGTTCATTTGCACTATGAAACGGGTAATATTGTTTCTTTCATTTTGTTGATATACAAATTTTGATATTTACATGTATAATTTGATATCAATCAGCAATAGTGTAGTGGATTGACTCAAAAAGAATATTATTTTCTCATTTTTTTTTATATCGTCTTTAATCTAACTGAAGTTGGATTCACAACAGTCAAATAAATGTACAGTAATATAAAATTATACCGTTTTGAAGTTAAATTATCAATCACCTACTGTCACGCCTTAATTCAAATAATGGAGTCATCAAAATTTTATTTAAAACATATAATTAGTTGGTTTGTTATTTAAATTATAGACGATGTAATTTTAAATGATTTTAATACAAAATTCACTCATAATAAATGAAGCTTATTCGGGTTCAATTATGATGAAATTAAGCTAAATTTTATTATGATAATATTAGCTAAATTTAATTATATAAAAAATCCATTCTTTACCGTTAATAGAATGGTGTTTGAGTGCCAACATGGTGGTAGATCGTAGTCGGGCAATAAGCCGCAACTCGAGTTGCTGACTAAATGTTTGAGCTCGGCTAATCCCATTAGCATGAAAATATTATATTTGAGCTCAGTTCGATTAAAATTTTCGTGGTTAGAGTTTGAATCGATTCAATACAATCATAACCATGTCAAAGTACTTCATCGAACCATACCAAAACAATCCAATTAAATTATCCAATCAAATATATCAAACTACTTATATCAATGCTTGCATTAAGTGTATGTTTGGTATACCGTATTATTTATATTTGTGTTATTAATATCCGTATAAATAATATCACCTATTGAGGAGATATTATTAATAAGGATTTATAAAGGTAAAATTATCCTCTTGTATTATCAATACGTATTTATATTCTGAACCAAACAAATCACCGTTGTATTAATAATACCATCCAATTTCTATTACGCTAATGAGCAGTGGTTTGCTCAACTTTTATTTAAATTCTCACACACAACACATTGTTCAGTGGGACAAGAAAAATGTTACACAAAATGAAACTAATAAAGTTTCAAATGAACATTAGTAACAATTAATGGGAACTTATCAATAAATGAAATGCTTATGTATGCATGTCCAGCATGGACAAAATTGAGGCCAAATCAAATCCAGATTTAAACTTAATACTATAATTTACTCCATAAACAGTCAATAAAACGTAAAGCCTTAGTTGGTTTGCCGGGTCGCTGTGGGTGTAAGGGCTTAAGTACGACTGTAAATTAAAACTGATAAATTTATGAACTGAATTAGTATATAATATATTTTAGATTAATATATTAATATAATTTACTCCAAACCGAACGGTTTAACTATATTTTAGATTCTATTTAAATTTAATTGAATATATAATATAAATTAGGATATCTATGTTATTTTTTATATGAGAAGTCTCCTTTTTAATAATTAAATTAGTCAATAAATTTTATGAAAAAATAATTGAACCAAACCGAACCACATAGTTTGATTCAATTAGATTATTTAAAACAAGCAATTTGGTTCGGTCTTAAATTCTTCAAACCGACCACCAACAATTCGATTTGATATTTTATTAAAAATTGAACCGAACCGAAGAGTTACGCCTCTTCTTGGCTTTAGGATTTTACTTGCGCCAAATTAGTGTTTTTATAATGTGTTTTTTGTTCCTACTCATCTCTTTCAATCAATGTGAGATAAAGATATACTAACTTGCCACTATTAACTAACATTGATTAAATTTAGTATACAAGTGAGTTGATAAGCATGTGTATATGAAATGATAAGCATGTGTATATGAAATGTTTACCTTATCTCTAGATATAAATTTGTTGTTTATTTATAGTTTTTTGGAGACAGTCGCATGTCATATTCAGTTGTAGATATCGACTCGGTTATAGAAGATATAGTGGCACATGTGATGGACGTCCATCAGCATAGTGTGACTAGCAGTTTGTAGGCAAAACCTATGTTGTATTTTTTTTGTTTACTATATCTCACAATGTAATGATATATATAATATATTTTTTCTTTTAATTTTGAATATAATTTGTATTATTTAAATTTTATTAAATTAGAAAATATAATTAATGTAATCAATTTACTAGTTTTATTTTTTAATTTAATAATTAAATTACAAAATAAAATCCGGAAATTAAAAAAAAGGAACAATTACCATGCCTAGTGAACTAAGCATGGTAATAGGATCACTACCTTATACCACTCTTTGTACTCTTCTATTTAGGACTGTCGCTTTAACCACGCTTGTGGAACGTGATAATTGCCCATAAATAAACTTGATTAAAGGTATTAACCTGTAATAGTGAAGGAATATTCTGTCCATCAACTTTTTTGGCTTTTTTGGCACAAATATGTAGAGAATTAGATTTAGCCTTCTCTCAAAAAATTATAGATAAATATTTTCTCTTTCCGTGTTGTCAATTTGAATCATTCAAATAGGATATCGGTGTAAAAGATATCAATCTCAAAAGATACCCTCATTCTGATGTCCTGATTTTAGAAACAAATCGCGGCGCGTGCGACTCAATTTATCCTGCGCGTGCGCCTAGTGTGCGGCCATTGCTGAGTCGGCATCCTCGTCTTCTTTCTTTATCATGCCACGTGTCCTTCCATTTTCACATCCAGCATGCGCAGTTTCAGTCCTCAGCGCGTAGCTTTACGCTCGATCATAGAGTGAATTTTGTGCTCTGATTTGATTTTGTCCATATTTTTATAAATACTCTTTTTTTGGCACGTTTTTACGTTAAACTCTAGATTCACGTGAAATATAAAAACTAAATAAAATCATCAAATAACACTCTCACAAAATCATTAATTGAGTTGGATATAAACTAGACCAAATAATTTGGTCTCATCAACTACCTACACTAACTCCTGATCATGCTTGAATAAGCAATAAAGTTCATGGAGTAGCATATTATTCGTTCCATATCCCGTTTAGTTAAGTTTTATGTATCCTTACCTTGTTGGCAACTTAATTCACATGACAAATATCTAGTAAATAAATATGACAAAGGCAAGGTCATTAACATCAATCTTATTTAGTTTTTCTGTACGTACCTTCACATGCATCAACCATTTTTAAGAATAATAAGTAATAGTAATGCTAAATATATGAACAAAGAAGAGTATGTCTTATTAGTCATGCAAAAATACTGTCTACCTATCATCTATCCGGGAATATGAGATATCCTACCATGATTTCTCTCCACGTCAGAGAGATATCAGCCGGAGACTTAGTACACGAGCTCATATTCAGAGGAACTTGACAGTTTAGACTTTTTTATGATATGTGACAATATAAGATTTTTCTTAAAAATCAATCAAACATGGCTTTATTATTATTATTATTATTATTATTATTATTATTATTATTATTATTATTATTATTACTATTGATAATTTTTACTCTATATTTTTTGGACCTTTTAGGCCGAGAGAAATATTTTTTATACAGTCATGTCATCAAGAGACAATAGGCCACTCATATCACATAATTTTGAAAAATATTTTTAAAGGCATAAACTCATAAGCAATAGTCAAATAAGATATATAAAGAAAGAATCATTAAAGCCTACCTCAATCCAAGCATCAACACGATTTGGAAAGACTTTCGGAGTTCTCCAAGGTCTCAAACCAAATATTTTGACTGAACCACAGGAATTTGTCATAATCTGCATGGAATCAAATTACTAGCAGAATCGAATAACAAACATCTAGCAAGATTCAAATTTTTCAAAAGAAATTTCAGATATTATGCTGTTGTGAGATTGAGTCGAATAAAAAGAAAATTTAAAAATAAATAAAAAACTCAAAGATTCTATTAACACTAAAGTTGACTATATTAACACTAATATTCTGACTTTCTCACCACACTAAAAATCAACTGGTTCTTCACAGTTCATGAGCCTAATCATAGTGAAGGGAAAAGTGTAGATAGAAAGAATCCGGATATTGGTTCCCGCATAAATATTGAGTTCAATTTCTTCATTATCTTCTCCACCAAGCTTTGTCATTTCTTCTCTGTTATCATATCCTTCTCTTCTTGAAATGAGCTAATCTTATGGTCTAGTACTTACCAGTTCCAGTCTAAAGTTCTGAAACAAGTAACCTTCCTCTTTATTGCAAGCACTTGCTATCATATATGGAGATTCAGGAATAACCTCATTTTCAAAATCAGCTTTTCAGCAGAGCCAAGCTTTTATATATGATTAGGATGGAGTGTACATTGAAGTTATCTTACATTTCTTCATACACCTCAATAGTTTTAATCAAGATTGGGCAACAAAGATGCATCTCTCCCATCTCTTAGCTTAACATAGTCTTTTATTTCATTGTTTTCTTTGTATTTTTCTAGTAGTTTTGTTCTGAGCCAAATTGCTCTCTCTTATACGTCCTCCTTTCTTAATGCAAGCACCCCTTTTGTAAAAAAATATCTTCTTTACCTTCTGATGCATGTCACGAATCTGCTATGTGATAGAAATGAAACAATTTTGATAAGTTTGAAGTCTTGATCATGAAATTTTCATAATGAAATGCTCATATGTCAATGTATAGTGTATAAATTCAGGTAATAATTTCAATGCCCATAGTACAAATTTCAAAGTTCAAAAATTACAGTTCATAATTTACAGTTCAAAATACAAAATTTATAATTGTATTATTTAGTATAAAAGTCATAGTTCAAAATTCAAAATTCGCATTCACAATTAACATTTCAAATAAGAAAATTTAATCTTCCAAGTTCACATTTCAGATTTTAGAATTCACAAAAGTTCACACTTCATTATGGAAACTTAGAAAGTTCTAAGTTAAAGTTTCTGCAATTTATTCATAAAAGTCTTTTCACATTTAGTCAAAAGTTTCATTCAGTAAGTATTGCAAATAAATAAGAGTAGGAATTAATCTTTGTTCTTCTTGTTGCCCTGGTATCTTCCATCTTCCCCCTACTCCCTCATCCGCTACTGATATCATTGGCCCCTCATTTTGTTGTGCATCAATCTGTGATATTTTAATATTCATCAATATAAAGTTCATTTATTATGTATTTGTATTATTTTTAATATTTGTGAAAATGTGTTAATGTGTCTCTATTTTGCATGATAAGTTCAGATATCTAGTTTTTCACTCATATATTTCTAGTTTTTCTTATTGTATTTTGCATGATAAGTTCAGATATCTTATAAATATATTACCTCTTTTGTAAATTAAAGGATGCGTCCATTGTGTTTGTTTCCTCAAGGTCTAATTGTCCACAATGATGAGCTGAATATTTTTTATTCTAATTGGACATTAAAATTTTTGTACTGATCCATATGATGTATGGAACACCACCTGCTCCTTTAACTCTTTCTGGCAGCATTTGCCTACCATATAATCCCTAATCCCTACCAACAAGATGTTGGCCTAGTGGTATTGGGTGTTGTCTAACAACTCCAAGGTCATGGGTTCAAGCCTTGTTGATACCGCATTTACGCTTAGATACGCTGGAGGTGCGCGTGAGCTGACCCGCAGTGAGTATGAGCGTACACTATCAAGGTGGAGGGGTGTGCGGCCCTTGACCACCAAGGGGAAAGTGGGGAACCACTATCGATCCCCTTCCCAAAAATAAAAGAAAAAAAAAGTTGGGTAATAATTTAAACAAAAAAATTGTTACAAAGTTAACATATACGAGTAGAAACATTATCGGTCTTCTTAAATACTTTTGTGCCCATTTTGTATCCACTCTTTATTGTGGAATACCGACTTATCAATCAGAAACTTGCACCAATTCATGCCTTTACCTTTTTATTGTCTGTGATTGAATTGAGGAAAGTGTGTTTTACATTATTGATCCGGTTGTTTTCCATCACTTTGTCACAGAAAAGGATTAGTAAATCAATTTAAACCTCATTCCAACATCATCACATTGTATGAGCTTATCCCTCGTTTGATGAGCAGTGATGCCATCTTTTGTTGTCTCATGGTTCATTCTCCAATGTGCAACTAGACCGCACTTCATGTTTGGCCTTTTCTAAATTAGGTTAATTGGTATTATCCCTCTTGGGATGTCCAACACACTTCATCTCATCTTCTGTCACTTTTATGGTATCTTTGATCCAGTGGCGGAAATAGAAATTCTAATTTGGGGTATGAAATTTGTTTTTTTAACTGAATGATGTACAAAAATAAAAAATATAATATTTTAAAGCTTAATTGAGGATATAAATGTTTTTTAAGCTGACTGGGGGTACAAAATTAAGAGATACCATATTTTTATACTTAATTGGAGATATAAAAATTAAAAATATTTTTTTTACACTATAATAGTAATGTTTGGTCAGAACTTGGGTGGACAGCTGTGTCCCCGCTGTCCACCCAGTGGTACCGCCACTGCCTAGGGCAGTACCAAATTGTAGGTCTTCTCATTGAAGTTGTTCACTAAAAAATATCCCAACTTCATTGGTAGCTCATCAATTACTAAATGTAGTCATTTCAGAAAAATAATCGAGAGTCAATGCGAATTTTGTATTGTCTTAGGCCATTTTTCGATTCTGTTACTTTTAATCTAATACAACATAAAGACAATGCAAACACTTTTATTATCTAAAATCATTGTTGCTATCAAATGCAATGTAATATTTTAGCAAAGGCAACGCGTTTTCGAAAAAATAAAAAACCAAGGAAAGGAAACATAAAGCAAATGCAACACAAAACTTCTTGGAAAGCAAATTTTTGCATTTCTATCAAATACAACGGTGACTTAAGGTAACAGAAGAATTTACATTGCATTAGATCAAAGGCTACACAAGTGTTCTGCATTGTTATCAAATGCAACAGTGATAGAAGAATTTGCATTACATTATGTCAAAGGCAACAAATTATTTGCAGTGTTGCCTATACTCAAATATATATATTTAAAAATTTATTAAAAATAAAATAAAATATTAAAAAGAAAACCACTTTCATATTATTTGAATAAAATATAATATGTATAAAAAATGTCACTAAGTCACTAGCGATGACACTGTTCGCCTACACTATCTCCCTTGTTCGGTTTAACATGTAAGTTCATTTAAGGTGGACTCGAAAGAGAAATCTATATCCTCCCTCATTTCATACTTTATCAAATTCTGCTACATTAAAATACAAATTAATATGTATATGTTTAAGCAAAGGCATGAAGGCAAATGTGTATTAACTAGTAGTATACATGTAGTTTAGCACTTAACAAATTTAACACATAGCAAATTTAGTAAATTTCAGCGGCATCACATAGCAAATTTAAAACAGCACATAACAAGTAGCACTTAATGGAAAGGCACATACCAAATAACACTTAATAAATTTCAGGCCTTAATAAATATATAGCACTTAATAATTTCAGCACTTCGTAAATATCACATATAGCAACCAGCACATAGTTAACAGCACTTGGTAAATTCCAGTAGCAGCACATTGCAAATTTAAAAAGATGTGTAGATTAACACTTATCAAATTTCAGTAGCACTTTGCTATTTACAATGGTTCCCAATTCAAGTCAAGTCATGGAACTCAGTACAAGCAAAAAACCATGGTTATGATAATTTGGAACATGTAAGAGTTGAAGCATATAGTGTTATTCTAACTGAAAGGAAAGCTACAATATCCAACTCAACTTCAAGCAACAACCAGCATTTAGTGGTTGTAGTATACTCCATCTGTCATTTTTTACATGTTATTTAATCGAATTTTTTTGTCAATTTTTACTTATCACTTAACAATTATCAATGCGTATTTAATATCAACAACTATCTTAAAATATCAAACATTAATCACTTCATTATCCTAATTAATAAAAAATACATTCTTCAGCAGTAATCATCTATCAATTTTACTTTTTACACGAACTTTTGTAAAAAAATATTAACCACCTACTTATTAAATTTGTCGAATCGCTAGCATTAACTTCACATTAATCTACTCAAATTAATCTTAAACGACAAAGGACGGAGGGAATATAACATAAACAACGAGATTTTGGAAAGCAGCAGCCAGCATTTAGAACCCATGACAATGCTCATCATTCGAAATAACATCAACAACATACATATTTTCATGTGTGTTTCTTGCCTCGAATAGTAACTTGTTGGCAGGTATGTCGACGACGAGCTTCTGCTCATCTGCAAAGGAATTAACACAAGCAGTTCCACAACATGAAGCAGTCGTCCAACTCACCTTAGGTGACAAGAGAAGATGAGTTCTTGGTCTTGGCAACCTTAAGAGAGATGATGTTCGTTCATCTCTTCTCAGCGTTTCCCCATCCCCAGAACCGGCCCAACCGAATCCTCACACCTTCTAAGCAGATCACTACCCATTGGAACCCGACTTCAGGTACTCAATATCTTACTATATCATAGCTGAAAACAACAATTATAAGCTAAATTCTGATCACAGGCGCACATAGGCGGCCTTCCGGTGACATATATACTTTTAGTATTCACAAAACCTCAATTTTACTACGTTTGATGGTCCGGTGACAAGTTGGGGGTTGGAACAAGGGCTCGTCTTTGCATCAGGTTCAAGTTCAATCCTCCACAAGGAGGCACCAATCTCTAATTAGGGTTTCATTCAGATCAAGATCACCCCTCCAAACATTCCAACAAACCCCAATAATTCACTTACAGGTAAAAAACTGCAAATTTATAAAACAGGAAACATTCTTACAAACCCCAATTCACTTACAGGTATAAAACTGCAAATTTATAAAACAGGAAGGAAAAAAACCTTCATAGGGGATCAATCTCTACTTCCCCTAAGGGATTCTCGAGAGCTATAACACTCTGAGGCACTCATCAACTAAGCTATCCAAAAAACCTTCATAGAAGACACAAGGCGAATGAAGTGGAGTACAGAGCAATGGATGCAGAACTGGGAAAATGGAGAAGCTAAAGGAGCATTTTAGTTGCCGTCCTCAAATTGATTGGACAGATAAGTGGAACGAGAATGAAGACGCCCATTCTTCTCGCAAGCACTCCAAAGCTCGAAGCTTCATCTCTCTTTGGAAGTGGACATGGTTATATATTTACAAAGGTGGAACCGCATGGATTCCAAAAATCAATAATAGAGATATACTTTTATAATGACATAATTTGCGCATCATGACCATCAACATGCATTAATTTAAAAAAAAATTGATCGAGGACAGTCTCATGGATTGTTTGCTCTGACCCATTAATATGATATTATGCATCATCACTCAAGACACTATATAAGCAGGACGTTCCAATGCAATGCAATGTCACTCCTTGACCATTAATAAAAAAAGTATAATAAACAATTATAACTTTAGGGTACGTTTAGTAATGTGGATAAGCGTGGGAATAGTGGATAAGCTTGGGGATAGGATAAATAATATATATATTTTTTTAAAAAAAAGGTTATAACTTTTACGGCTTAAATCTGAGGTCTAGACTCTAGAGAGAGATTCAAGACCTGTGCAATTTGAGCCTCCCTTGCTATAGTGATACAGTAGTTAATATTACTATAAAGAATAGTGGTTTAATATAAAAATACTAGGGAAGGTACCCCCGCTTGACGGATCCGGATTTGTGAAATATTAAAAGTCGAACTAAATTATTAGTCATCGATTTTTTAAAATTTGAAACCGTAATCAAATCATTAATATTTCAAACCGAACCGAACCGACCCATTTCAAACCGAATAATTTTTTAAAATTTCAAATCGAACTGACCGATTTCAAACCGAACCAATCAATTTTAAACTGAACCAAACCAATTCGGTTCGCGAGGGCGACGGACACCATAATATTATTATAGTAGATTGAGACTTAAGCTGCACTATTTTGTTAGAGGCTTAATCAATTTCGGTAGCGGTCTCCAAATGCATATTTTCATTCAAATGTGAAAGCCATCCATCTCTTCGTACAATGTCAAATTTGTCTTTTTGACCCCTAAGCAAAAATACACTCAAACCCTCAATGTTGTCTGGTGTAGGGGTGTTCAAAATTCGGTCCGGACCGGAAAATAATTCGGAATCAGATCGGAATGGATCGAATCGGACCGGACCGAAGGATTTTGATCCGGTCTTCGGTCCATACATTTTTGGAATTCCGGTTCTGGTTCCGGTCCGGTCAAAACCCGGAAAATTCCTGTCCGGACCGGAATGGACCGGTTTGGTAGTTTTTTAATAAAAAAATTTATTTTTATTAAAATACTTAAATATATCTTATTTAATACATAAATAAAATTATTTTTAATTCACATTTTTATTAAAATTTAATTATATTTTATGATTCCTGTCCAAACCGGTCCG
>NQLW01000096.1:1244711-1259374 GCA_002312845.1 Kalanchoe fedtschenkoi
TTATTGATTATGATAATGAAGTGATTAATGTTTGACATTTTAAGGTAGTTGTAGATATTAAATACGCATTGAAAATTGATAAGTGACAAGTAAAAGTGGACAAAAAAATTCGGTTAAGTGACATGTAAAAGAGGACAGAGGGAGTATGCAATTCTTCTGGAGGCTATGTCTTCTAAAATCAACTCTTGGTCCAATAAATTTCTATCTTATGCAGCCAGGACAGTGTTGATTCGTTCTATCCTAAACTCAATGCAAATCTACTGGTATAGAATTTTTGGAATTCCAAAAAATATTCTCAGGAACATAGATGCTATTTGTAGAAGGTTCCTTTGGCAAGGTCTCTCAAAGTCCCCTATTAAATGGTCTACTATCTGCATTCCTACTCAACAGGGAGGGTTGGGCATTAAATTGGCTTCTCATGTTCATTCTTCTATTACCTTGGCCCAGACTTGGGATATTATTCAAGCCAAAGATTCTGCTTGGATTAGATGGATCCATGCTTATTATTTGAGGAACTCAAATTGGTGGACGGTTCCCATCAAAGCCTCTACCCCTTGGTCAGTTAAGAATATATTAAAAGGGAGACAGCTAGCTCTTAAGTGTTATGATCCTGCCCTCTGTAACTGGAAAATCAAAGGCGCCCCTTTCTCTTCCAATTCAGTCTTCAATATTTTGTATCCCACTGTTCCTCAACCTGTATGGTACTCTCTTGTATGGAACATTTTAAGCTATCCCAAGCACTCTTTTCTTATATGGCAGGCATGCCATAATAGGTTGCCTACTAAAGAGAGGCTTCTCAGATTAGGACTGTTGGATGATGATAGTTGCCCTCTTTGTAGTTCTGAGCTAGAATCTACCGACCACATCTTCTTTCAGTGCATCCATACCAGGGACTTGTTCAGTATTGCACTGTCTCTTTGCTCTTTCCCTGGCAATCCCAGTTTTTCATCCTGGAACAGCTTGTTATCTTTGGGCTTCTTCTTTTCCTTTTCCCTCAAAGGAGCTCCAGAAGATTTCCTATTGCTATGTCGCTGCTTGTGCTTATAATATTTGGAAGGCCAAAAATCAGAAGATTTTTAAAGGTCTTGATTTTAATAGATCAAAGATAATCCAGTCAATGAAGATGGAAGCATCTTTGAAGATTAGTCATATTCAGGAAATCAAGAACTCTAGTTTTAATGCCAACTGGTCCAAAAAGATTCACCTTGACCATCTCTTAGCTTAGTCTCTTCTAGTGTTTCTCCTTCATCTATTCTGAAGTTTGAAGCTGTAATTCTTCCTTTCATCCTGTACATTCCATCTTTTTAATTCAAGCACCCCTTTTGCAAAAAAAAAATATTTTTGCACCCAAATATAACAAGTGAGAAAAATTACATAATAAAAGAATTTCAGTATTATATGAAATTTATTAAAATCATAAAATTATGAAAAATTTAAATCATAAATATTATTAATATATTTGAATAAATAAATATGAAAATAAGATAAAAGAAGAATACGTATAAAACATGTACCATATATTGTTGTCTCCTAAGCATGTGAGTCACACATGACATTACGTCACAACTCACAACACAATATGAAAATAATATCTTAATTTATACTCCATCCGTTCTCCTATACATGTTGTTTAAGGTTAATTTGAGTAGGTGTAGTTAATGCTAGCGGTTGAATAAATTTAATAAGTATGTGGTTAATATTTTTTAAAAAAATTCGTGCAAAAAGTAAAAATGATAGATTGTTACTGGTGAGGAATACATTTTTTATTGATTATGATAATGAAGTGATTAATATTTGAAGTTTTAAGATAGTTGTTGAAATTAAATAAGTATTGCAAATTATAAGTGACAAGTAAAAAATAGATAAAAAAATTCAGTTAAGTGACATGTAAAAAAGCTCAGATGGAGCATATAATTTTATGTGATTAATTTGCTAATACCCTGGTGATGTCCTTACATCTTATATGTTCGTCATATATTATACACAAAGATGAAAATGACTACACCAATTTCCGGATTTTCAAGGAACGCTAGGAGAAGATGCCAATAAATATGTGAGAAATTACAATGTAGTTTGCACCATTACGACACCAATTGGAGGAGACATCAAGCGTTACAAGTTAAAGGCATTTCGTTTCCCTCTTCTTGATTATGCTACAAATTGATTTTTTTATATGCCGGCAGGTACTTTTAAAACATGGAACCGAATGCATGCTATGTTTCTCACGAAGTATTTTCTATCTACTAAGGCCACTCAGATCAGGAAGAAGATTTATAGTATTAAGCATCAATCAAATGAGATGGCATACGAGTACTACGCACGTTTCAGACGACTGCTTATAAAGTGTTAGAATCATGGATTTGCCGAGAAAACCCTGATTGAATTCTTTATCGAGGACATGATGATGCAAGAGCGATAAATCTTCAATGTCGTGACTGGTGGCTCCATCCAAGACAATATCCAGATGAGGTGTGAACAATTATTGAGGAGATAAGTCAAAACCACTTGTCTATTCAATTCGGACTCATAGAGAATACAAGGTTGACATGTTTGAACCAACACCACCAGCAAACCAGTTCTTAGAGATAAATATATGAATATCAAGCCTTAGTGCATAAGATATTAATGAAGATAGATGCCGTGATCATTCAGCAATGCTAGTTATGTATGTCAATCAAATAAGTTATTGATTCATGTCCTTCATGGCAGGATCCAGCGGGTGAAACTGAAGAACTGATGGCTATTGAAGGGTGAAGTCTAGATCAGCAATGAGATGATGCACTGCCTAGCACATACCCCTAGCATGAGTTATGCCAACAACAACTAATTGTAACTGTCGAGACCCAGACAATATGCATCTCAATATCAAATTGGAGCCACTGATAATCAAATGTTTATTCGCAATTTGGTAAGCTAGAAGTACACATAAATGAACATGATATGAAACTTGATTTGAAGATCACTGATATTCAGCTTAACCTTACACAATTAGCCACAGAGGTGAACGAGATCAGAGGGTGAGAAGGCCGATTTTCATTCTAAGCTGAGGGTTTCCATGCTCCAATGTCAGTGTCGTAACCCGAAGGAGCGGGGCACAATCTTCGAAAGGCAAACAAAAAATGATGAATCTGTCATTTTTAATCAGGTTCCGAGCGCATGCTTGCGCAGAAAAGGAAAAATGACCGAGCACTTGGCTACGCTAATTTCAAAAATATATTCTAAGTCCGCATGTAGAAAGGAATTGAAACACGCATACAACCATGAGTCTTGCACATAGCGTGTTACCTTTACCAGTTCTAACAGTCATGACACATGTTTAAACTGACTTAATTTAATCGGTGAATTATTCTAAACTCATTCTCCCCTTTTCATCTTAAGTTAAAGCTCCAAAAAAGACAGTGAAAGATGGAGATGTGTGAGATATGTTTCAAAAGGTGGAAATAAATATTTCATTAATATTGGTAATCTAATAAATCTTCTAAGTTGGGCTTTCGCACTCACACGAACAACCTTTATTTATTTGAAAAAATTATTTTTTGAAGTTTATCAAGCAATCAAATAATTTGTTGTCAAGATAATATGAAGTAGTTTTAAATTGACATAATCAATCAACAACCGACATGTGTAAAGTATAATGTTTTAGTATTAATTGGTTATCTAAAATATGAATGTCATGATAGTAAGTGTCACAGTTGCTTAATAAGAATCATTCTCCTTACAACAGATCTATTTTTATGACCATACTATTTGTAGCTAAGACATTATATTCCTATGAAAATATTGTTTACAGATTTTAGATTCAATAATTTATTACTTAATGATGATTTTACTTTTAAATATAAACGTTATTGGGGTTTTTTTTAAGTTATAAGTATATGTATATATATGATTAAATTCTTATTTTATAATTTAGTTAACAATATTGCTATCAATATGGCATAGTATATTCATTAATTGTTATGTTTTTGCTCTTATTAGTTGAGCATTGTAAATCGATCAAGTTCCACATTACTTAATGGTGTTCTAATGTTGAGCCCCATATATAGTTGGTTGGATTTTTAATTGGTTTAATCTAATCCCTCTCAATCCAAATTCAAGACATAAATATGGATCTGAATTGAGAAATCTCAAAAAACATAAAACTGAAAAGAAATAAACTATAATACGTTATTATCTTTTATGTTCGGTTGTTTCATTTTTTTAGCATGATAGACGACGCGCCTCTCATAGTATTCATGCACTTGTGTAAGATACCGCTTCTTATCTGCGATACTAGTTTCTAGAATAGAATCCTACTCTCCTTTACTAGTGTATTTACCGATCAAATAATATCAAATAATAGAGACTTATAATATCACCGGAAAATAAAAACCCTAGGCTTCTTTATAATGAGAGTTGTACGTCTGAGCTTTGGCCTGTGGGCCAAGCCCATTTGCTATATTATTGGTGTTGCGCTTGTGGATTAGAATAGGAGGCATCATCCATGGGTCATATCCATAGATTTAACCCATATGGGTCATCCAATTTAGACACGGATTGAATCAGATCATATACGGACCAGATCTTATTAGGTTTTCACTCAACTCAATATCCGACACTTGGTTGTGTGCGACTCTCTAAATTTATTCTTAATCAACCAATAGACTAAACTTCATTCATCATAAGTGGCCTCTAGTAAATATTATGATCCTCATTAACAATAAATTAAGTCTTGAGATAAAAAAACCTTAGTCAATACGAGTTAATAAACTGATTTAATAGGCAGACACTAATAATTTTTTAAGGCGTGTGGCTAAGAAGGTTCATCACAGACTTGATTGGAAAAGACACATAGAAGTTCAAGCTCCTAGTGGACAGCGATCGGCCGGATAGTGGCTGAAAAAAGATTTTGGTGTTAACAAAAAAGTTGGCCGGAAACTTCTAAAACCTTTTGGTGAAAAAATAGACGCAAATATATTACTAAATCAAAATATGTGTAAGTAGGCTGGAAAGTAGCCAGGTCGAAAAAATAAAATAAAGAGTAAATAAAAAACGTTGGTCAAAAAGTGGCCGGAAAGGATGACTAAAAATAAATAAAAAGGTTGGCCGAAAAGTGATTAGAAATGGATGGAACATAAAAAATAAACTAAAAAGTTGGTTGCAAAGTGGTCATAAAATTGATCAAAACACGATAAAAAATAAATAAATAAAAAAGATGCCCATAAAGTGGCTGGAAAAATGCTCATTTTCTATTGGCTAATAAGAGTTCATATGGATTTAATTATATTAAACATCCAATAATCTCCTTCAACATACACATAGTTGGCCAGATAGTGGCTGAAAAATGACCGGAGAAATGCTTCTTTCTTATTGACTAGTTCAACTTCACGTTGATTTATCTAACAATATTTATTCACGATTATAAACTACATCTAACGGACCTTGTTTCACCCACAACAAACACAAATCTCCACAAATACAACCCTCCCTATAACACATCTCCTGCTCAATGTCTCTATAAATACAACATCATTTTGATTCTCCACCACCATTTTGTTTATCTCTTTATTTTTTTAACTTTCTACATAAACATAACCCTCATTACTTTCATTCCTCCATCGTCTTCTTTAATATTCAATAGAACACCTCCGGCCACCATCATTTAATTATCTTCTTCTTTATTAAAGACAACCCACACATCATTGGAGACAGTCCTAAAAACACAACACATTAATTTGTAAACCTCCTCACATCCCAAAATTTTAAAAACAATGACTAATTTTATTGATAATAATAGTTATTAAATTAAAATTACATTCTAAAAGTAACTAAATTTTCAAAAAAATATGAATCAAATTTTAAATGTAATTGAAAATTTTGAATTTCGGTAAAAATAATTTTTAAATTTTTTTGCCGAAAATGGGCTGGAAAATGGCCACAAATTGAAAGAAAAATATTTTTGGCTGCAAAGTGACCTCAAATTGGCGAGAAATCGAATTTGGCCAAAAAATGACCACAAAGTGGCGAGAAAATAAGTTTGGCTGGCCCAAAGTGACCATAAATTGACAGAAACGTAGCTGAAAATGGCATGAAAATAATTAAGGGGGTGAAATGTTGAGCACTGATCTAATTGCAACTAGTTGGAAGAAAAATAAAAGACAAATAAAGAAAACCATGAAGAATGAAGCTAGAACATCTAGGATACAATGCTTGTATAAATATGTATTTTATTTTATAATACAATAAAATAGAAAATTTCCATACACAAAATATCCCCCCATTCTCTATCTCTCATTGAGTGCGTGTTCATCGTGATCCATCTGAGTTCAATGTTGGACATTACCGGGGATCAAGATCCAACTGCAACATTATTTATCAAATTATTTAGTGCATTCATTAGTTTGAAATTTTTATTATCATCATATGATCTAATATATTCAACAACTTGATTTTAAACATTCATTAATTTTATTTCAGCTTCACCAGCCATTTCTACTACATATGTAAATACACAACAAGTCAATAGCTAATCACACAAGAATGAAAATATATATTATATCATGTCAGAAGATAAAAATTTCAAACATGAGAATTTTAGTCTATACTTGTGGTCTGGACCAGATTGCTGGTTGAGGATTTGAAGTGTAGAAAAGCATATAATTAGAGAAGGGTTCAAGAGAAGTTAAAGGAGAACTAACATGGCGGCAGACTTCATGTTCAATCAATAGTGAAATAGAACCCTGCTGCTGGTAGCTCATCTTTGGTGAATCTTAAATGGATAAGTAAGTATTTTCATGTTTGGCTGGGGTGTTTGATTGAGAGATTTATTAAGGACATAAAAATTATTGACATATTTTAAGTACCTGCGCCATCGGAAACAAATTATTCTGAATAAATTAGAGAGCTTTTCTGCACACAGACAGTTGGAATGTTTTACTTGCAGAACAAACTCAGAAAATACTTGATGAGCTATAATATGTCTTTCAGCATCAAAAGTAAAAAAATACATAATTTAAGCATATGAAATACACTTAACTGATAGATATATTACCCACCTTTTATTGAATTCAACTAATTTAAGTGGATTATATCTAATTATGCTTAAAAAATTTAGATTTGTAAATCATAATTCAATAATACAATATAAGTCACCTGTTGTACCCCAGACCGGACTATTAGATCTCATACCATATTAAAATTTAGTTAGGTCATTTAGATTATATTCTCATTATGATTTAATTATTTAAAGACTAAACTTGTAAGTTATAATTTAATAATTTCATAAGTCAACCCTCTTTCCCTTCATTATGCGATGTAAATATTTTATCAAGTAACTCATACTCAACACACCCTCTGTAATTTCTACGTAAGTCATGGAGGTTGTAGATCCAATAATGTCTTGAAGTATGACTATGAGGATGATGTATATTTGTATAATGAAGATGCAAAAGCCAAATAAAACATAAATGTTCATTGATGTCATCACTTCATAGCCTAAGAGTATGAAAAGCTAGCTCAAAGAAGATCAGTTCAAATTTTATAAGTTTATTCATAGTTATGGTTAGTTTACATAGTTCAAGACTTATCTTCATATTTCAAATTTATTAACTAGATTTTATATTTATCAGATGAGATACATGTTCGTGAATTGGCTTAGTATGTACGTAAGATTTTTTTTATTTCCATCAGGATTCGAACTCGAGGTCAAGACGATAAGGATCTCACCCCTAAACTCCTTACCACTATGACACAACTCTGGTGGCATTAGATTACTTTTTATTTATTATAGGAATCAACTATGTTCATTGGTTTGTTACTAAAATTTATATATTTAGATGACTTGATGCTCTCATGTTGATTTTTTTCACTATTTTAATTATATAATTTTATTAATCATAGTTATATATATAGGGGACGAATCTAGTAAAACCGTTTCGAATATTAAAACCATGGACCATTGATGATTTTAACTTAAATATCTATGGACGATTCATATTAATTTAGAGTTTAACCACTCAAATAAATATGAGTTTTCATTAAAACACTCATTTCTAGCGATGAACTGCTACGTTCATCAGATGAACTACTATGTTCATCAGATGGATTGTTATTTTCATCCGATGAGCTATAATGTTTCATCAGATGAGCTGCTTTGTTCATCAGATGAGCTGTTTTGTTCATCAAATGAACTGTGATGTTCATCAAATGAACTATTATGTTCATTAGATGATGTGCTATATTCATCCGATTTAAAAAAAGAGAAGTATTTTAATGAAAACAAAGTAAAACGACGTCATTTTCTAGCGAGAGATGGGTGCTCTCGGTCCGCCCATGAGTCATTAAAACGAGCGAGAGTTAAGTCAGCCTATCAACAAGAAGCAAGGGTTGTCAAAAGAGTTTTTGAAGAATATTTGGAGATATAGATGAATGGAATAAGATTGTGTGAGATAATGATGAGAAAAAATTTATATAAAATAAGAGATATTCTTACTACATTTAAGGAAGGTTACATATAAAATAAAAACTTTTGAATAAAATTCAAATTATTTTGGATCATTAGATTATTAAAAATTAAAGGATATAAATGGTCTGTAGTTTCATATTTGAAACAATATTTATTTGATCTTTATATTTAGGGAAGGGATCCGTTGTGAACACTTAAATTGTGAACAAATTATGAATAATTCTAAACCTGTCATTTTGTTTCATTTTTTTAAGTTAAATCGTTATGCTTTATTAATTATCTTAGAGTCATTTTAATTAATGGTACAACTTACTATAAAAAGTAAAAACGGATTTCTCAGTTTTCAAAATTTCTTTTATCTCGTATTTTCATTAAATGCAAAGATTCTATTCAGATTTTCTATGAAAAAAATTCTAAATTTTTTTTATGATTGTTCATCATCACATATTATATAGTGCACATCGTGAAATTAATTTTCACTATTATGGTTGCATAATTTGATGCATATGGTTTTATCTATTTTGATTTTAATAATGATTTCTTTGGTGCACACAGTGATTTATGTGTGCGCTCTAGAATTCAGTAGAAAAATAAAAAAATGAACAATTCAAAAAATAGTGAACATTTGTGAAAATGCAAATTATTAAAATCTATAAATAATTTTACTTTTAATAAAACTATGATGCTAAATATGTTCACTATCAAGAAAATTAAAAGCTAAAATAATACAGGGTGACTAAAACAAAATTGCATGTTCTCTGCCAAAAATATTACATATATTCACTGCACAAAAAGGCACCCTTTTTGAATCATAAGTTCACCGTCAAAACTAATAAATTGCATGTTCACTGCCTAAAAACTGCAGAAAGAATATTAACTGTCAGAAAAATATTCACTGTTTCCAAATCATATATCCATCGAGAAAGCTCAAACCCATCGAAATATAAAAACAAAAGTATGTTTACTATACATATCAAAGAATTTATCAAACCCATCAGGTTCACTGCTCGGATGAAGACGGATCTGGACAAGTTGGTGGTTATTGATGATTGTGATATCATACCCAAAATTCAAATAACCAAGCTAATAAAAGTATATTTACACCCCAGCAAATATCACTATAATTGCCGCATATGCTAACAATGACTAAAATGTATTGAAAATTAGTCTAATGGACAACAACTTATGCAAATGGCGGAACTAATTTACCTCGTATCAGTTGAGCATAAAAGTATGCAGAGGGAAAATGTCCTTGCTAATGGTTATTCTCCTTGCCATCCAAAGCTGATCGACTGTAATGTTTTCAATGAGCAACCCAGATCATTGGCCTGAAACTCAGCTCCTAGAAGATGGAAAAGACATGACAGTGAGGTATACTCTATGTAATGATATATAAGACACATGAGACATGACTAAGTCATATTCTAGTAAGCATACCTATCCTAATGGAAATATCTTGCTGCAGAGCCTTTCTCCTCTCCCCAAAGCTTGGGGTTTTAATGGCAGTGACACTCAGAATTCCTCTAAGCTTGTTCGCAACCCAAGGAGCCAAAGCCTCCTCATTAACATCTTCGGCAATAATTAGCAATGGTGCTTGTAATTGAGTAGTTGTTAGAGATCCTCAAGAGCCATGAATGTAATTAAACTCAAGCCTTTATTCATCAGAAAATCGTTACAGAAGATGATAAAGGAAGAGGGTTTATATACTGAAGAAAGGAGAGACAACTGATAAAAGCTGTCATTGTAACTGAATTTCAACAGAAGGAACGACACCGTTTGGAGCAAGGAGATTGATTTTCCCTCTCAAGACCAAACGTCACCGTTCCTTGTACATGATTTGAACTATGCTGCTCCCGCTCTGCTGGACGACGCCGTTCCTTGTTCCGCTCTGCTCCCGCTCATGGAAAACGGGATTATTGGCAGTGGCTATAGCAGACTGATTATCACAGTGTAGAGGTACTGGTGTGAGACTTGTTATCGTTAAGGAACGAAGAAGACCAAGTACCCAGACAATCTCACAGGTCGCATTGGCCATGGACCTGTATTCGGCTTCTGCAGAGGATCTGGAGACTGTTGTTTGCTTTTTGCATTTCCAGGAGACTAGGCTGCCACCCAAGAAGAGACAGTAGCCCGTGATACTCCGTCGTGTGAGAGGACAAGCACCCCAGTCTGAGTCACAGTAGGCAGTTAGTGTCACTACCAAAATTTGATAACATATCGGTTAAATATTTAACCGGTAGTTAACCGAAAAAATAACTATTCCGGTTAAAAAAAATTTAACCGATAAGCTAACCGGTTAAAAATTTACCGGTTAACTTTTTGGTTAACTTACCGACTGGAGAAGGCTGAGCAACTTACCGGTTAGCCTCCCGGTTAGCTTCCTCGTTGAGCAAAACCAGCCGGTGAATCGGCTGGTAGGTTCAACCCGTCCGGTTTAGTTCAATTAATTAATTAAATTAAAGTTAATTAAGTCAAACCCGGTTTTTTGGTTCGATTAATTAATTTAATTAAAGTTAATTAAGTTAAAGTTTATTATGTGGTTATGATTTGAATTAGGTTCTAAAATAATTTAGAATTACACGCAGTAAACACACACACATATATATATATATATATATATATATATATATATGATAAAGTGTAATGAAGATTGAAAGTTTTAAGGTTTAATTATGAGTGATTAATGTAGATTTTGAGTGTAGATATGATCAAATTTTATTTTTTGGTTTTTATGAATTATTAAGATAATTAATTTAGAATTTTTGGGTGTATTATATGGTTTATTTAGGTAACTGAAGAATAAGCTGGTCTGACAGAAAAATCCAAACCAGCCGGGAAACCGGTTGGCTTAACGGTGGATTTTCCGGTTAGACGTTTTCCCTATTTTTCTCCACGTTCGTCTACCGAAATGTTCAGCGGAGAGTTAACCGATAAAAATTTAACCGACAATGTAACCGTCCATTTAACCGATAACAATTTTAATCGGTATTTCGCCTGCTGATTTAACCGATAATAATTTACCGATTATTTTTTAACCGATAAATCTCAATCGGTAAAAGGTTAAATTTTGGTAGTGTGTGACAGGTGCATTGGCAGAGTAAAGTAATGTCTGGACGAGTAATGGGGCAAAATTACCTAATCAAAATTTTGGTGAAATTTGGGGGAACTAAAAATTTAGTTGAAATTAAACATATATATTTATTTTTATATATATAAATTTTTTTGTATTTTTTATTTTACATAGAAATAAGTAGTTTAGGTGGAATTTGGGGGGCGATCCCATGGCCCCCAATGGCTCCACCACTGATATCAATAGACAAAACACTGTGTCGCTCACCAACGGCCGCCAGGAAGCAAACCCTCTACCACTCGGGCTCCTCCTTTGGAGCCAAACAATTAGTAAGAGTGTGCACAAGATTTGTGAGACACAACTTTAAAATCTGCTTGATTTGTGAGAGAAAACAATTAGTTATGTTTCATGGATTTATTCATGCAAATAAAATTATAAAGGATTCTTATCTGAAGCAGTCAAACCACTTGCTACGAAAGTCAGTTATATTCTTTTTAATCAATCATGATTTGACATGTGAATTAAAAAATTATTAATTTTTTATTACATTAGTCAACACACATCAAATTGCAATTGATTACTAGACAAGAAAATCACTCATATTGTTTTTTTTCTCAAAATCATCTTTATTTTTTATGACAATATCCTTACTTGTATGCTTGGGATCAAAGTTAAATTACGAATTACATAGCTGTGCTGTATCTTGCCGCTACTGGCTCATTGGCAATCTCAGTTGGATGAATACTATCGAGAACGTACTCATTTCTGTTGGCGCGTATCTCTTGCTGTATATTGAGGCTGCTGGCAATCGCTCATATTTTAAGTGTAGTTTGTTTTGGGTATTGCAGAGGATCAATTTGCAGGCACACAATACGAACACAGGTCAGTTTAGTCTCGCACAGAGCTTCCATGAGGTGACAACCTGACCTCCTGGTTATATGCCAAAAAGCTAAGCCATTGAGCCAGACATCTACTAGGGTCTTCAGCTCTCTGCATTCCAACGCTCAACTATATTCTATTATACTAAATTAGTACGCACCCGTCAATCCGACGGTCTGGAGGGATTGCAATGGTTGGATAGAGTGGGCTGTTGGAGAGTGTGGTTGAAGGTGGGGTAGGCATGAGAGATGAGTCACGTGACCGGCATACACTATTTTTTTATTATATTAGATTGAAATAAATTATAATGAAAATTAATCTTATTTAGCTTATTCAGTGGGCTGAGTAACAAAGTGCCGTTGATTTTAAATACATCCATCTACTGTATGGACTCGATCCACCTAAAATTTGCGCACAAACAGGGTTCAACAAAACCAAGAAACTAAAGGAAGAATTACCACAGCAACTTGCAACTAATCGAATTGGGCTTGATAATGATACTCATTGGCAGCAACACAATAGGTAGCAGCCAATCATTCATTACTGCACCGCACCACAAACATGGACAAAGAACATACTCTTCTCACGGGAAATTCAGTAAAACGGTTCCTAAACTGAACTTTCTACATAATTCTCAATCACCTGCGGCCTCAGCCATCAATGTTGCGTATAAGAAGCATGATTAAACAACAGAGCAGTTCCAAAAGGCAAAATGCGCATTGGAGGAAATCACATTCTATTGCTCAAGGTACATCAGCCTACTACAAATACAATATATGAGTATGAATAGATGATCCTTGTCAGAATGTGTAGTGAGGGGCCTTCAGGCGAAAGAAACACCAAAAAGCTTCAAACTAAGACTGTACCCCCCAATATACAAGTCGGTCTGTCAAAAATCTTGTTTGCTCACTCCTAGCAAGATAGATACAAGATAACGCAAAACCTCTCCAACCCCAGAAGTCGCAGAGTAGAAATGAGAAAGAAAAAGTCAATCTAGGGTTTTTGTATAAACAACAAAAATCATAACAGCCGTTTACATATGTATATCAAACTGTTGGGATAAACTCCACCAGGACAAGGCAGCAGAACCAACCTTCTACTATCTTTATCTTAATGCATACTTCATCGTCCAAACAACTGCGGCAGCTATGTCTGGCCATTTCCCCAGTATACTGCTAAGCCGAACTGTATGCTCTTTACATTTTCATTTGCTCAATTGTATATCTTGACCGGCTTCTCATATGTGTGACGATTCTGCCCCCCCAAAAACCAATATGGATGCATGAACAACTTTATCAAAGTGGCTCAAGTCCAAACAGATTACTACTATTTATTATAACAATGAAGAAATGTACATAATAGAGTAACTAGACAAATAATGTTTAGTCATTCCTGTATTTCACTAACATTTAGGTAATGAGTACCTGGTTTGCAGTATAAGCTCTCTTTGGGGAGGTATCCGAATGTTCCAACCCAAGGTATTGCTCCCAAGCACCATACACCTCTCGTCTCTTGAACATGGCAAAAAAAATTAAGAAGAAATCCATGGAGTAAAACAAGTCACCAGAAAAAGCGAATATGATAAAGAAAAGACCACGCAAAATTCCCCTTACCTGAAATCTGGCAGATAAAACATCAGAATCCTGCAGGTACTCCGGTCGACCCATTGATAGAAAAGCTAACTTCCACTGCCAACACGTATAAATGAATTCTTGGTGAACATGAGTAGTATATCCCAAACCAACATGGGCAGTATGCCAATGAGGGAAGCAAAAGAAGAGACCTTGGAGAATTCCTCATCAGGAACCTGCAGCTTTTTTTGAATGCGTAATTTGATTTCGGCTACAGTTTCACCTTCATGAATGACAAGAAAAAAGGGCTCCCCAAAGTTCTGCACTTGCTGTAATGGGGATAACTACATTGAGCATATATTTTGGGTTCATCAACATGCATGCACTCTTTGTGTTATAGAATACCTGGTTCTGTGCATTCTCCTTACTGAAGTGGTACACATGGATCAAGCGATCATGAGGGCCAATATTCTTTTCTTCCTCAGGAATCTGAGGCAAAAATAGATAGGTAACTGTGCTGGTAAAATATCTATGGAAGTCTATAATTTAAAAGCTACTGTTTTTAGAATGAGGTGACCAAGAAAAAAATTAATAACTAATCAGGTGAAAAAATACCAGGAGAAGATACTAAGGGTACATACTTCAAAACAAAGTGCTCATTTAACTGAAATCAACTTAATTTAACTCAACTGACAGTACT
>NQLW01000096.1:1259852-1283390 GCA_002312845.1 Kalanchoe fedtschenkoi
TTGGAGTTAAACTGAAGTGAACTAAATTAAACGAAAAGAATAGTTGTGTAGCAAAATAGTATAAGATCCCGATAAATGCGAAGAACACATCATGGATGAAAATGACAGAATTTAAATGCAATTTCAATTCAGTGAAAGATGATTATAATTTAATATTACAATCAGCTCATATATTGAACATTGGGCAGTGAGCAGAGCTTCAAACGATTAATCTGCTAGACGAGGATTAATCGGATGGTTCTTTGGAGTTATATATGTTGATAAAATATTTAATACCTAATTATAGAAAATATGCATTTGAAAAATATAGGTACTTTAAGAATAGCGCTTTGAACGATTAAGCGTCTTTCTAACTCCGCCTAGCGATTAATCCGCGCATAGGTGGCTTAGAGGGCAGCCATTTAGGACATTGGTTCACATAGTCTTATTTGCAAGCATATTGACATTTCACTTCAAAATGTACAAGCATCAATCAAATTAGCTTAATTTAACACTTAATGGTAAACTTTTAACTTGGTTTAAATGTTGAATTTACAGAAATGACAGGTCTTATGTTAACTTATTGACAGAAAACTTAAGTTCAAACAAACTGACTCTAAACCAAATCAATGATAAAATTTATCTGCAAGCAATGATGGGAATATGACTTACTTCTTCTGCGCGCAGTGTCCAATACTGATCATTTATATTCTCGATTTTCTCAGTAGGAGGAAATATCTGCAAAAGCAAAATAACGAATTTCATGCAGTTAGAAATGAAGCTGGCACAATTAATTTAACTTCATGATAGACATTTGAACAAGATAATGCAACAAACTATAATTTAATCTAAACCAATGGGCTAACCTCAAGTAGATCAAGCCAAGAGGGTGAATATACTAATACATACTGAATGTTAAAACCCTTTATTACCTTGTATATTTTGTGATAAAACACTTCAACCAGCCTGAGCTCTGCATCTGGATGAGATAGCTCAACCTGTATCAGGGCACCAATTTTTCACAATTTTGCACAGATCTTCGTATTTTTTTTTGCGTGAAAGAAACTGACTGATTATGATACGGTTTTTCGGCACAAGAGTTATATGAAATAGAGCTAATTAAATATCATTCAAGAATCTGTTTCATGAAGTTGAAGCTTTTGACTACAAATTTCATGTACAAAATTCCGACACGAAATACAAGCTACCAACATAAAACATAATATACCACAAATTTACCTTTGCTTTCAGTTCGTTGATCACATCTGCAATTGTGCTCTGTTTTGGCAATCTAATGTTATGAATAACAACCTGGAATGACAATGCACATATTATACAACAGGAAAAACACAGCCGCATTTCAAAAAGCAGATTGCACATGCATATAAATGAGTCAAAACGAAATATACTTCATCTTTCGTTGAATGATGAAATACAACTTTCAGGTTCTTTAGTCCTTGCAATTCAGGAAGAGGTATATCCAGGACTTCATAATATAATATGTCAGACGCCTGTCCAAAACCAATACAATTGCAGTTTAATAAGGTAAATAGTACATACGAAAAAGCATCTTGAAAGTTGATGACTACAGCCTGCAGCGACAACACAGAAAAAAGAAAAAGAAATGCCATGCATTAGACAACATGTACCTGGCTGTAATGGACTAGCATGTCTGACAAATGTTCTACTCCACGATACTTTATTGGTTGTGGCTTGGGCTGCTGCGAATAGCAGTTGTGTGCAGTAAGCCTTATCTTGGATGGGTCATTCAAACCAATTTGCTGAGCAACTCTTTCCACAACATCATCATATGTATGTAGCTTGGACCTATACTTATAGTTTGAGTATCAACTAACACTGATGAAACAAATCACACAATGGACTAAACTTCCCCGAAATATGACACTTACAATTCAAGACAAAAGTCATCTTCCTTGGGCCTCTCAAGAGATCGAAAATGAACAATCTAAAAAGAATAAACTCACGTCAATCTTTTCTCTTCCAATAATTGGCAAAAGAATAATAGCCGTAACCACAAGGTTGACTCAATCACATAATTGTTTATAAAAAGAGATGTTGATCATCTTTTAGGTAGTAGGAACAGGCCCTACCAAAGTACAAGCTTTCGGGTGTGTCGGTTCGAGCTTAAATTGATATTAATTAATGATCTTCAGTCAGTTTTTTAATGCCTCACAATAAAATCACCATTTAAGTTAAGTTTAGTTCAGCTCAATTTTTTCTAGAGTGTTTTACTCAGGAAAGAAGGGAATGACTTATAAGGCTTATTCAAATGCCACAGAATAATTTGTTCAAAAATATCACATTAAATGCAGAATTACAGAGTCAAGACACACTTCCATGAAATAGAAATTACAAACTTCACTAATTCTGGCAATCGGCCACATCTTCCATCAATCTTAAGCAATTATAACATATTTATTATGGCGCCACGGTGAATCTTGACGCGGTTCAAGAAGACTTGTCGACATGGCGAAAGACTAGTCGTTCTTAGACGACAAGTCGTTATATAAAAATATTAAGTAACACATAGTTAAAATGTTAACCAGCGGTTAGGATCAATTATTATGTTAATATGAGGTCAAAATTTAGCATTTTATTGACTAAAGGGTCTTGATTCAATATAAGTTAAAGATATGAGTGTCTGATTGTATGATTTGAAACCTATATGACTCGAATTGACTTGTCAAAATCACCTTCCAGTGTTCAATATTTATCAAGTTTCAAGACGTGCAAAGACTAGTCATCGGAAAGCGCCATGACGACTAAATGTCACCTAATCGACGGCGACGACTTAATAACTATGAATTATATAGAAATGTCAAAACACTTAGTTTTAATAACAGATTTCTCATTCAATGTAAAAAAATATGACGCGGTGAACTAAGTGAACTCAAAGGGCTTAGCTAATGCTGTCAATACCTGTCGATTATGCACATATTCCAGATATGAAGGTACATCACGATAGCGAAATTGTTCTCCACTACCATGCCGCGGGGCTTTCTGGAAACAAATGATGTCCCCATCTTCAATCTGTGAAAGATAAATTCACAAGATTATGGTCAAGTAAAGATCTCTTATACAGAATAACAAAATACTGAGGGCACAAGTACCTGACTAAACCGGAATGAGGTTCTCCTATCGAGGTGTTCACACATGACACATGGATCAAACTTTATCTCCTGGATCAGTTGTTCACGAACAAGTTTATTGACTATTTCAGAGAACACAGCAAAATCAACAGTGAACACCAAAAATGTGAAAAGAGACCTCATAGAGTTCTATTTCTTCATCAGGAGGAAGTCCAACCATTTCATTCAGTTTTCCAATGATTTCAACAGGCTTGCTACTACTCTTTACATACAGCTTGCCGACAAAACTGATAGAGGTGAGCCAAAGATAACGAGATCATAATGCTAATCTATAGTGGACACAAAAGAAATCTAGTTAAAACAGTGACAAATTAACAGTTAATCGAACCGAAGCTCTTCTTTCTCGGGGTTATAGAACTTAAAGAACAAAAGAATGTCCTCCTTGGTCTTCTCAGGCAAGGGAATTGGCCGTGTATCCTAAAGAACCATTTAACAAAGTTTAGTAGAAGTATTAGATATTATATTTCAGGGTCCAGAAAAGTCAACTAACAAATTAAAAATGAATAGTTAAATGTGAAAACCAATTACCGGTCCAAACTCAACTTCCAATAACAGTTTCAATTCTGCATTGTGAGTCTTATTAGACACTTCCCTCAATTGCCCAACCTGTCAGTAAAAGGGTCATCAGACGAGAACAATGTGGGATCCGGTACTTATTAATCATAAGATTATCACATATTAACAGTCATGAGAACTCTTTCAAGACGGTATGTTTCCAAGCATCTGGCTAAGTTATGTACAAATAACAAAGAATGCTTATGATCTTCCTGTATCCCCTTGCCCATAACAGAAATGGCATTACATATGATGCCATAAATATATTACCAAGATGCTTAAAGTAAAATAAGGGCTAATGATACTGTTGAATAATAATCACAAGGGATGAGTTTGGCCACCCCAGTTAATGACCCACAACTTCCATATTCAATATGTTCACCAGCATGTCATGCACCAGATAGAGAAACCACTCAAATAAGATCTTCAAGCACTAACTTGAAAAAAGGCCTTTTTCTCATTTAATTTTACCAATTCCAACCTCAGTGTTGACAAAATATACCATGGAGGACAATAAAGACAATACAAGCATAGAGTAGGGCATCATATGTTGGCCAGCATCTCTAAAAAATTCGGAAGAATTCGTTATTAACTCATGTAAGAATCCATGAGGATTGATGTGGAATAACTCAACAAATAGAAGATACTGAACAGCATACTAATAACCTACCTCACAACTATCAATGCAAAACCAAACAACTTACTGGTTGTAGCTCCTCCTGTGGTGTTAAAGGTCGGTTGGGACGATATGTATGGTTTTGCCGTTTTGCCCAAAACCAAAAACGCTGACACTGCACAGGTATTCCAAACTCCTTGGCGATTTCCTCCTGTGGATCACCCAACATTCTCATGAATGACACAATGGTGGCAAAGATGTGAATATAACTCAGTATGAACTATTTGATCAGGTAAACAATTGCTGCTTGCCTTGAAAAGATTGAATGGCATCTGTTTCTGGATACGAAAGTTACGAACTTTGTCATGATCCACGAGATCAAAAAATATATCTTTTCCAATCTGTTCCCGGAGGTCTTCATCTCTGGCAACCTAGCAGAATGCATCATTATAGATCAACAAATGATGAAGAATTCAGGAAATCAAAGATAGGATCAGCAACCTTTATAATAGTGTAAAGGTGGGCCTGCGCTTTATATTTTCTTTTCTGCTCTTTCTCTTCCTGTTCTTTCTTCAGTCTTACCTGAAGTAATGATCAGTAATGACAATTAACATAAATATGTAAATTGTACTGTAATATTCCATATAACAGCAGAAAAAGCTCACCCTGAGATGCTCAGCAATGTCCTTCTCATCCACATTGCAAATTACTTTCTCCTTGTCACTTTCACGTATATACACAAGCATGTAGGCATTTGAATACTTAGTAAACTTGAAAGGGGTGTTATTGAAGCCAGGATTTGTCTGTGGTAGCTGTTGACACAATGATTAAAGGGGTGAAAACCTACGTAATTTGGAGACCAGGATTATGAAGAGTTTAGATGTATAGCAACACATTACCTCTTCTTCACCACCATATTGCTCCTCTAATGCCCTCTTTATGTCCTCCTTTGTGACCCGTTCATCATCAAATTTAAACCTACGACAGGTTGCCAAAAAGGCGCCATGCATCAGATTGCATTCAGGTTCCACATCAAAGCATTGCCTCTCAGCTCAAACAACTGAATATAAGAAGTGTGATAAAAAATGTACCACTGATCGGAAAGACCAGGCCTTATATATGCATAGTAGTGTCCCCCGTGCACACCACCACTATGAACCAAAACACTGCAAATTTAAAGTAGATGTAAGGAACCAAGTGCATCCCTGAGCTTACGCGGAAGGGATAGTGCATACACACATACATTAACCTAAAAGATCACTCAGTCAACATAAAAAAAATAAATTCAAGTCTTCTTCTTTTTGGAATTGTCTTTTTTTTTTCTCTTCTGAAGATAGGAAAAACCCCAAATATATTTGTTTGTATTGCCAGAATATGAGCATGAAATCTGATAAAGAACTGACGGGGTCAGTTAACACCATCAGGAGTATCACAACTGTGGAGAGAAACATGGTCAATTTTCTAATTATGGCTCACCCAACCATGTATAAGATATGGAACAAAAAGTTACCTGTGAAGAGTGTAAAGATTTCGTAAACTCCTGTCAGCATCAGGTGACAAGTATTTTCTGTTTTCTCTGTCAAGGTCAAGTTGAAGAGGAAACTCATAACGATCATTTATCTGTGAAAAAACATTAACTTTGAGGATCTGCCACAATGTATATCAAGCTAAATGTTCTTAGCAAACGCGATCACATCTAATTGACAAGAGCTACTTGCCCTGATACAAATATGATATTAATAGAAGTAAACTTGGAGTGACAGAGAACCTATAAACTTAATACAACAGAAATATTTAAGAATAAGTTCAATTTACTCAGTAGCTTTTACTAATATTTGTAATTATAGTCCCCCAACTAAGATTACATATATGATCGAGATTTACACAAAAAAAGAGAACTTAATGGACTAAAATCTTGTCTCTAATGTCTCATTACAAGCTTGTCATGTATCGCAAAATGATCTTGATTCTTTTAATTTTAAACTGTGAGCAACATAATTCATTTCTACTTTCTAGTACCTACTACCTAGTACATATATCATGTTTCTTTATTCATTTTATGTTTGCCTGAATACCTAAAAAAGCTATTTCTTCAGTGATATATCACTTCTGCGGGTGGAACATAAGTTAATGGATGGTAACATGATGAATGTTGTTAATTATACCAACCATTTTAAGGAATGGCTAAATGGACGGTCATTAAGTGTTACAATTAAAACTGGTAGATGGCCAAAAGCTTTATAGTATATGAATATTATACCCTCAAATTAAATGCTCAAATTGATGGCTGAAACATCACTATTTCGAAGGTTTAAAACCATTCATAAGTTACTTAAATGGTATAAGTGGGGTCCAAACTTTAAGCATTTAGATTAATACTTATAGTTATAAATTATAAGATTAAATCAAAGCTTCAAATGCTAACCTTAACCATCGTGTCCCTCATAAAATCGTATTCAAATCTCTTCAGCTGCAATTGAAGGACTGGAGGAAAGTCCATAAACAAGACACCTTTTTTAGCATCCTGCGAAAGAAGGGGATACAAATCAATATCAAACAAATACCCTAACAACTCATGAAACATACTGGACTTAGGGCTGTGGAAGGATAAAAAGATACTTGTTTGCCATATATTGCTCAATACAAAAGCAAACAAACCTGCAATCCATGTCCTTCAGCCTGATATTTGTTATCACCCTCGAGACGCTCAACTTCAACATATTTATCGAATGATGCATACACATCTCTACATCCTTTGACATCAAGTTGAAGGTCTAGCACATAACAGATGTAGTTCAAAAGCATTCACTAAAACTAGAGTATATTAAGAACCAAATAAACTCAAAGTACCATAAAATGATTCCTTCCTCGTTGATTTGTAATCCACATTTATGCACTCGATGTAATTCATATGATGCCCTTCAAAGAGCTGTTGTATTGTCCCCTCAACAACAGTGCCCTAAAAACAAAACTCATAATGATCACCACAAGATTATATATATGGTAACGGAAGATTGCGATTATTGTAAATACCTTCATTTTATCTTCAAGCTTTTCACACAAAACCCTATTAAGTTCTTGAACATCATGCTGCATGAAAGAATCGTGTGTGTCCCATCCAAACGACTTGGTTAGTTCTTTAGTTGAGACACTAGAATCATGATATTGGAGTTTATAAAATAAACTTTGCAAGGCCAGTGGGATGCTTCCAGAAGGTATATCATTCTCAGTTGTAGGCATGTGGTACACAGCCTGAAAAAAATAAATTCAAAACAAGGTTGGCACTATAAGGAACTGAACCGGGCATAACAATTAAGAAACCAGATAAATATGTACAATGCTCATCAACCTTTCGGAAGTATGGAATATGGTACAGAGTTTGCAAGAGGGAGTTCATGTAACAAGTCGCCCCTTGGTTTTTCAGTCCAACAAACCCGGTTTCTTTTTTGGAGTCATAGGACCAGTAGTCCAATACCCTACGGACAAGAACCTCTGCTTCCACAATAACTGTGTCGTTAACAAGATACCCTCTACTTGGATCATAGAGTTCACCAAGAGGCATGAATGATGTGAAACCCCAGTCACTTTCTCTTGCATTAAATTGATGCTGGGTTTCTGCAAAACACACAAGCAGTAAACATAAAATGCAAAGAATTCTAGAGACATCTAATATAACTCTATCTTCTACATCTATATACAATCAAGTCTTAAGATAGCACACAATCTCGAAACGGAACCTGAATCACACTATTCCAGATGGACAGTAAAGTAAATGATCAAAGACCTTAGGAAGTTAATATCAGCCAAGGAAATCACTGGCGCAATAAATAATTTTTAACTACTGAGTCCAAATCCATCACATAGACCTTCGAAAGTCAAAATTTCTTAACACCATTCCATACTATAAAAGCATAATTAAAAAAAACAGACCTGATTATCTAAAATGTGCAGTGCTGGTGACATGTTAGTTGCATGGGGGTACTAAAACTACCACGAGACATTCACTACTTCTGATTTGTTTTCAGAAAATTCAAAATCAGTTGAACGGGTGAATGTATATCTTTATTGTTTCCTGTCACTATTTTGGGTTCTTATAAGGGATACCCATGCTGGAAAATCAAATTCACCTCAAAGCTTCTACTTCCTATCCTTGCATCAAAATATATAAATTATAATTCCCATGATCTGTTTTCAGTTAAATGCTTGCTGCAACCAGAAAGACATGGTTTAAAGGCATTCAGCAGTTAAAAAAAGTAGATAAAATAAACATATGTTTACATGAAACAAAGAGTGTGCATAAGCTAAAATGAAATGCCAAAAAAACAGCACAGAGGTCAGTGCTACTTTACCCTTCCTTATACTGTATTTATTGTAAACTTGATTAACCACTGACAAGCTGAAATGTGCATGTCTACTCCAGCCATATGGTAAAGTTGCAGAATCTGCAACATCCAAATACAGTGAAAGGTGGTCGACATTGTTTCCTTTAGGAAAGATAAGCACCCGCCTGCCGAATGAACCACAAGTCAGTTTATCAGAACATCAACAAATATGATAGTATTATATTTGAACCATGTCATTCCTGAAAGAAGATATTACCATTTATAGCCACCAACAGTAAATATCTCTGAATAGTGCTTCTTGGTGTTCAACCTAGAAAAATTCTCAATTGTCCATGTGAACCTAGATGTTTGGGGATCCTCAACTGACTGGTTTTCAACAGCAGTCTGCGGTTCAGCTTGTGTTACTACTGATGAAACACAACAAGCGTGAAAATGAGGTGAGAGACCATTGCAATACAAAATGATTACTTTCAGCATAAATGCATCAAGTTTACACCATAAATAAACTAGGAAAAAAAGAGAGACGACCCCCCTCGAGGTAAACAAGGACCTAGCATCTATGGTTGATAAATTTAAATATGATCAGTTCTCCCACCAATTTCCCCAATAAAAGAGGTACAGACTGCACACACCAATAGTTTCCAACTAGACTAAGCCAAAAATAAGAAGTAATGACTGGCTTAGTTTCTAATGGAATTATATCAAATCAAAGAAGAAACCATACCATCCATAGGTTGAGGACCTTCTACTAAATCCGAATGTGGCACTAGTAGTTCCTCATCTTCCTGCTGCAAATTATAAACCGAAGCCAAAACATTAGCATGCGGAAATTTCCAAAAACCTAACCCTACCAAAACCCAACAGTGAATAAACTGAACAAAGACGACATCCAGAAAAAAAAAATCCAAATAGAATAAGCCAGAATCAAATCCGAAACCAGAAATAGCCAATCACAACAATCAGCTCAAGAAGCCAAACCCGACGCATTGACTAGTGGACTCAGCTGATGGGCAAACGAAAAATACAAAGTCGCCAATAGACAAACATGTGTAAAAGCCGATTTCAGAAATGGGGCGAACGTACTTCGAGCGGCGGAGGCGTGATCATAGTCATGATGAGAGATTGGGCGAGTTCCGATTGGCGAAACCGGACTGGGAGAGCAATTGATGAAAGAGAGAGACCTTCAACGCAAGAAGAAGAGCTCTGCACAGGGCAAAAAATGGGCTGCAATGGAATCAGAGAGATGGATCTCGACTCGAGTTTCAGCCAGGACCAATGTTGTAAATAACTGTTGAACCCAAGGGTATAATTGGGCTTCTGCGTGCAGGATTCGGTGACGTCATAAGTGACGTGGCCTTTTGGTTTCCTGGGCTCTTCCTCACGGCAAAGGTTTGTTTTGTGTCTCATATTTTGAAATGATAAACAAATTTTTCAGGGTAAAAAGTCAAAAGGGCCATGAATTATCATCGTTTATTCAATTGCGGTCACAACTATTATGATTTTTAAAAAGGGTGCAATGAAAAAAAATTGGACTGATTTTTTAAATTAAAATTTACCATTACATTCCAAACCTAATATTATTATAAGAATTAGATTTGTTTGCGAAAATTACGTCATTTGGTTATCAAAAGACGTTGTTTTCTTTATGTGCGCAAAATTATATAATTTATTTTGATAACCAAATGACGTAATTTTCGCACACAAATCTAACTCTTATAATAATATTAGGTTTTTTCATCGCACCCTTTTTAAAAATCGTGGTAGTTCTGACCGCAATTAGATAAGTGGTGGTAGTTCAGGGCCCCTTTTGGGTTTTATCTCCGTTTTTTATTAAAAATATATTCCAAATAGTAAAGTAAAAAATAGTGAAAACACTTCTGATTTTGAGTATGAATTACTCATAAATGAATAAGAAAATATTAATTAAAGTGGAAATTAGGAAGGATACTACACAAGGTTCTCTTTATTGCTATTCAAGATGTACCAGAGACAGCGATTCCGAATATTAAGTTTATGAAGGGAATCACCTGCACAAATGTAATTTGGATTTTCAAAATACTTTTTATGGCTTCTGCAGTGTTCTTAATTACTAGTTACAAATATGGATCTGAATTGAGAAACACAGCGGAGGAAATTCCAAAAGAACGATAATAGGTTATTATCTTTGGTTGGATTGCTCGTTTCCACAAGTGGAGAGGTCTCGGCTAAAGCCTATCGCAAAGTCAAAAAGAGCCCTTACCCAAAAAGCCCCTTTTGGTCTGTTTAGGGCATCGTTGCATGCTTAAGAAAATCAGTATGTTGATCTGGAGAATCAGGCATAATGCGGTGCCGAAAGACGACGTCCTCCGGAGGAAATGTATCCAACTAGCGTCTGGATGTCACTACTCCGATATCAACGCGAGGGAGTCGGTGGAGCACATCCTTTTGTAGGGCGGCTTAGCCCAAGGTATCTGGAGAGAGCTATTAACCATAATAGACTTTCTGGTGATGAACTCTCTTGATAGCCTAACCAAGAGTTGGGTCACGGGATCCAACCCAAAATCTCTCATTGGTATGATTATAATCATGGTGTTTGGGCTGGGTCTTTGTGAAATCTGGAGAGCTAGATGTGCCATCCTCTTCGATGAAATAGATGCTCAAACTATGCCCTTTATCATCAGGCCGAAATGGGAAGTCTTGCTGAAAACAAATTTTCTTGATTTTACTCCACGAAGCTAGCTTACGATTCGGGACGTCGAGCTATTCGTTGGTGTCGGTTTCAATGCTGACGCAGCGGATAGGTACTCGATGCAGAGAGTTGCTGGGACCGCAAAGCCTCGGAAACCTTACAGTGGGGTCTTACAGTTAACATAGCTTGCAATGAGGCTGCTGTAGTAGCTATTTTTAGAGAGCCTACTGGGGTCCTTCACTTGGCCACCCATAGTGCGCGGCTCGATAGCGGTGTTATGGGAGGCATCCCGGGAATCATCCATGATATCAACGCCCGGGCTAATGAGATGGCAACTTCCATCGCGCAAGTCCAATGGGACTCCTCAGTCGCCTCTCATGCAGAAAAAAAATGGGTGTGCTCATGTTGTGCCTACTCGCATGACTTCATCCTTATCAGACCACGGGGCAACAAGCTGGCCCATGCTCTTCTCCTAGGGAATGGGCCTTCCCAGTGGGGCTCGTCAAGAGACCTCCGGCAAGAGGCCTACATTGCCTTCTTTTCTATTCAGCAAGCTCTTGAGCGCCACCCCGGTTGAGGCTCGGCTTTATCTTTGGCCTTCGTAGTGTTTTTCGCATCCCCTTGTAGCGCTTTGCGCCTTCTTTTTTTTCTAATAAAGCTGTTTGTTTTTTTTTAAAAAAAACTTCCTTAGATTTGGAAGCTACTTCAGAAGATGACATGAAGTTGAAGATATTTAGGGATTCTGGTCAATGACGAATTTTATTGAAAATTGACTAAATTTCTAGATATGAAGACAAAAGAGATAATCAACTTTTTTACAAGCTGATTAGAATTAATAATTCCATTTTGGAAAGGTTACTAAATTACTACTTTGGTAGGAATATGAATCCTATTTGATTTAGTATTAGTACCCTATAAATAGTATGTCCTAGTGGTCGTAAGAAACTGAGAGAGGGGAGAGAGTTCTCCAGAAGAATTCAGTAGGAATTCTTCTTGATTGTTGTAAGGTTTTTGTAGGTTTTTTGTTAGAAAAACCTATCAGAGAGTTGAGAGGTTTGTATTTAAGAGTGTTGAGAGATGAGTCTATTTTGTAATACACGTCTATTAATATGGAGATCATGAACATAGGCTCTGTTGGATCGAATTCAGTTTTGCAGAGAATTCTTAACTAGCTTACAGAGTTTTTGGCTTTCTTCAGGTTGTCCGTGAAGGATCCTTGCTACTTGTTAGCATTGCAACCTTTGAGATTATCCATTATGTGAGTGCCTTCCCCTTAGATTAAATGTGTTTCTTGGGATTCTGGTGAAGACATCACCTTGAACTTGAATGGATCGGTGAGTGATGCAAGTTGCTCGAGTGGCAGTGTAATGCGAGATGCAGTAGGGGTTTCTTGATTTTTATTTACTTCATCTTAGTCTGATGGCTCAAATACAGTTTCTGAGTTTCATGCACATTTGGATGGGTTAAAGCATGAGAGTATTCATGATTTCGTAATTGTCGAGCTTTATTCAAACTCAAGGATTTTAGTGAATTCCATATCTGGCAACACATCATGCCCTTGGAATTGCTCTTATACTTTAGGGTAAATGCTTCAGTAACTTGATGAGACTCGAGTTATTCATATCAGTAAAGAGGCTAGCGGAGTGGAATATCGTCTAGCCAATCAAGTTTAGGAGATTTATATTTTTTCTTCTTCCTGATTTTCAATTTTCTTTATTTATGTTAGGATTACAAGTTGTTTTGATGCACAACATGTCTTATTTAGTAAATCAATGTGATCGTTCATATTACTACTTTTGAAAATCTTTGTGAGTGTGACTTTTGTACCATCACAGATAAGGTTTTTTATTTTAAATTAATAAAAGTTAGTAGGATTGACCCCTTTTTTGTTAGAAAAATAAATACACACATAAAAAATATCTATAAAGTAGTTAATGGTCCCGCCACAATGCTTATGAAATCTAGTATCAACAAAAATATTTCTCTTCTTCTTTTTCTATTTACATATAAGATATGTTATTCAATTTGTATAGAGTAATCAACACAGATGAACCTCACTTATATGATAAGACTAAATATTTACAAGAATGACACAAATAAACACACACACAAAAGAATAATTAGTTTACCAAAAATCCTTAATTCATCTGATGTATTTTTACAATAATACTTTTTTTACTTTACCCCCACACCATAGGATAAAATATGATTCTAAATATTTCATACTTAAAGTTTTCAGCCATACTTTCAAGAGTCATATAGTAGTACCAAAATAAGTTGATGTGAAAATTGTGATTAAAATCCAAGTTGTTTTTAAGTCCATTAGTAGATGTAATTAAATAGAATACTTATCCTAAAATAACACAATTTAATTATATGATCATGTAAAGCTCTTAATCACATATTATGGTAAGTGAGAAGGGAGCTAAATACACACAATTTTAATGAAATAACTCATAAGTTGGTGCTTATTTAGTATCCAAATCAACAAAATTAAAGGTTGTAGAAACGAAATTGTTAAGGATCATGTGCACAAATACAAAAGTTTTAATTCTGAATCACAATGCACAAGCCTAGATCCAAATACTGTAAAATAATTTTATGATTTTTCGTGGTAATCCAAGTTATCATATACAAATCTAAATCCAGATTGCATATCTTTTAATATGACTGGTTTCAATTCGAACTCCTAAACATAAGTCTGTATCCAAATTGAGACACCCTAAAAGAAAGGATAATAATTGAATATTACCTTTTACTTTTCAATTTAGGGTTGCCTCTTCTGACGGGCACATTAACGTTGGGCCTCTATCAGTATTCACACATAAGTGGTGGATACCCCACCCTCTGAAGTACTAGCTCATTGAAAGAATGAGACCCTCGCCCTTTCGGACTACTATTTCCTCATTTTTTGATCACATTGAAAGACAAGATTAAAACGGTATCTGAATACAAAAACATCATGTCTGCTTTTACTACGATAAAAGTGATATTGGGCTTCGATCTGTGGGTTAAACCTTATAGCCTAGTTTCCGTGTTTTAGCCCATGAACTAAACATAATAATTGAATGAGTATTATTCATGGGTCATACTCAAGGATTTAACTCATTGGGTTTATTCAATCTATTTGATTCTGGTGCGGGTTAAACCGAATCATACCCAGACTGAATCTTTTTTGGTTTTCACTCATCTTAATCCACTAGTCCATGTGTGCAACCTTACAAGTTTATTCTTAACTAGTCATGGGCTAAAGTCCATTGATCTTTAGTGGCCTATAGGATGACATTATGACCTCTAATTAAGAATAAGTTTAGTTCTTGAGGCAACCAAAATTAAGTATTTAAGAGTTTCTAACTAGTTTACTAAGCAAACACTAACAATGTCACACTTGCAGATAATCACATGGAAGAGGCTGAAGACAATCCAGCCATGAGACCAACCGGGCTGATGAGGAAAGATTCCTACGGCTATCTGGTGCTCAACCTCCCCCATATAGCGTCCCTGCCCAAGTTCCTGAACAACATTTCAGAAGACTGTGAGAACCCCTTCACTTAGGTAGTAGCAAAAGCAAGAGAAGCAGGCAGCAGTAATCGCGCTGCTTTCGCCGTGGAGTTGAAAACTTGTCGACTTGTTCGTAACACAACGTCAATAGAGAGAGCCTAGTCGTAGTCGATTTCAGGCATAAGTTTGCGAAAGATGGTTTTAGGATTCAGGGTTTGGAGAAAGTGTTTTGATGAAGGATCCTGAGTCCCTTGTGTACTTATAACTCTCTTGAGGTTTTTATGCTTTATGTTATTGAATGCTTTTTTTTTAAAAAAAAAAAAACAATGTCACACTTGCATATAAACTAGTTACCAATAATCCATCTATACAGCAATATCTTTAATGAGCATAAGGAACAACAATGTGTTATCCTTATTTGGCTCAATCATGTTCCTCAATCTTCGAGTAAGGCTGACATATCAAATGATTGACGTTCAGTCAATTTGAGTACAGGTCATGCATTTCTCAGTTTTACTCGTCGAGGGGTCCTGAGACATTTCTCTCATTATATAAGAGTGATGGATCCATCTTATTGACCCATTTCGCTCATTATGATTCATAAATTACCCAAAAATCATTTTATAACTACCCGGAATATCGGTAGTGTTTGATGGTATCAAAGTAAGTTCATCCACAATTTTACTTATCAACTCAAATTGAGGATTATACTCATATATGGAAAATAAACTAATAACCACTAAATTTCTTATAGTTTTTATCAAAGTTGGATCAGTCAAATATGTATTCTTCAATACATATTCATGTCATTTGTTTGGTATCCAATACTAATAACCTCTGAAACATGGTCATCAACTAATCCACATGATAATATTAATAATCATCACACTCCAGACAATGATGATTATTGATTAAGAATATTTCAGAATGAATTTTTATATTATACAGTCTCACAATCAAGTCACATACTTGATGATTTATAAACAACTTGTCATTCATGGAATGAAAGTTACATATTACTCGAGCAATTATATGAGTTCAATTTATCAGCTACTAAATACGAAAATAAGCTCCCACTCAAACCAACATCCAACAAACATTTGGTTTAGTCAATGTATCCTTAGTGATTCATGAAGAACACGATGATAAGACTCGTTATCGATATGTCTTGCTTATATTGGTGAAGGAGCATTTTTTAACACGTCAGTGACATTTGAGATTCATTGTTTTTTGTAAACCTTATATCACATATGGAAATAATTTTTCTCATGATATGACTGCATTAAAGTGCATGCTTGAGGTGGATTAGCATCCTGTTGCAAAATAATCTAACGTATCCTTATTGGGATATTTCCAACTTATAATACTACATTATTTTAAAATAAGATGAATTCAGATCATAAACTAAATTCATCTCTGTTGGCTTTGAAAACTTCCATCAATATAACATTTACAATAATTATTTTCAAACCTCATATTAGTAACAAAACATTTCTTTAGTGCTTCATAAGTACTAGATATGTTTTTCTACTGTGATCCACTTACTATCATTGAGAAACATTTATCAACAAGAATTTAGTTATGTCATACATATTTAACTAACACGACTGCGATCCCACAAACCTTATGTAAATATGGTATTCTTTTTCATTTTAATAATAATCAAATTTCTTTGAGTATCTCTCTGAAATGAAGGTTTTATCTCAAAGATGTCTATTCCGTCTGAGGATATTAAAACTTACATATTTTCCTTACATAATATGAAGATGTAATGTCATGACGTCGTGTCATACACATCCTCTAAATGATAACCTTTAAATAAAAATGTTCTTACAACCATTTATTATATTTCAAAAAATATAATTTTGATTAGGATCATCTGAGTGGATTTAAGTACTGTGATCAGTTTCATTAAATTTAAAGTCATGAATTCAATTGAAAACTATCATCACACCTTAAATGTTGGAATATTTTCAAATATTTTTCCCTTTTAAATATCCACTTATTTTCAATTAATAGTATACCATTGGAAGAACTAAACAAAGTTAACACTTTGTTTTGGCCACACGTATTCCATATCGAACTTCATGACATAAAGTCATTTCTCGGAGTTTGAGCGCACCATCGCTTCCTTGTAATTCATATGTATCTCTTAGAAATGATAGGTAACAATGTTAAGTCATTAAGAAAACATATTGTATATGTTCACAACTTATCCATTTGGACCTATGAGGTGCCACCACAAGATTAATCATAACTCTTCATGAACTAATTACCGTAGCTCTTGAACTTATCCGAGTTGCACTTTACTCTCGCTAGTATTCTTGGAGAATGAATTTCCATAAAAATTACTTGGATTGAAAAATATTTTTTCATCAGTGGTAGTGTAAAAACTCATTGGATCTCTTAGTTTTTTTATGAAGGAGCATTTATCTATCTTGAGATAAGCTTGTGAACATTTCACATGAAGGTTTATATTCCTAGATCTTAAATAAGAACAATCTTAGAACATTTCCAAGACATGTTAAATATGTTGTCCTTATTGTTACTTTTGATGAACTCCTACTGAGCACAACATTTTAGTGCATACCCTAAAAAATTGGCTGAAGATGAGTATGATTCATCGTTGATCGAAGTATGTCTAATAGGTTCGATCTATCCTTTCAGAAACACAATTAGAATGTGTTGTTCTAGAAAGAATATGCTTTTGAGATTATTTCACACTCAATTTGATGATCATGAAATTCTAAAATTGGATATTTAACTCATCAATCAAATCAAAGAGACTTATGCCTCTTGTCTAATTGGTTTTATATTTCCGTTTTTGTAATTCTTTGAAGTTTTCAAAGAACTCTAGTTTTTTCATATCATATATACATACCATTTTATTGCATTTGGCACTAAATGTGCTGAAATATATAAAATCATTTCTAGTTTTTATACTTATAGCTTTTCAAACATTAGTATGTATTACCTCATATACGTAATTAAATCTTTTGTTGCATTTAATAAATTCATTTGGACTTGATAAAGAATTTTTGTATGTATCAATCGTATCTAAAGCAAAAGAATCTCAATGTCTCTTATTACGAAACTTTTGCATATATCACTCAATTATACGGTTCAAATGACTTTGGTAGAATTATATACAAGAATTAAATTGTTAGATTTAATTCTCTTGGTATTAAAAATTACCTTTCAGGATTTTAAGTTTCAGAACATGAAGCTCATAATTAAATGGGTCTTACTATTAAGTTTTCATTTATAAGAGAATAAACTTTAATCTCATATCAAAAGTGAAAACTTTTCATGTCCAAAATGAAATGAATGACAGTATTTCTAAAACTTTTCTAGGATGTAAAGTCAAATGAAGTGTTCCTACAATAATTTAACAACTTTTACACTATTTTCTATGTGTAAGTGCACATTACCTTTTTGTCCAAGTTATACTTTAATTTTTCCTCACCTTTGTGATAATTTGAGAATCATAATTGGTATCCAGTATCAAAAAGTTGAAGTTGAAGTAACAATTACTTTTTTAACATTAATACATGGAGTGAAAGTCTTACTTCGATTCTCACTCTTTTGATCTTTCGGGTACAATGCATGGTCATGTCTTGCTTCTTCAACAAGTCGAGCATAAACTCTTGACTGTGCTGAAAAACTTTTTCTCATCTTCGACTATTTCCCAAAAGTCGTGAGCCTTCTCAAGCATTCTCCAGTACTTCACACTGCTCCTGACTTCATCAAAGTCATCTTCATCGTCTCTAGTGATCCATGATCATCATCTGATAGTTCCTTAGTTTGAGAAATCTCACTCAGCTCCCCCAGCTTCTGAATTTTCTCTCCGGCAGACTTCTCTTCTCTACCAGTGTTGCTCCCCCAAATGCCGTCATACATGATCTCCATTCCATCATTGTCTCAACTTTTAACGAGACTTGCATCCTCTAACCAGCCTCGCACATCTGGTTCCATAGCTATCAACTCCATTCCTTCGTGTCCCTCCACGAAGTAAGCCAATATCTCTTCTCTAAAGCCATCTTGCTCTATTTCAAACTCCATTGACTCATTATCCTCAAGCTTTTCCTCACCTAACTCTCTTGCGATAGAGTTTGCTGTTATCTCATAGTTGTCATCAGTCTCCAAGTCTTCTATCCATAGATCATCATTGTTATGCCCTTAAAGATCCCACTCCTCTTCTTTAGATACATCTTCGTTGTCCTTAACTTCAGCATACATTGCTTCAAAGTCCCACTCATCTTCGCGCTCGTCGTACCTCAACTCCGTCTTGGTAAAGTTTCCTTGTGCCTTGTTTCCAAATTTGCAATCTCTAGCAAAGTGTCATTTGCGGCCATAAGTGAAACATTCTCCAGTTTTGTATATTCATCAGTTGTGCTTCTATATTCACCAGTTTTGTATATTCATCAGTTGTACTTCTATTTCACTAGTTATGCTTCTATATTCACCAGTTTTGTAGATTCATCAGTTGTGCTTCTATATTCACTAGTTTTGTATATTCATCAGTTGTGCTTCTATATTCGTCAGTTTTATATATTGATCAGTTGTACTTCTATTTCACCAGTTGTGCTTCTATATTCACCAGTTTTGTATATTCATCAGTTGTGCTTCTATATTCACCAGTTGTGTATATTCATTAGTTGTGCTTTTATATTCATCAGTTGTGCTTCTATATTCACCGGTTGTTATTTTCTACAAATATTGAAGCATAAATCATCTGATGAATATAACAGGTCAACTGATGAATATACAAAATTGGTGAATATAGAAGCACAACTGATGAATATTCATACGTTCTGGTAATATCGAAACATAACTGGTGAATATTCATCAATTCTACTTTTAAATTTACCAGTTGTATTGTTGTATTCATTATCTGTGCTTATATATTCATCTGTTGTTTGAGCTGAGTGCGTGTTTCAATGTGTAAAACTTGTTTTCATCAAAATCAGTATGACATCGCAAATCGGAGTCGCAAATCGAAGTAGGTGTGATTGCATTCTGTGTGTCCAGGCATGGTGGCAGATTCAGGCTGCTGCCACTATCTCTTTTCTCTCTCATCACAACCTCATTGTTTACTTCTAACGGAATTATTTTTCGCCCAAAGCCCTAAAAAGATTTCACATCACAACCACACTCGCTTCGCCCAATCTCCTCGTCTGCATTCCCTGTACTTCTCATCAGCTCCACATGAACGACCTTCTATCGTCCGTACGCTTCCCCTTTTCTTCCTTTTCCCTGCCTTCTTCTTCACCACATTTTGATCTTATAACACAATTCAATTCTTATTGTACCCCCCACCCTTTACTTTCTGCTATTTTATGTGTGGAGTGTGTTTGACCGTGTTGTTGGTAAAGCTTTTTCCTTTGATGCGCCTATCAGCCTATATTATGCAATGTTTTCTCAATGCATTTGTTCTCCAAATTTATCAAACTACAGGTCACCTTTTGCCTCGCATTTTATTTATAGAAGAACACGGACTTAGGGGTTGATTATCTTGTGGGTGTGACCAGCAAAATATGATATTCAGATTCTCACACTTATCCATACTCAAAAATCTTCTCCACTCCACCAAACCATTTACCCTGTTCATTTTGGGGATTCCTGATGCCTTTCCCTCCGCGCATGTAGATTTCTTTTATATTTGATATACAATACTAGAAAAACAAATGTGGATGATGCAGGGTTCGTTCCATACCCTTCGAGGTTAGAGTGCCGCAGGGCAAGATATCGAAATGGGAATGAATCCTTCGACTAATTCTGGTGAATTGGGCTTGGAAAACTTTTTCAAGCAGGTGATTTCTATTACTACCATAAATAATTGATGCAATTTCACAGTGGTAAACCATTATCAAGTGTGGGGACTATAGTCTTATTAAGTTATTTTCTGTTCCATGTCTTTGTTATCTATAACATTTTATTTTAATAAAAGTTTCTATATTGTATTTTGCATTACAATCAGAACTAAATATGTTTTCTTCATATACCATCAGCTCCACATCCCTCAATTTCAAACTGTAGTGCGTTGATGATATTCAGGGTTCTAGCAATTAATTGACATACATCTCATCATATTCTAGTGCCTTTCGTGGCTCCAGCTTCTCATAGAAACTCAATAACATTGCAGAGAATGTTTTTTCTGTTAGAGAAATTCATTCCATGTCTTGTTTCAGATTGTTAACGTTATGTTTTCCAGGTTAAAGAGATAGAGAAGCAGTATGATAAACTGGACAAACTGCTCATTACGCTACAGGTATGTTTTATAACCCCGTGGTGAACATGTTTTCACGTCTGTTTGAAGCACGGAAGTGAATTGTTTGTGTACCTATTCTGCTAGCGATTCTGATAGTCTGCGCTGCTAGTTTATATCTCATTTGTTCCTAGATGACAACATGATTAAAATTGTGACAGAAAGCCTTCAGAGATTTTGGTTGAAATCTAGAAAATGTTTTTGGATTGAATATTGGTGGGAGCTTATTGGTGATAGACACTTCAGTCCATTATGCTGGTAGCCTTACTACATCCTCAAGGTCATGATCCCTTTGTTGACATTGTCATTTGAGTAAATTACCACTTTACAGGAAGCTCACGAGGAATCAAAGGCTGTGACTAAGGCCGCTTCCATGAAAGGTAGAACATGCTCTATCTGTCTCACTTCATCTCCTTGGTGTTGAAAGGATTTATCGTTCGTGTTTGATTAATGTAATTGCATGAATACAGCAATCAAGCGGCGTATGGAAAAAGATGTTGATGAAGTTGGAAAAGTTGCCCTCGGAATCAAATCAATGATTGAGGCAATTGATAGAGATGTAAGATTAGATGCTAGTTGTCTTTCGATTATAATATTGATGAAGTCAGATACGAGCTTTTTTATAGTATATTTATTGTCTACTCAGATTCTGACTTTCACTACTAAATGAATATTAATGCATTGAGTAGTTATACCGTATATGCTACTTATATGTGTTTAGTTAGTCCTTCTCTGTTATGCCGAACGTTCTTTCTTCTTATGACATGGTGTATTTGTACTTGCTAAGAATTTGAGTAACCGACAAAAGCCTGGATGTGGTAAGGGAACAGCTGTTGATCGAGCAAGAACAGCAACAACAATGTTAGCTTTCTATTACCTTTTCTGTATTTTCCAGGTCTTATCTCTCTGCTTCATTCCTTCATCAACATTCTATAACTATGTGGGGCACTTATCTGCCAAATTTTATTGTTCATGATGTCAATTTTGACTCCAGTCTATTAGGCTATGCACAGAATTTGAAAATTTTGAAGCAATTGCAAGTCTTTTCAGTTTCACTATTAGGAAGTCATTTGATTTCTGTTTGATACTGCAATTATTTCTCAATCTGGGCTCACTCCAAGTGTGGATGTCCTTGCAGTTCTGTTAAAAGGAAGTTGAAAGACAAGATGTCAGAATTTCAGGTGACTTTATTTCTTATACATGCACACCCTAGATCTTACCGGCTCGTCGTCCCTAATAAAAATATTTCTTGATCAAATTATTGACTACCGCTATATCTTTCCGCAGACCCTCCGACAGAATATTCATCAAGAGTACCGTGAGGTGGTGGAGCGGCGTATATTTACTGGTATGCAATATTTTAATATGTTCACACTGGTTTTGTAAACGTTGTTAACAACTTATGGACTCCTGCTTTTTGCTTTTCAGTGACCAGCGCTAGAGTTGATGAAGAGGTGAAACTTGTAGCAATTTTATGTTACATGTTATTTCCCATCCTTTTTATTTAATGATGTTTTCCATTTACATTCTTTAATATTTTTATGTGGCAGACCATTGAGCAATTAATCGAGACTGGAGATAGTGAACACATTTTCCAGAAAGCAATTCAAGAACAGGGACGAGGCCAGATTATCCTTTTTCTTCTATCATTTTGTTTGTTCTCGACTCTTGAACCTCCAGGAATATATAACTCTTCAATAAATCAGTAGAACTAGCATCTAAGCTATGGAGTCTTTTTACATTTTGAGTTTGACTTGCAGATAAACTTTTCTTCTAATGGTTGTACTGATTGACAAACAAAGCACTACAACCAGAACGACAATTAGCATTTATAAATTATAAAATAACTCTGAAATTATTGCAGTAAAGTAGAATTATGTCATAAAACGTCTATATGGGTGTCAAATCCATGGGTTGGATTTATGCTTTCCTGAAGAAAGGCTCATATTTTATCTTCATGAATCATGAAAATTGTAACCTGTGCTTGACTATAGAAGGTTTTTGTCACTTGTTAGACATTTAATATGAAAAATATTTTTAATACAGATAATGGACACACTAGCTGAAATTCAAGAGCATCATGATGCAGTTAGGGAGGTTGAAAAGAAGCTTCTAGACCTCCAACAGGTATGTGAATAGGTTTTTTTCTCTGAAGGAAAGCAATAAACTCCATCTTTCTGATTAGAAGAATCAACTTGCTTGTTAACTTTCCATCAAAGCTGATAACAAGTAATCATGGAGTAAATTTATGTGGCTGGAAATTCCAAAATTCCCAGCCTTGATACTTATTCAATCTCTATCACTTATTTGATGAAGCTACATAATGTTCAGTAGTAGTTGTTATTATTGACTAAGGGTGTGTTCTAAGCTGAAGATCTTCTGAACTAAATCTTTCTTTACACTAACAAAAAGAATGTTGATTTTACTGGAATGAACTC